>OZ057415.1:115930423-116358762 GCA_964056705.1 Troilus luridus
TTAAGTGTTGCCGAAAGGGAATTGAAGCGCTTCTAGTGCTTTGGTAGCGGGTAAGCGATTTAGCAAGTTATCGTCGGTTGTGGCAAAACTCGTTTCGGAACTTAAACAAGCCGCTAATGTGGGGGGGGGAAGGTCGCCCATCGTCAGCCTTCATTCCTTCCTTCTTGCTTATATTACTTTTGTCCACTTAGGGAATAATTATTCCCTTTGATTGATAGTTAAATATTTTAATTGATGATTTTTTTTTAAGTAAAAAAATATTATCCCAACTAAAAAACATCCATTTCGAGCCAAATTAAACGCCGAATAGGATCCTTTGTTGTAACTTTGAAATACGAAAAATTAAACTGAACGTCCTTGATTGAGATTAGAGCTCTCGTGTCTTGTATGGCCTCTTTAGGATTATTTATTCATCAAACATTTATCTTGCGAAAATCAATCCTCTCTTCTGCACTTCGGTGCTTCCGGGCCTTCATAGATTGAAATTTTAAAAGTTGGAGACACTTGAACATTTCAATCATCATGAGGACAATATGAAGTGGCATATTGCTTTAACAAAACTAGTTTATATGTACAAAATTGCAGTTTTTTTTCCTGAAATTTATGGTTAATGAATAAATACCAAGATTAATGAATGATATTTATGTATAACGATGTATAAATGTATCATAATATATAGATATAGATATAGATATATCGTTATAATTATATAAAGATATAGATATATCAGTGTATTGAATTAGATCGATATATGGTTTAAAATATTATCAGGGTATAACTATTTCATTTTCGATATCGTAATAACACAATACAAAACAATTCTTGTAATATGTTTATGAATATTTCCTTAATCTCGGAATATCCAGTATTTATGCCCAAAAGAATAAACAAAAATATTTTATAAATTAGTGAATATATCAAATTCTATATAAAATAAATATTTTGAATTTATAAATATGTTCAAATCATAAAAAAAACAACATCTTAATTATATCAGACAATAAATAATGGGGTGTATAAAAAAAATGACCGTTTCACCTTCCTCAAGGAGAGAAGATGGTGACTAACAGTATCTTTCGACACAGCACACTCCCTGGCAAGTTCGCGAGTACTTGTGGACGGATTTGACTCAACAGCTTCCTTCAGAACCTCATCTATATCCATTAATGGTCGCCCGGAGTCCTTCTTCCTGTCCAACGTCGTATCTCCACTGCTAAATTGTTCAAACCAACGTTGCGCAGTGCGCTGGTCAAGGACACCTTCCCCTTCATATTTAGTAATTTCACGAGTTGCTATGAAATTTTTTTTCCAATAATGTCTTAAAATTTCGAAAATTTCGTAGGACACTGGCATGTTTCTTCTTTGAAATGGATAACTAAACTGAGGCTATTTTTGAAGAAGTCCAGTCTTAATAAATAAGCTTAGAGAATGCTCTAATGGGATTACTAGGTTTTGGTAAATAATAAATAGCATTAAAATATTTAAAGACTTTTGTAATCTGGAATTTGATAAAGCCGTCATTTTTATTTTATACACCCTACTATTAATACAATAAATCAATTTCCTATTTATATGAGAACAAAATATGGATAGTATAATAATTATGTAGATACAAAAAAGAGTATCTTAAGTGCTAAGTATCTTAAGTGCTATGTCGACGGTCCCTACGTACGAAGCGACATGCCAAAAACTGAGGTTATAGGAGAGCGTAATGATTCTAATTAATGAAAGTTCAAATCTCTCTTCATTACACTCTCCTATAACCTCAGTTGTTGACATGTCGCTTTGTACGTAGGGACCGTCGAAGTATCCTAAGTCCAAAGTAAAGATAAAAACGGCGCTATAACAATATCAGTTAGGAAATATCGATGTTGTTAGTACAATATATCAAATTATTTATTTATAGTGTAAAATATATTATATAAAATATAAATAAATGGATTATATAGAGCTCAGATTATTTATTAAAATTTGTCTAATTCAATGTATTAAAATAGTTACTATTAATCGATTAATAATAATAATTAAATTTGAAATTTAAATTGTCCAGACAATTATTGCAAAATTGAGTTTTCACTGCGCCTGCACCCCTCCTCATGGCTGGCTCAATTAATTTGTTTGTCTCCCATTGTTTTAATTGGCATTTATTTTTTATTAATTTCATTTGTGGTTGGAAGTACTCCACTACAGCTTATTTGAGTTTTTTTGTCTCCAAGTTGAGAGGCAGGTCCCCGTGTTGGCGCCTAGCTTCCAGCTAAACCTCTGAGGTACAAGTCATATGTATGACCGGCTTAAATCCATATCAGCCCTGGATTTTTTATTATGACATATTTGTTGATATTTCGAGTTATAAAAGAAATAATGTGAGTATTGCATTGAGTGTCGACTACGTAGCCACCTCCATAGCCCCTCCGTAGCCACCTCCATTCGATCCCCAAGTTACAGATTTAGCTCAATGATAAACGATGTTTCCTTTGTCACACCACCTAAGTTAAATAGCTGAGTTCAAGTCGTCATGCTTTGATTTAAAAAAAATATTATGTTCGTTGTTTTCTTCAGCTGCTATTCCTCTTCGATTCAGCTTATTAAATAGGAGCTAGAGAACAATGGACAGATAGCAGCTGTTCCTTTCTTTCATTGTTATTTTTGTCTTGGCGCATTTGGGATCTCAGTTCCAATTTAATAAAATATAAGTGGCCTTGCCAAGAATGCCCAAAAAGCAACAAAAATAATAATAAGAAAATTTAGTCAACAAAATTATATTTGTGAGAAAATATTCATTTAGAACATGCAGTGGGTAGGTGAAAGAGAGAAAGAGGAGGGGGAAAGGACGGAGGGTGTGGAAAGGGTTATTACAGGACAGTTAGTGCTAGAGGTCCAGGTCCGGTCCGGTCCAGGGCCGCCGTCCCATTCAAATGTAGGAAGAGGGGGCTCATTAGATAGGGTCTCGTCCATTGTGGCCACCTTCTTTTCAAAGTCCTATTCCTCTACTAATTGAACATAAAATTAAAATTCACTCACAGCCTCATTAAAGTCATACTGAACCTGCCAGCTGCCTGAAGAATAAAGGATGCTTGTCGAATAATAACCATTTATTTATTTGTGAATTGACACTGCCAGCTATCATAGTTAGATCCAAGTCATATTTCAAATATCATACCTTAAAGAACACTGTTATGAAATATTTTTTCATAAATTTCTTTGTGTCTGCCTAAACAATTAAACAATAGATTTTGTTTTTGTATCGGTAGGGTCCTAACACTGAAAATTTTCTGATTTGTTTTTAATGAAGTAATAGTTTTGATTTCTTAGGAAGAATCAACCCCTATCAACCCCTAATCAAACCTCATTCTGGTGTTCTTCGCCTCTCAATGTTTCTTATAAAGGAAACTCCTTGAGGCTCATGAAAAGGTCAAGAAAACTTCATATTCATAATCGACATTTGGATGAACTGTAAATACGGAGGAACCAGCGTGCACTGATGTGGATTAACGCGGGCTGATACATGATTGCGAATTTTTGTTTATAAAAAATAGATGTTTAAGTGGAAAATAGTTGGCTGGATAATTCAATGATGGATTGAATTGGTCATGTGGTGCAGTCAATGATAACACAAAAAATAAGCAAAACTTGTTTTTTATTAATTGTGCCAACTTTTCAACCTTAGTTGTGTGCCATCTTCAGGGCACATAGTGGGTGCGGTGAACACTAAAACTGTCAACTGAACTCTTATACGTATATATATTAAAATCAAAATTTGTATTAATATATATTCGTATTTATATAACTTTCCAATATGTAAATAATCCAACATTTTTATATCATTACATGTAATTTAACAGTTGAGATTTAATATTGTGAATTTATTTATTTGGTTAAATTTTGTCCAGTTAATCTTTGAATTGTGGTTTTAAGTTCTCACATCATGAGCTAAGCCATCTGATTGACAAGAGTTATCATGAGATTCGATTGGTCCTTCTGCGGTGGTTGAGGTATATAGACGAAAGTTTGTAGAGGCTCTGATGGTGGTGGAGCATGGTTTGACTGGCTGATGGTTGTGGTTCGGTTGTCATTTTGGTACTTTGTAGAAAGATGCGTATTCTACACCCGGGTGAACTGACATGCGGTTAGTCATTAGTTTTGGTTTGTACCGATCTGCTTAGATCACTTTTCTTCCATCCTTTTAGTCACTATTTCTTCTATTTTTTTCCTATGTAGACATTTTCTATAAGAAGCGACGTGTGCTCCTTCACAATTCGAGCATTTTGGTTCGCCTAGTCACGGACATTCAGAAATGTTATGTGAGCCGCTGCATCTTACACATTTTACCGTGTGGTTACAGTAGTTTTTTGTGTGCCCAAATTGCTGACATTTATAGCTCTGTGGCGAAAGGACATCCTTTCTTGAGATGTATTTCACAACCGTGAATATACATCTATGACGTGGCGTACTTTGTCTTGTATATCTTTTATAGTGATACCTTGTGGAACAGTTATCACTATAGGTGATAATTCCATTTTCTTTCCGTCCGGTGCAGTCTTTTGCATACGTCTTGTGTCCGAAGCCTTAATAGGTTCAAATGCCTTCCTGTCATCAGATATGGGAATAGAAAGATCAAGATTTTTATCACAAATTGTTTGAGAGTTTTGTCGTGTTTCTGGGTGCAAAACAATACCCAATACCGCGAGTTTTTAGTGTCTTTCTAATGTGGGTGGGTCGGTCAGTCCCTAATTGGAGGTGCATCTGGATCTCAGTCCTCGTCTGTTTGATAAAATATTGATTAATATTAATTTTGTTCATAAAATCACTCACCTCATTTATTATGAAGTTTTCTCGGTCCATTATAACTGGATGAATCTTCTTCGGTGGAGCCGCTGTAGGTTCTTCAGTTGGTGGTAAATTAGCTAGAGCGGTAAAGCTGTTCGATGTCACAACAGGTGGCGCTTCTTTTGCTTTCCTTGTCTTCCTCTTGGCGGATTTCTTCCCTGTCTTTACTTATTTGAAGGGGGACTCGTCTTCAGAGTCCGGTAGAGGTGTATTTAAGCCCAGCATAATCACTGCCTGTCCATTTCCTAATACACCAATCCCCTGTCCTAGTAGCACTACACACTGTACATTAAATAGTCACTGCAGAGCCTTGCTAGATAGCTAGTCAATTTCCTACTCTTATTAGAGCAACGCTACCCTGTCGTCTGTTGAGGTTGTATCCAAGTGATAAGAATGGATCCCAACAGCTTAAGGCGAAATCTAAATAAGAGTAGTAATAGTGTTTGTTTGGACAGGTGGTTTTAAAATGGCTCCTGTACAAAAAATTATCGCATTTCAACACTTGGGGAATAAAGCAATAGAATACACTGTTACCTTTTTTTTTTCTTTTTTTTTTTTCACTTTACCTGCCATATATGGCATACAGGGTTTTACCTTGTGTGGGGGATTACCACACTAGGTAACTCTTACCAATTTTTTAATTTTTTTTTTAAACTTTATTAAACAGCAACTATGATGCAGTCCGGTGCATGGTTATGCACCTTAAGACTGCACCTTATCCTTTACGTAGGTCTCCGTCCCTTAGTCTGAGCATCATGCGTTGAGTCGTATCGCGTCCTTTTTACTAATTGTTGGGACTCTTTGCAGTGTATTTGGCATTCCCGGTTACCAGCCTTGTGCCTTATGTTTTCTATGTTTTCTTTCTTGCAATTGCTGCAAGTGGGTCTCTCGCCTGGCTTCTTATTGGGGGATTCTTTGGCTAAGTGCCCCAATTGTGCACACCACCTGCATGTGATTCCCTGCTGCCTACATGATGCCCTTGAGTGTCCGTATCCTAGGCACTGCAGGCATATTGGGGCATCGAGGGTGTCCAGAAAGGTGAGGCTCCACCATCCTCCAACCACCACTTCCTCACTGTGCAGGGCGTACCTGATCTGGGGATGTAACTCGATCACCCAGATTTTGGTAAACCCTGTTCTGTCCAGTCTTCCGTATATAATACGTAATTGCTCATCGTCGACATCTATATTCTTGGATCTTACTCTTTCTTTGATAATTTCCTTCAGTTTCAGTTCATTCCATACGTTTGGAACCCCTCGAACCTCCATCCTTGGCCACCTTCTTCGGGCATCCTTAGCCTCGAGACCATTGTCTTTTAGTTTCTGCCAGGATACTAACTTCTCCCCGGCGCTCTTGTCCTCTACACGTACCAACACTCCATCGGCCTTTGTGGCCCTTATTAACTTGGCGTTGATACCCAGCTCCGTCGGTGACGGGAGCTGTTCTATCACTTTCGACGATGTTTTTCCCGCGGCACCGATCGTAATGTAGAACGGGGCCTTCGCACTACTTGGTTTTGACGGCAGAGAATTCACTTTCTCTGCCATCGTCTTTTGCTTCTTTTCTCCTTTCCTTCTGTTCTTCTTGCTTACTACATCAGTGTATTCCACTTCTGCTTCTGTGTCTTCATCTTCCGTGATAATGTTGGTACCTCTGCACATTTCCGTCCCACCTGCCTTAGTGCCATCGGTGCCGGTTGCATTATTTGTAATTCCTGCCGGTCCCTGACGTCCCAGGTTCAGGTTTCTTGGGTTCTCCCTTCTCGGCATCTGTGCCCATCCGCTTACTAACGTTGGGGGTACTATTTCCGCAACCTTCTGGGCCACCATCTGATGGAGCTCCTCCGAACATAGTATCTCTCTCACCACGTGTTTCACCAACATTGGTATCGTATTCCTTTCGGCCCCCATTCCAAAGATGATATCTCTTAAGGCGGCGACACTCCCGTTTATATAGTCCTGCTTCTCCCTCGAAATGGAATTTTTTGCCCTTTCGAGGTAGTTCCTCATCCTTTCCTGGATCTCTCTCGCCTTTTCTCCTGGACTATCCTCACATGGGCGGAGGGGGGAGTTACCTCCCTCGCCCTCTTCTTTTTTTTTATTTGGGGCTAAAGGTCTGGATCCCATCAGATTATTTTCCATCATTTGTTTCACTGCAGCTGGTGGACTGCATAAACGTTTTTTTACCCGTATCTCCAGTGACCATCTCATCAAGTCTCATTTTTCGGCTAGGTTCCCCTTCGCCTGTCATTTTCTCTCTTATTTCTACGGCGTACATTGGACTTGTTTTACTTGTGGTCGCCATCTTGTTTTCCTCTTCTTTTTTTAGTGGATTTTCTGATCGCGGTAACACTTTCTTAGCCTCTTCCTTATTGCGTAATAATTTTTCCCGGTTTTCTTGGCTCCTTCGGGATCCATTCCCCCCCCCGTTATTTGCGTAATCTATTACGCAAATCTATGATTTTTTTAAAAACTTTTTTCCCGTCTATCGGTTATTATTCAAACTTGGGATTTAGGTCACAAACCCTAAATAAATTAGGGGGCAAGCAAAAACTTTCGTCTTAAGCCCTACCTAACCGCACTACCTAAATAAACAAAAACAATATTTACTTTAGTTTACACCGGACTACACAATTAATACTAAATTAATTGTGTAAGCTCTCTTGTTCCCTGGGAATCCCGACTCGCACTAGTGTCCCTCGGGATTCAACCAGCACAACACTTTACCTCCAGGTCGCGATTAAACACGGACAGGGGGAAAAACTGGTCTCACCTCTGAGGCGGTTGGAAGGCAACTGGCTTCAGATTTCTCAATTCGTGGAGGCGATAATCCTCAGGAGCTCGACTTACATAGGCCCTTCCTCAATGACAGCCGGAGCACTACTCCTGGGAATACACTGTTACCATAGACACCACACGTATCTCTTCCCGATTATTTTTTCGCACGTTTTAGCAGGAGCTGGCCAATTCACCGGGATGTCCATAGTTACAGCAGGTAGCTATGAGGACATATCATGTTCTGCATATATTTCTAACTAAACCGATAAAATAGAAAACCTGGTGCGATCTGAACAATAATGGAATCATTGGAATTAGCTGCTTAGGGATCATTGGAATGAACTCCAGTAACGTGAACAAATTGATTAAGCCATAACATGAGGGGTTGTACATTATCGGGCCTGATTGCAGGAGAGCGCTGTGCTCATGTCCAATTTGTATTACATCTAATTATAACCGAGCCCTCTGTTCACATCTGCCTTCGCCTCCTCAACACGGATCCGCCAATGTAGCCATTTTACAAAAAGGCTAAACCTGATAGTTTTCGCTTGGCCGCGAGTGACTATGAACTAAATAGTACATTTAATTAAGATATGCAATTAAAAGCATTGACAACACCGAAATACACTAGAAGATACTTGACCAAGAGTTCTAAGAATTCCGACGAGTCCAATCCGCAATACCAACGGTTGAAAAGGCTCTTTAAATCTCTCAAGAGCCTATACGTTGTTGCTGAAAATAGAAATAAATTATCAAAGAAGAGAAAATTAATCAATTAGGCCAAACTAACCTCAGAAATGTTTCTACTGGTGAGGATGATAAAGTAATTTGGACTACTAAAATAACAACAATTGTAGCCCTTATCTCAATAGAGAGGCATGGCTTCAGAACTTGGTAAGGACTGTACTTTTAAGGCGAATGTTTCGTCTTTGATCTTTTGATTAGTTTGTACGACAATAAATATGTTTAAAAGATTTAATTTTACCAAGCGTTAGGGTTAGGGCAGATGTGGACTCCTTCCATTCCATTCCAAAGTTCGACGACGATGCTCTCTCACACCAGTCTTCTTCGAAAAACCCTGCATAATTGCAATCCTTTGCCCACCGCCCAGTCCCTATCGTGTCATTAACTTCTAGTGTGCTTTGAAAACCCCACAAAGTCCAATATAGTTCAGAGAGAGAAAATACTATCGACATTTTTAACATTTTATATTACTCAAATTTAATATTGGTTAAATTCTTATTGTTACCTAAGTATGTTTTATTAATCCGCTGCTGACCTACCGCCTGACTCACTGTGAAGGTTCCTTCTGTAGAACCTGATCCATTGCGCTCGGTCCTGTGTCACATCTCCCTTCTCCTTCCCCAGTCCTCCAGTCCTGGCCAGCAACGCCTCCCGGACCGCCTTCACTGGTTTCCTATGGCTTCCTCGGCTCCTTCTTCCACCCACCTTCATTTTCTCAGGTGAACTTGGTGAAGCCAAGTTAGGCAGAAATGTAGTCTTGTAAAATATATTTTAAATAACCTCTCTTATCATATAATAATCTTATGGTTCGAACGAAATTCTCTTCCATTCCTTCCAAATTCCATTCCACGACATCGCCTGTAATTAGAGGCAAGTACCTTTAAATAGACTAGCTACGTCTTATATTGAAACCTCTCATTTTGTTCTCGCCATGCTTCAAGGCCGTATTGAAAACCAAATAGAACGGAAGTGGCTGCAGTTGCATCCTTGCCTGATACCGGTCCAAATTCTTAATTCTTTGGAGCTGTGATTGCAGCTCCTATATATGCATATAGGTTAAGATGAGACTAAGAGCTGTATATCCACTAATACCAAACTCTGATAAACAAACATTGTAAATACTATATATAGAGAATTATAAGAGGAATAAAGTCAGTGTTTAACCAGCCTTCAAGTGTGTTATTTGTCCCTTAACCTTCTTTTTTTTATGCTTTGGAGTGGTGAAGTCTTTAAGTGGTGCCGAAACCCGGGAACGTTTTTGCAGTTTAGTGAGTTTTATTTTCTAAGACTTTTTTTTTCTCTTTCTCTAGTTTTATTTTGTTTAGTTCTTTTGGTTTGAAGATAATTATAATGATATGAATGAGCAAAGAGAAATCCTTAGGCCAGCAACGTTGGAGCCTCCGCAGACTGAACAGGTGAATCCCGAGTTTCCGCCATTGCCGTCAACAACTCTAGCAATGGCGAGGGCAGACCTAGCGGCGCAGGAGGCAAACAGAATAGCGCAGGAGACTAACGAATTGGAAAAAATGAAGTTAAGGAAGGCAAATGCACAAGATCTGAGAAGGGAGATATCGGACCTTGAGAAATTCAACGGAGACATAGGTGAATTAAATCACTTTCTCAAGGGCGGCGACGGCATCATGAGCAGTATTCAGTCTCAGGTTGCAGCGGACTTTTTGGAGGAAGCGGATGCCAAAAGGCTACGAGTAGCTTTAGCACGGAGGGTCAGAAGGAGTGTGTTAAATCTGATCCAAGCGGATGAGGATACCTCGTGGCAGGTAATCAAGGATAGATTAAAAAAGGCTTACGGAGGGGGGCGATGGGCCCCAGAAGAGGACATGTTGCAGATGTTTCGGGAGATGAAACGAGCAAACCAGTCGAATGGACAGTATGCTGCAGGACTTCTCGCTAAGCTTAATAGGATAAATGAGAAGTTGAGAGAAGTCATGGACACCGGTGCTGTCGAAGCGTGGATGCTATTTATGACCACGGTCCTGAAGGTGCAACTGGCTAGGGACACTGGAAAGAAGGACGGTCTACCCAGAGATAGAACATTTATGGAGTGTGCACAAGAGATGGTAGACGCGAGTGCTCGAGATGAGGAAGAGAAGGAAGTGATAGAACCAGGGTGGAATAGGGTGTCGTACCGGAGGAACGAAACAGGCAGAAGCAGATTCAGACAGGAGCCGGGAAGAAGAAGAGAGGGAGAGTTTGTGAGAAGAGAGAAGCCACCAAGAGAAAGAAGGCAAGTGGTTGAGAGGAAGAATGGGAGAAGAGAGGAAAGGAGATGCCACGAATGCGGCAAAACAGGGCACTTGGTAGCTCAGTGTCCACGTACGCGGTGCTTCGAATGCCAAGGTGAGGGACATATGGCCAGACAATGCCCATATATACGGCGCAGAGAGCACGACAGAGGTGAGCCGATGGAGATCAATGCTCACAGACTGGGACGGAGGAGCAGGATAATCTCGGAATCTGCGAGATCCTCGGAGACCTCAGGGTCGGAGACGGAAGGCAGCGAACCTAGTGGCAGAGGAACTCCCGGAGGAAGGAGCAAACAACGGAGCACAGGGAGGCGTGCCGAGCAGGTAAGAAGGGAATGAGGATGGTGTAAGCGGAGGGGCAACCTTTTTTTTGTGAATAGTGCGGTAAAGAAGGGTGACAGGTTGCCTGTTATTGAGTTTTACAGGGGGTGGAGGTGTTTAGTAGACACAGGGAGTTCTTGTACACTAGTGGGTAAGGACAAGTTAAAGTTGTTGTTTAAGGGTAAGAGTCAGCCAGACATTAGGCCATGTCAATGTAAAGTGGTCACTTTGAGTGGGCCCTGTACGATAGAAGGGGAAATCGATTTAGCCCTAGATAGGTGGGGAAAGAAGGGAGAGGTGTTGACGCTGCATGTTGTGGAAATCATGCCGCGGGAGTATGGGGGGATTTTGGGATGCGATGCGTTTGGCAAATTAGGGTTGAGAGCTCGTAGTACAGAGGGTCAGTGGGTAGTCCGGATCGGGAACAAGAAATATAAAACGTTGCAAGATGTGAAAGGGGGTGTTAGGTGCGTTGGAGTAATTGCCAAGGGTGCAGACTGGAGACAGGCCGTAAGGGTGGAATTCGGGGATATATTTTTTCGCGAGGGAGACCCACTGAGCGCGACGGGGGAGACGCTTCATGAGATCCATCTGAAGTCGGAGAAGGTCACTTATGTAAAGGAGCGGAGGTACCCACAAGCGTTACGAGGACATATACGCGAGGAGATTGAGGAGTTAAAGCGGCAGGGGATCATCGTGGATAGCAAGTCGCCGTTTAATAGCCCACTATGGGCCGTTAAGAAGAAACCGGTTGCTGGGGAATCTAGGGAGCGCTATAGGGTAGTAGTCGATTTTCGGCAGCTTAACGAAAATACGCGCGACGAGAAATACCCCATTCCCAGGTTAGAGGATATTTTAGACCGGCTAGGGGGAGCCTCAATCTTTAGTACGCTCGATCTAAAATCAGGGTATCACCAGATCCGGATGCACCCCAGGGACCAGGCCAAAACCGCGTTTACATTCGAAAGGGGGCATTATGAATTCACCCGTATGCCGTTTGGACTGAAAAATGCGCCCATCACATTTCAAAGACTGATGGACGAATTCTTGCGGGGACTGGACGAGAACATGTGCCAGGTCTACATGGATGATCTACTGGTGTTTAGTAGGACAGAGGAGGGTCATCTGGAAGATTTGCGACGGGTGTTTACGCGAATCCGGCAGTTCGGGTTGAAGCTGTCGCCAGAAAAATCGACTCTGGGACAAACGGAGATTAATTTTCTGGGACATGTGATTTCGGGGGAGGGGGTACGTCCAGATGGGAGAAAAGTAGAAGCAATAGGGAAGATGGCGATGCCGAGCGATGTGAAGGGGATCAGGAGATTATTAGGGACCCTCAACTACTACCGACGTTTTGTTCCGGAGATGGCGGAGAACTTGGTTCCTTTGAACGAACTGCTGCGAAAGGGGCGCACAGTTAAGATGACGCCAGAAATTGAAGCAAAGATCAGAAGGTGCATGTTACAGTTGCAAACTGAACCAATCCTGGCATTCCCAGACTTCGGGAAACCATTCGCAATCACCACAGACGCCAGCGAGTATGCACTGGGGGCTGTTTTATCCCAGGAAAGTGAAAAGGGGGAACGACCCGTAGCATACGCGAGTAGGAGACTCACAGATGCGGAATCTCGTTACAGCGCACTCGAGCGGGAATTGTTAGGAATCATATGGGCGGTGCAACACTTTCGACCATACGTATTTGGTAGAAAATTTAAGGTGCATACAGACCACCGTCCGTTGCTCTGGGTGGGTAATCTGAAGGAGTCTTCAGCTCGAGTTACAAGATGGAAGGAGATCCTCAGCCAGTACAACATGGAGGTGGTGTATAAGCCGGGGAAAGACAACGTGGTAGCGGACTGGCTCTCTCGTGCATTACAGGTCAATATGTTGGAGACGGAGGGTGCAGAAGCGTCGGAGGAGTTACAAAGGTTTGTACGGGAATGGACACCAGACGGAGAAGGAGGACGTGTGGAGAACCCCCGAGGCAATGAGGAATCCTCAGAGGATGAGTCAGGAAACGAGAGACCGGTTGAGATGGAGGAAATTGATGACATTGTCAACAACAAGTCCCGGCAGATCATCTGGAAAACAAGGACTACGGGGCTCGTGAAAATGGAATTTTCCAAGTATGACAAACATTCCGTCATCACCATCTGGTCACAACCTGGAGTTCAGGAAGAGCAAATGTGTCGTGTGCTGAAGGATGCCTCTAAGGCGGGAGCGACCCATTACCTGTATGTTGGCAATGCGACGGTGTGGGATAAGATACGCAACTTATGGCGCCTCGAGAAAATAGGGATCGATAGGATGTTCATCCGATGCCGATTGATGGTGGAGACCATTCGGGATCAGGACCAACAAAAGGAGGTAACCACGGCCTATCATCAAGGCAAGACGAACCACAGGGGTATCAATGAGACGTTGGCGGCTTTAAAGAGAAAGTATTACTGGGTAGGGATGCGGAAGACGGTAGAAGAGATAATAAGGGATTGCCACATTTGCCATACGGCCAAATATGACCGCCACCCTCCCGTAGGATTACAAACTGAGACGCGGACACCCACGATACCGCTGACAGATCTTCAAATAGACACCTTTACGTGGAGAGGGTTTAAATGGGTGACAATATTAGATACGTTTAGCAAAGTGGCCATGGCCCACCCAGTAAAAGAAAAGTCGGCGGCGGCGGTGAATGGCGCTCTACAGACGTGGTACCAGTGTTATGGGGTGCCAGACACGATCTCCTCGGATGGGGGCAGAGAGTTCGATAACGCGCTCTTGCGACAGGAGATGCAAAGGTTGGGAATCGAGTGGCATTGGAACACGCCCGGACATCCGAAAAGTAGGGGAGGGATTGAACGTCTCCATAATACGTTGGGGGAACATCTCCGAGTATTTCACGCGGATAAAGGGTTAGAAGCGGATGAGGCGATGCCCCGAGCAATAGCGGCATATAACCATTCCATACATATGGGCACCGGGTTTTCCCCTTTCGAAGTTCTTTTCGGGTTACGCGCACGAAGGAGAAACGAGGAGGAGACGGTTGTGGACGAGGGCATGGCCGAGCAATTAAATACCAACAGAGTAGAGCTCAAGAGACATTGGGGCAAAGCACACGGACGAATGGCCGCAGAGAAGAGTAGGAGAGTGGCGCGTGAGAACGAGGGAGTAAGAGATGTCATGGGTACGATTAAAATAGGCACTATTGTGTATAGAAAGATTTTGTCGAATCGTGCGAAGGAGGTCCTCAGGTATGAGGGTCCATTCAAAGTGATTACGATTAGGGAGCATAATCTTGTCACGATTCAGAGTCTGGTTGAGCCCAGGAAACGGAGAACCGTTCATATTGAACAACTTAAGGTTCCGGCAGGGGAGGGCCGATCATAAAATTGTATTTATTTCAGTTTATTATTGGATATATTTTTTTTTCCTCTTTTTCTATGTATTTTTAAGAATTTAGCAATATATAGAAGTATATAATTTTTTTTATGTTTTGTATGTTTTGTTTTTGGTAGAGTTTCCTTGTCATTGTAAATAAAGTTTAGGTGTAAGCCTTATATTGTATATATCCATTGATGCTATAGAGTAAGATAGTATTAAGTTGGTTTTGTAAGTTGTAGAATTTGTTTATTTGTGACGATTGAGTTTAGTGTATACTATGTTGTTGTACCAGTATTTTTTTTTTGTTTTTTTAGAGTTTACGAAGATGTTCGTAAACTGGCAGGGGGGAGTTAAGATGAGACTAAGAGCTGTATATCCACTAATACCAAACTCTGATAAACAAACATTGTAAATACTATATATAGAGAATTATAAGAGGAATAAAGTCAGTGTTTAACCAGCCTTCAAGTGTGTTATTTGTCCCTTAACCTTCTTTTTTTTATGCTTTGGAGTGGTGAAGTCTTTAAGTTATATATATATATATATATATATATGAATGTATGTATACCTACTGTAACGTGGTTTGTTTAGGACTTTATAAAATGCTTGAACACAGTGATGCTCAAAACTTATATCCCTCTATGTTTTGTTTTTTCATTCCTTATTGTCTAGGCGAAAGTAACCAATATCAGAAAGAAAAATGGTTAGTTTTGCTATCTCCTGGATAATGTAATTCATGGCCAATACTAGGACTCGGAGCTATAACTGAAAACGTAAAATTTGCAACAAAAAAAAAATAGCTGAGAGATGTGTTCAAACCGTTTATGGTTTTATAATTATTTCATTATTTTATATTCTCCACCAAAACTTTCTCATCAAAAAAGGGGGTAGGTAGTGTTATAACACTCGTAAATCTGATAAATATAGAAAAATGGCAACACCATTTTTTTTTAAATAATTATATTTAAGTAGGTTTCATTGTAATAACTATATTTCGCTTGATGAAATTGTAGTTCTATTATGTCTGTATTCTATTACTGTTTCATACATGACTTTTGAATATAAATATCTTTAAACATTTAATATATTGAATATTTTTATTCGACAACTAATGACGCAAAACAAACAAATAGCCTTTTTTTTTGTCTTATCTAGTAAGTTAATTAATTAGAAAAAAAAATTATAATGTTTATAATTTGTAATGTCAATAAAAGTAAGTAAATGAATAACAAAACTAAAACAAATATGATAAACTAGTAAGATAATAAGAAACAATAAAACTCTTTATTTCACTACTTAAGTATTACCACTCTCTTGAGATCGCGGATAGATGGCTAAGAGAAAGAGAGAAGAAAATCTTGAGTAAACCTAATGGTTACAGATCCTTAGTGGTGTCTAGAGGTTATTAAATTCCTGGTGGTTTTGATGAAAAGCGATGTAATAGTGGCACTGGAGTATAGGCGCATTCCTTTCCCCGTCCATTATCGCTTCTTTCTTTATTATACCCACCTTCTTCCTCAGGATATTATCCTCCCTTCCTATTTTCCTACCTCTTTCCCCAAACGCAACAATTCGGAATTTTCCTCTCAATACCACTGCTGTACGTGAAACTAAATATATATCCAAATATAATCTAATGGTAAAATACAGTATATAATCTAATTGAATAATGAATAAAATATTCATAATGAAGAAAAACCCCCATAAAACTTGAAGGAATTAACTACAAGTAATAGCTAGCTATTCTTTTAGAAGTTATTATTGTCAATTAAATATAAACGTTGGTATTTGTTAAGGCGATGTTTGTCGCAGGTGGGAGGTTCGAACAGCACGAGGGTGGCTCTGCGGGCAGCGGACAAAGACCTCACCGGGCCCTTCAAGTGCGAGGTCTCCGCGGACGCCCCGCTCTTCCACACCGCCATCAGGACGGCCCACCTCGTCGTCACAGGTAGTCGATAATAATGAAATAATAAGGCCAGGTTGATGACAATAACTACATTAAGTAATAAAGTAGAACTATAACCTGGAGATTGATGTTGACAGTGGAACCCGAGAGGGGGCCCCAGATCCAGCTGGAGAAGAACAAGTACACTCCTGGCGAGAGGTTGAGGGCCAACTGCAGCTCCAGCTCCGCCTTCCCCGCCGCCAACCTCTCCTTCTACATCAATGGGGTCAAGGTTAGTACGTCCATTGTCTTTTTTATCTTAAGAATTATAGGTAAGGAAATCTGTTTTATGATCTGGAATAGTTTCGATTGGGAAAAAAGAATTTATCTCCTCCTTACTTCAGAAATATGAAAAAAACATAAGGGAATAGGCTAAGGTTGCATTGGAACGGTAAAAGTTTATTAAAACAAAAATATCTATATCAAGTTTAACTGTTAGCTGAACTGAGATTTACAAACAAGCTGGCCTGCTTCTAGAACTATTTGCGAAAAGATAAAAAATTTTCGAAAAGATTTCCGAAATCATCATATGCACCGAGTGTCCCTCGGTGAGGAAGAGATACAAATGCATGTCCATTTTGCAACAAGACTGCTTTGAAGCTATTATGCTTGGCCTATCCAGTAAAATTTCTCACCATTTGCTATTGACTATTCAAATAATAATCTGTACAGGAATGCCTCCAAATGATATGAATAACAAATAAATTTAAATTTTTGTGAGAAGTCAAATTATTGTTATCAGTAAAAAAAAAATTAAACAAAGTTCACGGTGATTGAAACAAAAATATTTTGTCTTAACGTTGTGGAATTCTTTTGAATAGTAAACTATTTAAGGGGAAAAAATACGCAGTTTTTTATTATATTTACAAATCACTGTGTGAGAACGAACCGAAAACAAAGGTTGAAAATCTCAAACTAAGATTTCGATTTCTACTTTAATCCTGATAATAAAATTTAGTGTTTTTTAAATATTTATTTGATAGCTACAGATCTAAAATTTAGTAGAACTAAAAACAAACTTAACTGCCTCAATGAAGTAAAGGATTTATTAATACTTAGAGTACGTTGATGCTTTCCACAATAGGTGCAGGGCGGCCATAGCTTATATCATGTATCATTTCGTTGACCCAAGCTATCGATTTGTATCATTTTGGTGGTTTGAGGAATCGATACCATCTGCCAAAGCCTTCTATTATGGAGTTACCAAAGATTAATTATGGAGCTAAGTATTCGGTTTTATTTGTCTCCTTTCTCTTAATTATAACTCTTAATTAACCGAGGCAAAGAAAATATTTGAAAAATCATATTTTTTTCTAATCGTGACATTTTTTATAAAAATGAGAATTTGTAAGTAGTGTACTACTAATAAAAAAAAAAATATTACTGTGGGTAATATTTAGGTAAAAATGTAATAAGAATAAAAACTGGTCAGCAACAAAAAATCTGATATTACGAGGGGATTTCTAAAAAGCTACTAAATATCAATCCATTATATTTTTAACATTTTCATTATTTACTCATATTATTTCTCAAATTCATTTAATTCTGAATATGCCTAAAATAAAAATCGATCTCTTTAATTGTTCTTAAGAAACGCTAAATATTACCTCTGAGATGGATTTTTTTTTTTTTGGAGTTTACGGGGTGCAGTCATCAATTAACACCAAATAAGTGAAGACTTATTTTTTATTTGTGCCGTCGTTTCGACCTACTTTGTAAGTCATCTTCAGGGCAAATAGAAGGAGAGACGGCAGAGGTTAGCTTTGTTTGAACTAGTTAAGAAGATAAATATATAACCTCAATGTTACCTTTGAGCTTAGATTTTTTTTTTGTTATGAGAATAGATTTACAAATGTTTTAAATGGTCAGAGAGGAGGTTTAGTCAATAAACTGTACAGTAAAATATAAATATATTGACTGTAACCCCTGATATAGATTTTATATAAAAGTGCAAAGGGCGTAATAACCTAGATGTTGATCGCCCGAAGAAATACATAATCTAATCTAATCTAGATTTTTGAGTGGAATTTTTGAATAAATATCAAATAGCTTTATCACTGATTGAAGTTATTTCAAATCTTCATAGAAAAATACTTAAAGCGAAACCAGTTTTAGTATGAAATCATTTATTGTTGGTTATTTCAAAGGTAAAGACAAAGTGGATATTTATTTAATCACTTCACGTCACTAAGTAAAATTTTAATAGTGAAAAGAAAATTTAATTTTCACTAAGTAATTAATTTATACTTTATTTCTGGCTGATTACTCGGGACGACTAGATATGGTACAACTATTGATGCAATGTTTTCACGATTCATAACCCATGTTACTTCTCATGTAGTATTTTAGTTACCACAAACCTATTGTCACAGGATTTAATAATGATGATAATACTATTCACTGACTAAATACTGTTCAAAATCATGTTAAATGTCAACTGTTCATGGTAGAACAAACGAATCTTTACAAGAATGATTTATATAAAAATATTTTTTTAAATTATTACTATGTGAAATTATTGATGTTATATATTTCATTGGAATGATGTAAATAATATGAATGAATATTTATATATGCTTTGATTATTTTTTAAGATCCAATAGATATGATTTTATTGTTGAATCAGGGTTTTTGTCCTCTTTTCGTGCACATTAATTTTTTGGAGTTTTCTCCTTTAGCTGTAGTATAACTACACATTAAGGAGTTGAAGTTGTAGGGATTTTATTTTGATTTTTTATTATGCCGGGGCACACTTCATTTTTGTGTTTTATCTTATAATTAAAATATTACATACTAACATTTATTTACATATATACAAGTTTAATATGTACATTGTATGGGTTATAAATACAGAATATTTTTATTTAATTTCATCCATTCCTTGTTGCCACCTTATTGGGGCTGAAGGAGGTATGAAAGTCTTAAAGAGTTCGTTTGTTGTGCACTTTAGGGAGTCAAAGAATTTCATATGTCTCCGTTTTGTCAATTCTGTTGTTGTGGGTAGGTTGAAGAAATCATATAGTTGTTCCGGTTTTAGTTTTCTCAGCGATGTAGACCGAACAATTTTTTAGAGTATAGTGTCTTGTAATAGTTGTAGTTGGCGCTGCGTTCCGACTGTGAGGTGGGTGAATAGTGGGGTCCGTATAGTAGTGCTGGCCTTAGGATGCTCTTGTAGATTTTTATTTTAAGGCGCAGTGATAAGGTTGGAGATAGCAGTATGTGGTGATGTATGTAGGTTCTTCTTCTTACCATGCGGATTTTCGAGTAGCAGTGGGCTGAGAACGTCATGTGGCGATCCAGTTTGATTCCTAGATAAACTATGGAGTTAGATGGGCTGATAGTGTTACTAGCCACATAAGGAGTTTTTGGTATTCGGGTTCTTTTTCCTTTTTGTAAGGCAAACACTACGCAGTCCGTCTTCACAGGGTTCACCTGGATGTTGAGGTGTCTCAATTTTTCAACTATTTCCTGGCACGTACTTTCGCTTGTTTTAAAGCCCGCTATGGCCTCATGTTGCTGCTATAGATGGCTATATCGCCCGCGTAAGCAGCAGGTGGTTGCTCTTGTCGTTTTTACCCACTATATCAGCAGTATAGACGGATAAGAAGATCGGGGTAGTACCGTTCCTTGTGGGACTCCGCAGGTGAGTGATATACTTCTTAATAACTTCTCCCGTATTTGTACGGCCAGGCTTCGGTGATTTAGAAATGAAGCTACGATTCTGTAAAGTTGTCCCGGGCACTCCAGATCCATAAGCTTCTCTGAAAATGTTCTTCTATACTTCAGTATTTATAGCTTCCGGATTCGGGTGCTGAGTCTATTCTTCTAGTGTACTGCAGTGATCTGATTAGCTGGGTTCCGACCGGATGGTCTCTTATTGGTGGGCCTCAACTGGCTGACTTCTGATTGGTTTGTCTTTTCCTTCAGGTTTTTTTGGTTTATTATTGGCCACTGGTCTGTTTAGGAGCCATTATTTTCTTAATTTATAATCATCATTTATGTTGAAATTTTCTGGGTGGTTTTCTATTTCGATTAATTCTAATATCTTTCTTTCTTTCATACATAAGTTGTTACACTTTTTAACCACTCTAATTTTGTGAAACTCAATAGCATGATTGGTATTCACAAAATGTATTTCGTACATGTTAGTCTTCCTATTTGCCCAATGTACTCCTTCCCACCGGAACATGGAATGTTGTCTCGAGACCTAAGTCATCTTTTGCTATACGCAGAACCTGACTTTTTTTTTTGTTTAATTTTTGTCGGTACTATAACATATCTTTATTTTGTACTTCTTTAAGATTTCCGCTGTGTTCTCTGTAGTGTCCTATATAGTTTCTTCCTAGGAACCATTTTTCATCAGCGTTTTCTTTAAATCTCTTTCTTCTTTTTTTAAATGCACCGGTTCGGAAATCCTAATGGTTTTTTTCATCAATGTTCTTATTACTCCATTTTGTTGTGTATGATGGTCAATTGTGGAGGCATTCAAATATCGGTCTGTATGGGTCGGTTTTCTGTATATTGAGTAATCCAAACGATTTTCTGTTTTCTCTACTCTCAAGTCAAGGAACGGGATACTTCTTTCAGCTTCAACTTCAATGACGAATTTCGAAATTTCTCCATGAATAATTCAGCAGCGAGTTGTTTTAACGGTGCTCCCATGCTTGCACCTTTAATTTGTTGATTATATTTTCCCTTGATCAGGAAATATGCTGATTTAAGACATAGTCCTCCCAATATATATGCTTCTTTGTTGAGTACCTGTTTGGTAGATTAGGAAAAGTTACTACTAGAGTTAATATCCAGAGGTTTTGGTAGACAGTTAAGCTCCTAATTGGGAAACATAAAAAGCCATAGAGAACCAGAATGGGAACTTTCTCAAACAAAGCCCACTTTGAGAATCTCTTCGAAAAAGAGACATATACAATTCCTCCAATCGTCATTAATGCCCATTCAAGTCAAGAGTGAATAGAAGAACAGAAGATAACCGATGTTATTGAGTAAATGAAAAGCCCCAGGAAGAGATGAAGTTCTTGGAACTCTGGGGAGTTCACCAAATCTGGTGGCAAAGAGTTAGTGGTGGGCCCCCACTATTTTAAGAACTATGGGATTCCGAGATAGTGTCAGAGAATTAGAAATTTAATGTTAGTGTTGCAAGGAACTATAGGCCACACCGTCTACTTTATGTAAGATATTCCATTATAGAAAGTAGATTAAGGCGAATCGTGGAGGAACAGAGTGAACACAGCGGGATTTAGATCTGATAAGGAGACACAGGACATAGTTGTTCTTAAAAAAGTATTGGAGGGAGCATGGCAACGGGACAATGACATTTGTCCTATATCCCAGCTTTTCTAGACTTAAAGGATGCTTTTGACTCTGTCAATGATATACAATGTTTAAAAAAATAAAAACATCCATGGAGATCTAATAATCGCAATAAAATCTATGTATAAAAATGGTAAAGTACTAGTGAAGATTGAAGGGAGAGAGTATAATACGTTTTAGGTGGATAGAATTCAGGCATGGCGGTAGTCTCAGCGCTATACCATTTAAATGTTTTGTGAAGGAGATCTATAAAATATCTAAGAGGAGAAGATCACTAACAGTACTAAGCAGATGGAATATGCTTCCTGTCGCAGTCCAGAGCCCTTACTATGCTGATAACATTGCACTTTTGGCAGACTCCAGAGAAAAGATGCAGCAAGCACTTATACAATGGATAGAGGAGCTACAACGTAAGGGAATGACAATAAACTTCTCTAAAATTTTTTGTTTTTAAAAAAATACATTTATTGAAATTTACAACTGTATGCAGAATACATAAAGTAAATATAATGAATGAATACATTGATATGAAAAGACAAGTAGAGATACTACCCAGTGGTAGTACTCAAATAAAAAGTTCAGCTTAGAAGGTTACAAGGTCATCTTCTTTTCAGACGCCTCGGAGTATTATCAGGAATTGAAGAGGTTGCAAGGTTTGAAACTAGTGGGTTTGAGTGGAAATGAAGTTCGTCATGAAAAGATTGATATCGGGTTCGGGCCATATCAGCAATAAACGGGACGTTAAGGTCATCATGGATTACTTTGTTCGTAACAAAGTAATGAACTTTGAGGATTTTACGAAGGATTTGGATTGCAAAGCTTGAATAAGAGAGGAGTTCGATGGCTTAGTGGAGCCCCAAAGCTCTATTCCGTAAGTCCAGATGGGTCTAATGATTGTCATGTATATGAGTCTCTTGTAATTAATTAGGAGCTTAGAGCGTTTGTCTAGTAAATGTTGAAGTAGCCTGAAACGGCGAGCTGTTTCTTGTCGTTTCAGTCTAGTATGATGATTCCAAGTTAAGCGTTTTTCAAGGTGTAGTCCTAAGTACCGGATCAGTCCTACAGGACTTAAAGTGATTTTATTAAACGATACAGGGGGGCAGGAAGTCGCTGGTTTACGACGGAGGGTAAAGGTGATTTGATGAGATTTGTGGGAATTCATTTTAATCCTCCAGTTTTGACGCCAATTTTCAAGGTCAGTGATATGGGATTGAAGAGTACGTGATGCTATATCTGGATCAGTGTTGACAGATAATAGACATGTGTCATCCGCGTACGTGGTAAAGGTAGTATTAGGATGAGTTGGGATGTCAGCTGTATAAACTGTGTGTTGAATTGGGCCGAGGATACTGCCTTGAGGAACGCCGGCAGAATGAGGAAAGATAGATTAGTAGACATTATAATGATTTACTGTGAATCACCTGCAGGAGAGATAGGATTGGATAATGAGAATGTATTTAGGAGGTAGGAATTTACGGAGTTTGTAAAGCAACCCGGGGTCCTAGAGTCGGTCGAAAGCCTGTTCGACATCAAGGAAGACCGCTGGACATTACAATCCACGTTCCAAACCTGAGGAAACAACATCCACCACACGATGGCGTTGCTGGATAGTGGAGTGGGATGTTCTAAATCCTAACTGGTGACCTGGGATAATGTGATTTGCATTTAGGATGGGGTACAATCGTTTCAGGATGAGCTTTTCCAGGATTTTACCCATTGATGGTAAAAGTGAGATAGGGCGGTAAGAGGATGGGTATTCCGGTTTCTTTTTAGGTTTAGGTATCATTTTCACGACGGAAGTTGGGAAAATATGTAGTGCAAAGTGTAGCATCATATATGTAGGTGAGGAATAGAATGGCTTTTCTAGGAAGATGTTTTAGGATGTAAATCGTGATGAGGTCGTGTCCTAGAGCTTTGCGAGAAGGTAATCTGTGAATAATATTCGATATTTCTAAAGGATGCAATGCTTTGGGAGGATGCGTCATTAGAAGGGGAATATTTAACTCTCTTTGTATATATTCATGGAGAGACGGATTCATGATATCAGGATGAGGCTGAAAAGTTTTATAAAGGAATTGACCGAACAACTGTGCTTTCTCTTCATCAGATCTTGTCCAGTCGTTGGATTCAGTAAGGAGTGGATGGTTAAAGTCTTTGACGTGAAGGACCTTTTTGGTGGTCATCCATAATGATTTGTCAGAAGACGTTAGATTTTCAGTTAGGTTCGTTAACTTATGTATTTTGAATTTTCTAATTTCTGCTTTTAGTTGGTTAGTCAATTTAGTATAGATAGATTTATCTGCTGGGCACCGAGTTCTATGCCACTTCGTTCTTGCTCTGCGTTTCTCTCTTAACAAGGTACGAATATGCTGTGGCAAGCCAGTCTTCTGAGAATTGTTAATTTTATGATTTGAGATATTATCGTTTAAAGTGGTTTTATTGATGTTGTAAGTGCTATGGCCGTAACAATGTCTTGTTTTGTCTTAAGTGGAATTTTTAAGTCCAGTTTCTTCTCCAAATCATAACAGAAGTTAGGGAGGGGAGGCTTGGGAACGAAACTTGAATGTAATAAAAGGAGAACTGGGCTATGATCTGATGAAAGGTTGTCTAAGGATTTAAGATCGGTTTGGTTGGTGGAAATCTGGGATGTGATAAATGTGTCAAGGATGTCGGGACGTTTTTTGATGGATGTAGGCCAATATGTGGGGTTGTTTGGCGCTAGGATGAAATAACTCTTTGTGGATGTTACTGTAGACAGGGTTGGATGAAGTGTGTTTCAGACAGTAAAGCAATGTCTATTTGGTTGTCGTGTAGAAATATATCAAGTTCGTCACGGTGAGTATGCAGTCCATTAGCATTCCACAGAACGATGGCTCATTGTGGGTAATTATATGGAACTTCGGTAAGGATTTTCGTGAGTAGGTTGATAAGAGGTTTGATAGTCTCATGAAGGTCTTTCAGGAAATATGACAGGATAGAATTTATGTCGATCGGGTTTTGGATTTGGAATGGTTATGAGACTTGAGTTTGATAGGGATAATTAACGGGCAAAGGAGGGTTGGCTGGGGGTTGTGCCCGAGGTGCTGGGTTTTCATTCAATGTTTGATGAACTACAGCATTCGATTGAATGTTGTGATTGGAAGGGAGAGGATTTGGTTGTTGAGGTGATAATTTGACCCGTAAGGATGTATGGTAGGGAGGAAACTGTTGACGTGGAGGTTGAGGATTGGGATTGGCTGCCTTGGGCTTGGATTGAGAGGTCTGGGGTTTGCTAAAGGAATGCTGAGATTTGATTTGGGAGGTTTGAGGCGTCTGAGTTCGAGGCTGCTGCTGAATGCTTGAGGTTTACGGTGGTATACGGTTGTAATACTGTTGGTCTAGGCAATTCAGGAAAGGTGGCAGTATTGTCAACTTCAGGAGACTACATTGTGCTTTTCTCTTGACTAAGACGTTGAATGTTCTCATGGACTGAACAGCCTCTGGGTGATCCTCACCACAAAGAGCACATTTTGCAGGCTCGTTTCTTGATTTCTGACAAGTGTCAGATGAGTGTTGTCCAGCACATTTGACGCAAATAGCTTGGTGATGGCAATACGTCTTGGTATGACCTAAGTCTTGACAGTTAGTACCCTGGACTATAGTATTTTTACGCCAAGGTTCTTCAAATTTTACTGCTGAATATACCAGTCTTAAAACTTGAAATATCTCTGGATTGTTACTGGCTGGTTCAAGTTCGACAAAAAATAATGGAAGGTGGTACTTTTTGGTGGGATGAAACACTGGCGAAATATATCTTACTTTGTGACCTATTTCTTCGAGGTCACTTTTGATTGATGTTGTGGGAGTTGAAGAGTGTAGTCCTCTTAAAACCACTCTGTACGATTTATCCTGTTTCAGCTTGTAACAGTGAAAATCATAGTTCTTCACTGTAAGATGATCAATTAATTTTTTGTATGATTCTCTGTTGGATGTATTTATTTTAATGTCGTTTACTCTAGAAAAGCATTTAAAATTAGTTTGCCCTGTAAGTTCAGCTATTTCTTGAGCGAAGATTTGTAACATTTGTGACAAAAATAGGAGGAGGGTTAGGGTCAATGAACCCTCGGTGTTGCTGGTTCTCGTCACGATCGCTTTCTGTAGGCCCAGTGTTGCTGCTAGTTGAGGCGATTGCAGATTTGTTTGTATTGACTGCAGTAGTTTTGCTGCGGGTTTTGGAGGCTCCGGTGTTTTGTTGTTTTTAGTCACTGGTTTTTTTGACACAGCCGATTTCTCTAAAGGTGCTCAATGTGTCCAGACATGACCATGGAAAGGTGGACCACTTTTCCTACTTAGAAAACATCATCAGTAGATTTGGCAAACTAGATGAAGAAATCAATAACAGAATTAGTAAACCAAACGCTATACATTAACAGATCTAGAATAGTCTAGTTGGACACCGAAAATTAGGAAACGAGACGAATCTATAGATACATAAAGTAGTCTACCTCGCAACACTCACATGTGGGAGTAAAAGTTGGGTTAGGCTTGACAAACACATAAAACACATAACAAGTGCAAAAATAAAGTACCTTCGCAGAGTGGTCGGTACAACCACGTGTTCGGATAAGAGACAGACTACAAGTCCGCTGAAAAAAGACAGATGGATTGGTTCGGGCATGCCTGTCGCATGGATGATGTAACAGGCGCCAAGGAGGGCAGCTGAGGAAGCCCGACTGAGCAGGAGCCCCCGAGGCCATCTGTATTTTGTGCCAAGATCCCGTACAAAGAATAGAAGCAAGAAGTGGGAAAACACTGGTCCAAATAAAAACGACGTGTCGAGACCGAGAAGGATGGCTCCGATGGATAGAGGCTCCTCTACCCACAACGGCAATGAGGGAGTTAAAGGAAAAAAATAGATAGATGATGTAATATGTGTTCACGTAGGCTTCCACGGTCATTATTATTCTTCTTATATGCAACTTCCGGGATGGACCATGTCTTGTTGATGTTATGAACCGTGGTGTTATGGTTCATAACATCAACAAGACATGGTCCATCCCGGAAGTTGCATATAAGAAGAATGATGTAATATTCCAGAAATTCAAAATTTGTCCACTTTTTGAAATCTCTTCTGAGGCTATATATTGATTGCCGGTAAGACGGGAGTCTTTGTATAGGAGTGCTTTGAGAACTTTAAACATTGTTTACTCAATAGACGCAGAATTGCACTACAGTCTTTATTCTTTCTTGTTTTGGAACTCGTTACTTCGAACTTGGTCACTGTTTTTTGCCTGGTATTTGTCCTCATCACTTTACAGTATTCTACTCATTAATCGCATAATTTAATTCTCTATAAGAACATATATTTGAATACTTTCGATGCAATACGCTAATAATACAAATGAAGTTTTTATAGCCGCCATATTTGCAAATAGCACGGATGCCATATTTGCAAAAAGCATACTCTTTTTTATATCAATGTTACAGATCACTCATCGATTTTACTGGTTATTGTAATGAATATTGTTTTTCAATGGTTCTAGAGCTGATGCAGCATGAGGTTCTTGTATGTTGAAATTTCATCATGGCCTTACGACCCCGTGTGTGGGATCTTAGCCTTCTTGAGGGAGCCTATATCCAATCCGGCTGCGCTCCAGGTCACGGCTATATCCAATGCGGCTGCCCTCCAGGTCACGGCTATATCCAATGCGGCTGCCCTCCAGGTCACGGCTGTATCCAATGCGGCTGCCCTCCAGGTCACGGATTTATTGAATCATTTTTTTTTATCGGGGTAGTGGTGGCTCCTTAGGCACTTCCTCAGACCAAAATAACATCTATCATCGTTAATGGATCACTTTTTTATCTTTTCGTACGTACATCGTTTGAAGAGGGTGAAATACTTCCCAGATAAGTAATAGTATCCACCTTATGATAATTGTAGGGGCTTATTTATAAAAACTCCTGTACCCCAATGCTTGTAGATTCATCTGTCCTCATATATTTGTTTATTTTTTCTTCGTTGATACATAGACCCATCTCTTCTGCTACCTCCATCAGTGATAAGGATGGGGTTTTCAGTGCTTCGAATGAGCGAACGACCTTATCCAGATCATCCGCGTAGCCTAATAGATAATCAAGCCTGTTATAACCACAATTTATAACTGGATTTTTATCCAATAATCGACATGGGAAGGCCTTAAATTCAGGATAAAGACCCCTTCCCCCTGCGACCTGACAACATTTAGTTGGTTTCACTCAAAGTCATGTCAACCAGGTGAGTCAACTTTGAGGGGACCCCCCTCTCTCTCCCCCCGACTCCAACTCTCTCGTATTTCGTAAATTTTTGATCCCTTTATGCTGTTATAGGCGCATCTAAAATCTATAAAGAAGTGATGTGTGGGCATTTTAAATTCTTTTATAATCGGATAGAACTTGATGTTTGTCGTCAGATGAGACTTAATGCGAAATTAAAAAGAGGTATTATTATTATAATTCAAATTCTCGTTTTTATTCTGGCTAATATATTTGTATAACATGTATGTATAATATATATGTACAATATGTATGTATAATATATACGTATAATATATATGTGTGCAAATACATGTTTATATGTTTTGGTTGATTATTTTTTCAAACATATATTATAAACTATATAATATTTATCTTAACTTGTTAGGTTGAGAGGAACGACCGTAGCAGGCTGTGGTCGTACCTGAAAAGTGAAGACAGAGGACTCGAAAGTTCAAGGTTGGTGCTGGAAACTGTTTTCCCAGGAGGAAACCTGGAACTGAGCTGTAAGGCGGCGCAGTTTTCCTTGTACTCGAGAACAGTCCACGCCTACCTCGTTGAAGAAGACCCGCTCCTTGCACAAGTCCTGGGGCCCAAGTCATCCGAGACAGGTGAGATTTACGCGGCTAGACCTACATTCATTTTTTATTGAATTTGCTGATTTCATAGTTTTCATTAAACAGAAAACTAATGAGTATTCAATAATTCCTTATTTATCAATTCGCATTTGCTGAATTGTAGTTCAATATATTTTAACACTATTAATCGGCCAGATGTCGAACTTCCTAAAATATAAGTTTTCTGCGCAGCTCGAAGAATTGAAATGAGAGGAAAACATGAAGTTGAATGGGAATCAATATAAAGAATCAATTTACTATAATAAGAATCGTTTGTATTGATGAAAGAACTGGCCAATAGCCAGGTAACAAGGCGTTTTTCCCGCAACACAGGTATTTTCTGTTGAAAAAAAGTTTTTCTTATTTTGGGAAAAATAAGATTAGTTTAAGTACTGGCATTGTTTTCCTGTACTTATCGAAGCATACATTTTTTTAGTCTTCCTAGTAACCGAAACTAGCAATTTTTCAAATTTGATACATAAAATATAATTATGCCAGCTATATTTTTGCTCTACTCCTAGCAACCGAATTTTATGATTATTATTTTTGGTATTATAAGAGTCTTTCAAACGAGCATTTGAGATTATAATCAGCTTAAATCTTTTCCATGGTTTCGGCTTCGGCCATTTTTGCCGTAATAGTTGATGTTTTTCTTTAATGTTTAATGTTTTTCAACACCGCTATAAAAGTTAAAAAAATTACCATGTGTTTAGTACCCTGTATTTTCAGTTGTGTATGTAAATTCCATTTTTATGTATTCGACTCTCCCTCTTCTTCAGTTGTATTCGTAATTAATCCAAAAAAAGTTCTAAGTATTTTAATTTTCGTTTGCCGTTCATACGATTTAACATCCGAGGTAATTCTCTTGTAGGCTGTAAACTTTTTTTTCCAACGATAGGGTGCATGCCTATCAGTCAACCCCCAACTTGGAGGATCGGGGCTTTCGATAGCGGGGGTACCCCCTAGACAGGTTACCTCCACTTAAACCCGAAGACTACGGCTTGGAGCCCCGCCTGCCCCCGGGCTGTCAGGTTCTGTACTCCGTTGTTGTTGGACCAACCTAGGAATATCTAGGGAGCACGACGTGTAGGTGGAGGCTTGAGTTTACTCCCAGTTCATCTGATTTTATGTCGAGAATTTATTCCAAGAAACTCAAGATTCCCCAATTCTAGATAGGGAAAATCAAACCCTCGTGAAGAGAGAATGAAAACAAAAAAGTATATAAACTTTTTTAAATCAAGGGTGCTTATATAGCCCAGTTGGATACAAGTGAGGGAGCAATACTGACACTTTTGAATTTCAAAACGAATGCGAAATTGATGGATGTTAGTTCTATACTTGAGGCAAAAGTTACAGCTCTACGTTGTAGAGTTCAGTACCTCTACAGTGTACTACAGTACCTCTATATTGTAGGGTTTCTGCGGAATAGACAATGCCTTATGGAAGAGGCGATTGATTTGGCCGTAACTGTCATTGAACTGCTCGTGTTTCCCACTTCTCAATTTCTCTATCCTACTCTGCCATTGCGTATTCCAACATCGGAGTTCGACAAGAAAAGGTTGCCATTTTGTCTTCGGTTTTTAATCGTTGGATCCAAATTTAAGCTCATCCTAACCTCATCACACTTGTATTCTTATCCGAGTACTTACTTTCGATGTGTCTTGATAGGTGCTATTGCCATTGGCTCTAACCAACGGACGAATTTTACCAATTCCTTGATGCTTTGACAATAGAATGTTGTCAATATGTTCTTTGCTATTGATGATATGATTGGAGTTGAAAGTCATTCTTTATTCACCGAACGAGTTTAGTTATCGCGGGATTTACGCTTTTAAAACTAAAAGTAGTTTATTATCCCTGATTTCAAGAATGTCTGTGAAGCTCGGTTATGGATATTGTTATTTATTTCAGGGATTTCCAAGAATTTCTAATCGCGATCAGACATGTTCACTTTTTTTGATAACTATGATTGGATATTTCTCAAATATAAATGATTCAAAGTTATAAAGTTTATATATAATTTAACGAAAGATTTGAACAAACTACCTTGGTCCCCAGAATAGTTTTTCAGATCCAGACAAAATGAAGCACTCCTGTTATTTCGAAATAAACTAATGAGGGATAACTTAGAGACGTATTGTTGACCAACTTAAAGATTCACTATAGTTCTGATCCATAGAGATGTGAGTACAGCGGAAATGTATCGGTCATGTTGCCTTTGAAAATCATTCTCCTAGATATTATAAATAAACATGGTCGTTAAAAATTCCATGCATATTTATGGGTCAAAATAGTAGGAGCTAATGAGTTGTAAATAATATTCGACGCGAGCCGTTACCACAGACGAAGCCTAAATATTTTAATTAAAACGGACCCTTATGAATATTTGTTGAATTTGCATTGTTTCAGCTGTTGAAATCAAACATAAAGCCAAATTGAGAAATTGAAATAATTCAATTGTGTACCAGAACTTGTAATGTAATTGTAGGACACGCTGATAAAAGCAGTATTTCTGTACTATGTGGAGGCAACTCCACGAACTACTCCTCAAACTAGAAAAAATACTTTAAATAGAGAGAAGGATCCTGAGGAGAATCTATGAGCCCAAGAAAACGCAGGAAGAATACAGGTTAAGATCCAACCAGGAAATATACAGAGAGATGTAATACCTGGGAATTGAAATAAGAATCAGAAGACTAAGATTCTAAGGGCACATGGTAAGAATTGACCTTGGGAGACTAAACAAGGAAGTACATATTTGGCAAAATCTCTAGAATACAAACACATTGGAGGATAGGTAAAAAAAAGTGAGAGAGGAAACAGAAATATTAAAAACAACTAACGAAGACTGCCTAGAAAGAGAACAATATGAAAAAAATACGAAGGGTACTTCCTGGGAAGCAAAGGCACCCAGATATGCAACCTGTATGTATGCAAATGTTCTGATAAGACTTTACCATATTCTCATATGTTTTTTTAATTGATTAATAGTAGAATTGTAGACAAATAAATAGTGTTTAATTGTTAATTTAGATGATTTGTATTCAAGAGGCATTTAACATAACTGCTTTTAAACTTAATTTAAAACGTTGCAGGGCCGAAGTCAGGGAGCCTACGAAGGCGGCCCGTTCGGGGCCTCCTAGTCACCGTCATAGCTCTTCTGCTTATCCAAACTGAGGGATGACCGTCTGCTCAAATTGGTTTCTTATTGTCAAGTTAATATACCTATATAAAATGTTATATATCGAGGCATTACAATCAACATCTATCTTGTTCAGTTAGAGACTTTGAATGAAGAATCTAAATATCTAGTAACAATATTGTTGTTTGGTTTAAGTGGATGTTACTTAAAACTTTAATTTTAGAATGGTTATTCTGTTGTTGGATGTTATAATATCATTATAAGTTGAGTATCCATGTTAGGATTAATCTCAATCTCAACAATAGAAATGTAATATCTGGATGGCTGGATGCTATTAAAAAACTGTACAAATTGTAAATATTTTATAAAAATAAATCTTTTATCTACATTTTTATTTTTTACTCATCAAAATTAGTTTTCACCGAAAGTGAAATGTAAGTTACACATCAAGCAGGAAAAAAAAGTTAGTTGAATCTAGTCTTTACCCATCAATAAACATGCATAACATAATAATAAAAGAAAAATGAATTCGTAGAAGAAAATGGTCCGGTAAGAGGTCAATGAATTTCTCTGAATATAAAGAAATATTTATTCAGTAGCCAACATTTCGACCCACTCCGCAGGTCTTCTTCAGGGCTAAATATGTAAAATACAGACAATTGAAAATCACGAAATATTTCAAAATTGGTTAAGCATGTTAAATACAAAGGTAGTAAAACAATACTACAGAATGCAATAAGAATAAAACAGAAAGTGCTAAAAATTAAACACTTATTCTTTAATTTTTAGCACTTTCTATTTTATTCTTATTGTATTCTATAGTATGTATGCTTTTTTACTACCATTGTATTTAACATTTGTTTTTACCATGCCTAACCAATTTGTAAATATTTTGTAATTTCAATTGTCTGTATTTTGCATATTTAGCCCTGAAGAAGACCTACAGAGTGGGTCGAAACGTTGGCTACTGAATAAATATTTCTTTATATTCAGAGAAATTCATTGACCTCTTCCCGGACCATTTTATTCCACATATTTCATCGAGGTCAACCATTTTTATTCAAAAAAGAAAAATGAATTCATTTTCTTTTCTAAAATAAAGTATTCTCAAGGTAGTACCCTTGGCCCAATCCTTTATACAGTTTATACAGCTGGCATCCCAACTCATCCTAATACTATCCTTACCACGTATGCTGATGATACATGTGTATTATAAGTCAACACCAATCCAGTTATTGCATCCCAAAGCCTCCAATCCCATATCACTGATCTTGAAGAATGGTGTCAAAACTCGAGAATTAAAATAAATTCTCAAAAATCGCATCAAATCACTTTTACCTTACGTCGTAAACCAATGACTTCCTGCCCTTCAGTATCCTTTAATAAAATCCCATTGGTGCCTGTAGAACAGATCCGATACTTAGGGTTGCATCTCGACAAACGATTAACCTGGAATCCTCATACTAGACTGAAAAGACAAGAAACCGCTCGACTTTTCAGGCTACTTCAACACTTACTAGACAAACGCTTTAACCTCCCAATTAACTACAAAAGACTCATCTACATGACCATCATACGATCTATTTGGACTTACGGAGTAGAGCTTTGGACCTCCACTAAGCCATCGAATTCCTCTCGTATCCAATCCCTACAATCCAAACTCCTTCATAAAATCCTCAACGCTCCTTATTTTGTTAAGAATAAAGTCATCCATAACGACCTTAATGTCCCATTTGTTGCTGATTTGGCCCGAACCCGGTATCTATCCTTTCATAACAAACTTCATTCCACTCAAACCCTTTAGTTTCAAACCTAGCTTCCTCTTCGATTCCCGATAATCCTCCGAGGCGTCTGAAAAGAAGATGGCCACGTGACCTTCTTAGTTGAACTAGTGATTTGAGTACTACCAGTGGGTGGTTTCTCTACTTGCCATTAACTCATGTCATTATGTATCACATAGCCTATTTACTTTATGTATTTTTTAATACAGTTGTAAATATGAATAAATAAAATAAACAAATAAAAATAAAGTAAGTTGGGTAATGAGATCTTGGCCATTGAAATCTGGCCTTTTACTTTGATGACAAATTAACATGAATTAAACATTTTTATCGATTGCTGAACCCTCAGGTCATCTGTCATCATCTGTGTAGTGGTTAGCGTAACAACCGCAGCCCAGCGGGTCACCTTAGGATTCTATAAAGGGAATGAAAAATCCTTAATTATACCGTCCTTCGTAAGGGATTTAAAGTGCAAGTCCGCAGCCTGTGCGGTGGCAGGACTCGTTGAAGATCCTTATCCTGATTATAGTAGAATAAGCTAAATTTAGGACTCCCGACGTAGCATCGTCCTAATAGCATCATAAAGTGACGTTGAACCAAATTACTTATCTCGGTATGTCTATGAAAATAGACCCGTAATGGCAATGGGCATAATCCTATCACGTTCCAGTGTAATTCAAGAATGAGTACTGCTCTGTACCGTTGTACCTCTGTACTCTCTCCAAATTATTCTGAGCAGTAATCTTTAAGGCTCGCCTCTGTGTTCAGTTCTCCAACACCGCTAAGATGGAACGATGATAAGGTAGCACGAAGTAAATAGAATTTATAAGATGTTCTTAATATTCTATAAATTAACTGCATCATGAGAGCTGTCTGGTGCCAATTTCGTAGGGCTGCAAGTCTCTCTACTACTCTACAAGTCACTAAATGTATATTAAAAAATATATATATTTTTTAATTCGGAATAATAAGTATAGCAAATTAATATTTGGAAAAGACATGATAAGAATGGGAATAGCAGAATAGCCCTCGTCGCAGAAATGATAAGAATCCGAATAGTAGAATAGCACTCGTCGCAGAAGAATGCTACATATATATATCCTCTACGTATCTCCCTATCAGTAGTAGTTAACCAGGCATTCAGTTCGTCATACGATACAAACAATTATTATCAGCAATCTTCATCCCATCAATTTACTCAAAATCTGTAAATATATTTTTTTTTAAATTTATCATGTCATTATGTATCACTCAGCCAATTTACTTGTTATATTACTGTAATATAGTTGTAAATATCAATAAATAAATAATAAAAAAAAAAATTTTACATTTAAAACAGCCCAGTTCTCCTTTTATTACATTCAAGTTTCGTTCCTAAGCCTCCCCTTCCTAGATTGATTACAGGACGTGTAAACTGGGACAACTTCTGCTATGATTTGGAGAACAAACTGGACTTAAAAATTTCACTCAAGACAAAACAAGACATTGATACAGCGATAGAAAAACTTACAACATCAATAAAAACCACTTTAAGCGATAATACCTCAAATCATAAAATTAAAAATTCTCAGAAGACTGACCTCCCAGAGCATATTCGTACCTTATTGAGAGATAAACGCAGAGCAAGAACGAAGTGGCATAGAACTCGGTACCCAGCAGATAAATCTATAATTAAATTGACTAACCAACTAAAAGCAGAAATTAGAAAATTCAAAATACATAAGTTAACGAATCTAACTGAAAATCATGTATGTATGTATCCGTCTTCTGACAAATCATTATGGATGACCACCAAAAAGATCCTTCACTTCAAAGACTTTAACCATCCATTCCTTACTGAATCAAATGACTGGACAAGATCTAATGAAGAGAAAGCACAGTTGTTCGGTCAATTCCTTTCTAAAACTTTGCAGCCTCATCCTGATATCATGAATATATACAAAGAGAGTTAAATATTCCCCTTCAAATGACCCTTCCTCCCAAAGCATTCCATCCTTCAGAAATATAGAATATTATTCACAGACTACCTTCTCGCAAAGCTCCTGGACGCGACCTCATCACGATTCACATCCTAAAACATCTTCCTAGAAAAGCCATTCTATTCCTCACCTCCATATATAATCCTATACTCCGCACTACATACTTTCCTAACCTCTGGAAATTATTCGTCGTGAAAATGATACCTAAACCTAAAAAGAAACCGGAATTCCCTTCCTCTTACCGCCCTATCTCACTTTTACCATCAATGGGTAAAATCCTGGAAAACCTCATCCTGAAACGACTGTATCCCATCCTAAATACAAATCACATTATCCCAGATCACCAGTTTGGATTCAGAACATCCCACTCCACTATCCAGCAATGCCATCGTGTGGTGGATGTTGTTTCCTGAGCTTTGGAACGTGGATTGTATTGTCCAGCAGTCTTCCTTGATGTCGAACAGGCTTTCGACCGAGTCTGGCACCCCGGGTTGCTTTACAAACTCCGTAAATTCCTACCTCCTTCATACTTTCTTATTATCCAATCCTATCTCTCCTACAGGTCATTCACAGTAAATCATAATAATGTCTACTCACCCCTCTTTCCTCAAGGCAGTATCCTCGGCCCAATTCCCTACACAGTTTATACAGCTGGCATCCCAACTCATCCTAATACTATCCTTACCACGTATGCGGATGACACATGTCCATTATCTGTCAACACTGATCCAGTTATAGCATCCCGTACTCTTCAATCCCACATCACTGACCTTGAAAATTGGTGTCAAAATTGGAGGATTAAAATAAATTCTCACAAATCTCATCAAATCACCTTTACCCTCCGTCGTAAACCTGCGACTTCCTGCCCCCCTGTATCGTTTAATAACATCCCTCCAAGTCCTGTAGAACAGATCCGGTTTAACATTTGTTTAAAGCATAAGTTCTTCACTATATTAAATAAATGATAACTCTAAATAACAACATAAAACAATCATTCATCCATTCATTACTGGGCCCTATAGTTTATGAAGAACCCTGGCCTCTGCTAATTTCTTCCGCCATTCGCCTGCCTCTGTCTGCCGCAAGGCGCCTCCAGTAGTTTATACCTATCACCTTCAGCTTAACCTCCATATCATCGAGCCACCTGAGATGGGGTCTCCCTCCCATTCTTAAACCATCATTCGGTATCCCATATACCATCCTTCTTGGAATTCTTGTTGGGTCAATTTATATGGTTTTTTATCACACACATAAAAACAAAGCATACTTAGAATAATATTTATAAAACATAATTATTAAGTAATAATATAAAGTTTTCATCAACATAAAAATCTTCCAGTTATTCACAAAAACAATTGCTTAAAAACTGGAATGATTAGGGAATCACAAAACTTTGATTTATTTTTATTTAAATAAAAAAATTAATTTAAGCCGTGGCAGGACGCCTGGTAGATGTGAAACAACAACGATGAGTATGTCTCCCATCATCTAATGTAATTTGAGAAGCACATTTAACGAGGCATTTAAGCACTTAAAGTGCAATTTTATAAGGATAATAATTTTATTAATATTAAATAAATGTTTAATATTATAATTTTAAAGCGTAATTTACAATTTTTTTTTTGCTTACTCTCCTAATTTATTTATATTAAAATATAATATGACAATATAACACTTGTAACTGATGCCTTCTTTTACCCTCGGGTATTATGAGGCAATTGTGCTCTTCCCGCTGTATGGCGTGGTAAGATGTCCACTGCGGAGTTTCTTTTGATGGTACTCTTTCTCTGGATTGGGATCATGGCCTCTTCTGTCTCATTGGCCCTCTTTGAGCCTCGTACTTCCTCTAGGTCCATCATGTCTTCAGTTGATGTAGCCATGGTGTGGAGGTCTCTTCCTAGCGCAAGGCTGCCCATTTGGCTGTTGAGGTTTATTCCACTAGATACGTGTTGACCTCGTCAGCGTTAGCCACAAGCTAAGCCAGAACAGCACACAACACTGCAAAAGTGAATGGAAGGATAGGTGTCTTTTATAGACCCCTACGGCAAAAATTTATTACGGTTCGAACGTATTCTGTGAGAATAGAATCTTAGCAATTTCAAAATAACTTAAATTTGAGCACATTGAATGTTCAATTAAATAATAAATTTAACGAAAAGCACAGCCACGGGGCTGATCGAAGTTATCTAATCACGGCATCGCCAAACGCGCCAATAGATGTTTCACATCAAAAATTAAATTTTAACCTATTTTGAGAAAGAATGAATTTCTGCTTTAAGTAGACCTAGTGAAAGTTTTGAGATTTCGCACAGCAACAGATTTTTTTCAATATCTACGATATACACTAAACATAAAGCAGTTTGTAACAACTATGCAGTAATATTAGTAATCTATCAAATCAATGCAGTAATAGTAGTAGTGTACAACCATTGTCCTATAAACCATAGAGTTTCTACCATGTACTGAATCCAATACCCTTCATGGCTTGTAATGGTACTGGTTAAGCAGCACAACAATCGATAAATAATTCAAGTGATAAAAATCTATGAAAGTGACTTTATTTTTTTCCAAAACAATAATCCTGTAAAGTGAACTAAATAAAGGCTTTCGATACATTTTCAGTGAAATTAAAAGTTATTTACTGTGTAACTGAATGTTTAAAGGAGTTCATACTTTCATGAGTGGTAGTGCATAGTACGGTGAGAAGCAATGTTAAACATTTAAGATAAAATAAATAATTCTAAAGTTTGGGACCTTGCATTGTTAACAGTTACATCTCGGTGAATGTAATATCATGTAATATACACATTATTTTAATAAATTTAACAAATTATAGAAAACAGATATATTATTAACGGGAACTGCACAGTAATAATTAAAGTTGACTTTACCTGTAAAGGATCACACCCTTCAGTGCAATTTGATAATTCTGCAGCTTGAATAATCAATTTCATTCCAATTTTAACCTTCTGCTTATCAATCAAAGTGTATGAGTTCCTCGAAGACTATTATGGCTAGCCCTCCAAAACACAAACATTAATATAGGTCTGATAGACATAATAAAGGAAATGTAAAAAGGAAACACCTGCTAGGTCAAAAGTGGACCATATCTATCTGAGCTTTTCCCAACCAGCAAAGGTTTGCTCCAGGGCTGTTGTGCCTATCCTTCTCTGTTCAAGATTTATCTTGATATTTGTCTGAAAGAAGGAAATGCGAACCCGTGGGGATTCGGTTGGAAGAAAATATACTCCTATATAACTTATCCTTCGCAGATGACCAGCTCATCATTGCACAAGACACAGAAGATGCTGGATATATGTTAAGAAAATTAAATGAGGAATACCAGGAATGGGCGCTAGTTATTAATGCTGAGAAAACGGGACAGGGCAGCCAATAATGAGGATATAGAACTGAACCCAGAAGGAGTTCTAAAAAGAGTATGCATTTTAAATATCTTGGCTCCATAATTGAGATAAATGGTGCCTGTGATATGGAAATAAAAAGAAAAATTTCAGATGGTAAAAAGACCATATCAATGCTCAACTCAGTATTATGGAATAGAAACATTATCCCCAAAACAAAAAAATATATATACAATAGTATATTACTAAGAGTTATGACATATGGATCAGAAACTTGGACGTTTAAAAGCAACCTCAGGAAAAAACTCCTAACCACAGAAATGGACTACCGGAGACGAGCGGCAGGAATATCCGGAATGGACAAAGTAAGAAATGCGACCATCAGAGAAAAGATGGAGGTTGAAAGAAACATTCTGGAAGATATTGAGAAAAAACGCATGAAATGGTATGGACATTTGAAAAGAATGGCTGAAGGAAGACTACCCTAAGTAGTCCACCTATGGAAAACTAGGTGAACAAGAAGATGAGGAACACCAAGAAAGACCTGGGATAACGAAGTGGAAGAATCCATGATGGATCATGGACTATGGTAAGAATCGACCTTATAGGACATTATGGCAAGAAACCATCCAATCACTAGGTTAAGGAAACCCACTATTAGTGGAAACTCCTGTTAAAAAAAAAATAATAATCTTAAAGAGAAAAATCAAAAATACTTTTTTATTTTATTTTTTATTTCACCTTCATACTCAACTGAAACAAGAAACTGCTTGCCGTTTCAGATTACTTAAATCACTTACTAGACAAATGCTCTAACCTTCCAATTAATTCAAAAAGAACCGTATACATGACTATTATAAGAGCCATTTGGATTTATGGAGTTGAGTTTTGGGGCTCCACTAAGCCATAGAATTCATCTCGTATTCAATCCCTACAATCCAAAATCCTTCGTAAAATCCGCAATGCTCCTTACTTTGTTACTAATAACGTCATATGAAAATTATCTTAATGTCCCATTTATTGCTGATTTGGCCTGAATCCAATATCAGTCTTTTCATGACAAACAGTTTTCCCACTCAAACCCACTAGTTTCAAACCTAGCAACTTCTTCAATTACTGATAATCCTTCGAGGCATCTGAAAAGAAGATGACCTTCTAGATTGAATTAGTTATTTGAGTACTACCAGTGAGTAGTTTCTCTACTTGCCTTTATATCATGTCATTATTCATTCTATTTACTTGTATTATTATAATACAGTTGTAAATTTCTATAAATAAATTTTTTTTTAAAAAACTGATTTCACAGGCCAAAAAAATTGTTGCAAAGAGGTCAAGGTTGGCTTAGAAAAAAATTCCTGTACCTAATAGTAAATGTAACGAAAAATAATTATCTTATTATAATTAATACGCGCAACAACCAATAATTGGTCTGGACCCAGAAACATGTCTTCCTCATACATGCAGCCTTCCTTGGTGGTTTAGAGAAGTATTTTCCTTACATTTCCATTACCCTCTCAACTTTCTCAAACAGTTGGAGGTGTTACTTTTTGAAAGAGTTCAGATAGTTATTATTCTTGTAAAGCTCATACACTTAAAAAAAAATTTTTTAAACTTATTAATCTCATTTAATTTCATGCAACCTTATTTTTTCTCAATACCTTCAATCCTCAGGTTATCAGCAACTCTTCATTTTCCTGAGTAAAAATCTATATTTCATTTGCATATATAGTAGATAGCAACAGTAATTATTAACTACTAACTTGGCATCTCATGACAAATCTTTTGATGCCAGTATTTCCGCTATTCATAGAAATATTTATTGCCAGCTTTAATTCTGATATTTATTTCAGCTTATTTTTAATATGCAACAACCATTATCAAGTATTTATATTCTTTGCCAATGACTTTTCACGCATGCAGTGTGTTCATTTTAAGTTCTTCAATTTGAACTAGGAATTTTTTTAGCCAATTTTGAATATTGCCTCTCCAGGATTTGGTCCTAACTAAAATAACTATGTTGGGTCTTCATCACTGTCAGTGATCATTGTACTGTGATTTTACATTTTGTAGCTGTTTGTGTCATCTTTGTGAAGGTAATGAATTTTTGGAAACTTTAACAAAAGAATAAATAATTACTAATAATCATAGACTAACCTGTCCTTTATCAAGAAACGGCTGTAGATTTTCACTAAATCTTTTAAGGTTACCTTCATTTCTTAGAATCATGTACAGCCCAGGAGAAAATGGTGGCCGTTTTTTCAATTTTTGGTTAATTATCCCATCAACTCTCTTTTTTTGGTCACTACGTATTGAGAGAACCTCACCTGAACAATATCTAAAATTTATTCTATCAAGAGAATTTTTTGTAAAGTTGTTAGATAAAGGATTCTTTAAATCCGTTTTGGGGATTATATCCAACTCAGCTGCAGTCATTATTTCATCATCAACATCCTCAAACTCCATTTCCAACAATTTCACATGTTTCATCGATTTCCTGTTGAAAAATGATGATGGACTTGATAAAACAGATCTGCCTGGTGTGCAATCAGCCATAAATGCTGCAGCACTGTCAGACACTTCATAGATCATCGTCAAGTCACTATCCTCAGTACTAAATTGATCATCACACCTGCTTGATTCTACGTCTTTACTTTCTAAACATTCATCACGCTTCAAATTCAAATCATTAACGCTCGAATTAGGATCTTCTCTTGGAATTTGTTTTTTTTTTCAATTATATCCACCTCATTATCTATAAGTGATTGTGAAATACTTTGTGTAAACGCCAAGAATGGTATCTTTGATTGTTTGGGAATGTTTTGTTCACTTATATTACTGGAAGTTTTTTTAATTATTCCTGGTTGAAAACAAATCTTTTTTGTTAAAGGCTGGTCCTAGGTCGAATTTTCCGAGTGAGAAGATTTACTTTTCTTATCATTTTTGTAACTAATGGATAACTTGTTGATATTTTGAGAAGGCGTTTTATCATAGGGTATTTGAGAAAAACAACCTTCATTTTTATTATTTCTTGTTTTTTCTGAGACTGGATCCAAACATTTTTGAACAGACAAATTTTTATTTGGGGAGTTGGCACAAAGAAACGCATAATCATCACTTTTTTCAGTTTCAAGACTATCTACTCCTCTAGAATCAATTACTTCACTAAATTTAGACCTCACCTTAAGTAAAGCATCTTCAGAAACACTGATATGTTTTCCTCTTGCAGTAGAAAACTTTATTCCCGAATATTTATCTGGAGTGTTTTCATGTTTTATTTCATTAATTTTTGGGTTGGGTTGGAAACTTTCATGTGTATTTTTACATACGAATGTATCTATATTGGTTGAATCATCATTCGAAGTTCCACTTAATTTAGATTTAAAATCATCTAAAACTGCATAAGAAATTTCAATATTTTTGCTTTCATTCATAATACTAAAAGAATCCAATTTATCAAAATACGAACAAGAAGTTTCTAGTAATTGACGTTCATTAACTTCAATTTCATTTGTCTTGCCTTCGGCCAAGGCAACATTAGAAACTTTCATATCACTGCCAGCGGCAGTTGGAGTTATTTCACGAAGTGTTTTATCTTCTGTCGAAGGACTTTCTTTTAAAATATCAGTGAATTTTGACCCAACTTTGGCTAATGCATTTTCTGAAACTGTAACACTTTTGCCATTGGCACTTGAAAACATGAAATTATCACATAGATCAGAGTGAGGTAAAAATGTATTTTGTAATTGTTCAATATTTGTATCAGATTTATCATCATGGCTCTCAATAATTTCGTTAAATTTAGATTTCACTTTAGCTAAAGCAGTATTGGAAATTTTAATATTCTTACCACCAGCAGTTGAAAACATAAAATTATCATTTTTACTAGAACTCGGTAAAGATGTTTTGTATGCTTGATTTTTGGTTTCAGTTTCTGCAATATTTAGATCAGTTAAACTATCCTCAAGAATTTCACCAAATTTCGATTTAACTTTGGCCAAAGCATCTTCCGAAATTTTGATATTTTTGCCATTAGCACTTGAAAACATGAAATTATCGTTTTTACTAGAACTCAGCAAAGATGTATCGCTTACCTGGTTAGTATTAGATTCAGCTTCAATCTTTAATTCTTCAGCTATATCACTTTCCAAAATTTCTTTAAATAAAGACTTGATATTAGCTAAAGCAATATCAGAAACTCTAATGTTTTTGCCACCGGCAGTTGAAAACATTAAGTTGTCATTTGTCCTGGGATCAGGTGATGACATTTTAAACATCTTATTAATATCTGCTTCAGTCCTGGTACTATTAAATTTAGGCGAAATTCCAATAGCACGAGGAATCTTAAAATTAACAGATTGGTTTAGTTTAGATAAACTTGTTTTTGATTCCAGATTAGAATCTGTTTTATCTTCAGTATCCTTATCAAGTGTTGCCTGATGCTTCTCTAAAATTTTGTTAGAATTAGTTTCATTAAACACTGAAGATTCTTCCAATACTTTAAAATTATTTCCACTAGCAGTTAAAGTCATGAAACCACTCGCTTTGCTGGAACCAAGTAAACATTTTTTGAGTGTATTACTCATATCTGTTTCTGCCTTATGTTTGGCATCTTCTGTTTCATGGGTCTCCATAATTTCATTAAATTTAGATTTAACTTTAGCTAAAGCAGCATCGGAAACCTTAATATTTTTACCACCGGCAGTTGAAAAGATGAAATTATCATTTTTACTGGAACTTGGTAAGCCTTTTTTGTGTAATTTATTGATATCTATTTTGGTGTTGTACTTGGTATCTTCTGTTTCACCAATTTCCATAATTTCATTAAATTTAGATTTAACTTTAACTACAGCATCATTAGAAACTTTAATATTTTTACCACAAGTAGTTGAAAACATAAAATTATCATTTTTGCTAGACCTAGGTACATGTTCTTTGGGTGCAGTATTCATATCTGTATCAGCTTTATTTTTTACTGCTTCAGTATCATTACTATCCATAATATCACTAAATTTAGATTTAACTTTAGCTAAAGCAGCATCGAAAACTTTAATATTTATACCACCAGCAGTTGAAAACATAAAATTATTGTTTTTGCTAGAACTAGGCAAACATTTTTTGGGTGCATTATTCACATTTGTATCGGCTTTATTTTTTACTGCATCAGTCTCATGACTATCCATAATTTCACTCAAATTAGATTTGACTTTAGCTAAAGCATCACTGGAAACCTTAATATTTTTACCACCAGCAGTTGAAAACAAAAAATTATCATTTTTTCTGGAACTAAGTAAACATTTTTTGGGTGCAGTATTCATATCTGTTTCTTTTTTCTCTTCTACTGAAGGACAGCTTTCAGAAGCTTCTTCAAATTTCAATTTAACTTTGGCTAAAGAATCATTGGAAACCTTAATATTTTTACCACCAGCATTTGAAAACATAAAATTATCAAATTTACTAGAACTAGGCAAAGGGGATTTGGGTTTATGATTAACATCTGTTTTTTCTTCAATATTTTGGAGCTGTTGGTTCTCTGAAACTTCAGTAAAGTTGGATCTAACTTGAAGTAATCCATCCTCTGGAAGGTTAGTGTTTTTCTCATTGGGACTTGAGAATTTCGGTTCCTGATGAACTCCTGCTTTATTTTCATTCATATCACTATCCAAAATTTCGTTAAACATAGGTTTAACTTTAGCTAAAGCTTTTTCAGAAACTTGAATTTTTTTACCACCTGCACTTGAAAACATGAGATTATCAACATTCTTAGGCCTAGGTATAGGCGATTTAAATGTTTGATTGATGTCAGTTTTCTTAACATTACCAAACCCACTTTTACAAACATCAATATTTTTATCTACCATATTAAATCTTAAAGGGAATTCAGTTTGATTCTTTTCATTTACTTTAAATTTGTATGAATTAACATTTAAGTCGGTAATATCAGAATCAGTCAAACACTCCCGGGCATTATCTTGATCTGAAACAACCAAATCATCAGTAAAAATGGATCTAATTTTTTCTAACGATTTTCCTGATACATTAATATTTTTGCCCAAAGCAGTTGTAAGGGTGTAGTTTGGACTTGATTTCTGATGAGCAGTAGGACTGAATGGTTTCTGAGATAAAACTGGACGGTCTGATTGAACTGTTTCCAGAAAGTCATTGTTTACAATACAGTCAGCAGAGTTTTTCATTTCTAAATGTAAACTACTTGAAGGTTTTTCATTGATAAATTTAGTTTCAGGAGAACATTTTGCATCAGGTTCCTTGTATTTATTTATTCCATGGGAATTTATAAACTTGTCCTCAGTTAAAACATTCTTTAGATTTACTGATTCAACACAATTTTTCGTTTTTAAGCTTCCGTCTTCACAACAGATCTTATCATCCATGGTGTCGACATTTTGTGTAAACAAGGTAGTGTCGTCTAAAAAATCCTTACTTATTGATTTATCCTTCCTCAAACACTCTTGTGAAACATTTACTTTTTTGGTATTAATTGATAAAAACGCGGAATGGTGACTACTTTTATCACCGACATTAAATTCCTCAAGTGTGTCATTATTTAAATTCTTTTCCTTCTTCTGGGAAGCTAAATTATCAGACTGCAATTGGAAAGAATGATCAAATTGCTGTAAACAGCGCTGTGACATTAAATCACTATTTAAACTAGAAATGTCATTCATACAGGATGTCAGAACCTTGGCAGAACAGATTTCAACATTATTACTTTGATTTAGATCTTTTGAATCAGAAAAGACTTTTGGTGAGCAATTTACAACTGAATTAGGAGAAATATATTCGTTTTGAGGAAAAAGATTGTCAGAGCTATTGAGAAAATCTGTATCTGTCGGAGATTTGACAGTGTTTTCAACATATATAGATTCATTTAAATCACTGGCATTACTTTCATTTAATTTTGCATGCTTATAACTGTTATTGATGAATGAATCATCTGGTGATCTTCCATTATCATCACCCATACGACTCTCTATTGGTAATGATTGATCTAAAAGTGAAGGTTCTTTGTCAACAAGAGGTACAACACAATTATTACCTGATAAACGAGATTTTACTTCGGCTGAAATCATGTAATCAAATGACTGTTGGTAATATACAGCTGATGTATCAAGACTGCACTCAGATTTAAAATTTTCTAAATATTCTTGCGTTAAAAATACTGTTTCACCAGGACATAAGCCAGATGTTTCTGGAATATATTCTGATGATGATATGTTTGCCAATGTTTGATTACAGGGATCAAGATTTTTAGTTTCCTCTTCAGATGTGATTTCTGGAATTAAGCCAATTAAACTACTGTTCCCATTGTTAGTAACGCGTTTGTCCAAGCTTTGATTTTTTAAGATTGGCTTTCGTTCATTATAATCTCTCTTTTTGAGTAACCGTTGCATAATATCAGTCAAAGTAACATCGAGCTTACTCACAGATTTATTAAGCACATCATTTTCTGCATTTTCTATACTTTGGTTCAACACATCTTCTTTCACACTTACATTCAATTCATAATGATTTTTTAAATGATTATTTCTGAACTCTTCTGTAGAGATAATATCAAGATTATGAAAGCAATCCTTGGAGGTGGAAAGGTAATGTTTTTTGTTTAAAGTAGTTTCAAGCTTAGGAAAAGACTTTTGGGACAAAAAAGTACTGTTAAAAATATCCTTTTCATCACTGCAAGATTTCAAGAAAGAATTTTCCATACTATTTTCTCGTGACAAAACATGATTTCTTTCATTATTTAATGAAAAATAAGATTTGTCTTCGACTATTTTTTTTGTAACATCAGATTCATGACTAATAAGTTCATCAATAGGAGAATCATTTTTATTATCTGATGTGAAACAGGCATTTTTTCCAGAGGTGTTATTAGGTTTTAGGCAAGAGCTTTTATCAGCTGATTTTTTAGGTAAGATCACAAGGCCATTATCATTTTCTTTATGATTAAAATGACTGTAGTCCTCTTCAATTTCAGTAAATCTGTAATTACTAAAAGTTTCATTCATTGGAGTAGTGTCGACAGGACTTGCAGGACTATCAGCCGTCATTGGAGCTTTGGCGTCAATTGACTCCAAATAAATTTCTTTGGTGGTTAAACATTCATTTTCAATTTCAGTGAACATTAAATTCCCAAAAGAATCATTGCACTTCTGACCATCACTGATAGAAGGGGATGGAACAAGATCAATTCCTGCCTTTGGGGAATCTTTCGTATTTCTACTACCTAAGGATGTCACACTTTGAAAATCATTAGGCTCAACTTCGAAAGCTGTTGGTCGATTTCTTTTTGGTGATGAATGAATATCGGCCTCATCAATGATTATAACAGATTTAACAATATCATTTACTGTAAGAGTTTGGGGTTTCAAATTCGAAATCGATCTCCTCATTGCAGGAATATAAGAGTTTTCTTTGAGGTTTAGAGTTAATGCATTCTTGTGAAAGGTTTTTTTTCTTTGATTTTGGAGAAGTAATTTTAACAGAAGGAGTTGATGTTACTGGACCTAATTCATTAAAGTTTTTTTCTAATTTAATATCTGAAGACAGTCCTGGACAATCGTCTAATTTAGATTTCTTGTAAGAACTAACTTCAGTCCTTGACGAGCAATTAAGAAGATCGATTGTTTTCCTCTTTTGCTTATTATTTTTGGTTGGAGTAGTATTGTATATCAACAATGGATCCTCCTTGGCTATAGCAGTATTTTTAAAAACTTTATCTTCAGGTAGGATTGTATTGTTCAGGTCTAAAATTTGTAGGCTAGAACAAAAAAGAAATACAATATTTTCATTCATGGAAAAACTACATTGTAAGCACATAAGATTTATCAGTAGACAGCGAATTTTGGGAAGAAAAACTTTTATTTTTTCAATATTAATAACAATAAAAAATTAAAATAACCAACAAAGCAATGAGTAGGAATGAACTATGAAATAAAAAATATTAATGGGGTAGTGTCAGGCAATACAGCTATATTTTATAATGAGGCATGGATTTGTCCCTCTTTGAAACCAAGAAATTTAAAAAATATATATTTTTAGCTATGAAACAGTATGATAAAAATAAATAAATGAAAATTGAATTAAAACATTTATGTTAAAATAAGAAAATCAGCAAATCTGTGCGTAAAATATAGAGATACACATAGTATTTTATTTTAGCAGAGGAAAAATATAACATGAAAAATCAGAAAGGCAGATATCTTTGATATTATTGATACATCTTTGATGCGCGGTAATAAGTGTTTATGTCAAAATAAGTCCACATACTAATCAGGAATGATCAGACAAGAAATAAATGTATGCTTAAAATAGAATTACTACTATGTTGATTGTAAATTACTACTATATTGTTTTATAAAAAAAAACAATTACTAATAATATCAATAACTAGATTTTACATAATGATTTGAACTTTGCTGTTGCTCTCCTGAAAAATTCAAAATTTTGACTTAAGACCACTTATTAAAGATATATCCCTTCACCTGAGTTATTTCAAATAGGGAAACCAACATACTTCTCACCCTAAAAGTTAAATTCCTTTGGCTGAATTCTTGAGCTTCACAATTCTCTTGGTTACCATTAAATGGGTTTTAGGCATTTTTTTTCTATTTCATTGGAATAATAACCACATTGAATGTATTTTTTCCCTTTTGATACCAACATATATTTTAGTCCTTACAGGAGAATGAGATTTGTTCAATTTTGATGAAAAATTACAAGGTTTTGATCTAGTTAGAGCATTTATAAACAAATAATAACATTTTTCAAAATTTTATGAATATTTTATGTTTGAGCAACCTCGAAATAGTTATTGGACCTTTCGATGAGAGCTCCGAAATAGATAAGGAAAATAAATTTCTGATTCAATTATACCAGATCGCATGTCATTTTGAATGTAACCTTTTATTAAACTAATATCATAAATCAATTTTCATAAATTAAATAACTAATAATTTTGAGAATGAAAAACAATTAATTAAACTAAAGAACAATTTAAACGCTTTTATAATGAGAAATGAAGTTACTAATATTAACTAAATTATCAACAACTAATTAATAACAAAAAGAAAACAAATATTATTTAATCTTACGATAGTAAATTTAACTCTATTAAATTACAAATAAAATCTATTACAAAATAATGAATGTTTATGCGGTTTTCTGATTGCAATGATATAATAATGAAAACTCTTATCTGTCTGTCGAAGTAGTTACAGTAGATGGTAGATTCTCGGCAGGACGAGCTGGATGTTGAGACGACAGAGGATTTTCGTCGGCAGGGCGAGCGAAGATGGTGAAATAATAGAGGTTGAGATGATCGACTGGGTCAATTCGAATTGGTCGAATCGATGACCAGGTTTAAACTAATTACACCTGCAGGTGGGCAGCAAATTAGTATCTTCTTCAAATTCACACAAAACAATTTTGGGCTCCTATAGAGCATACGATGTGCACGTCAAGAGGCTCGTGGCAACACTGTCTTAAAATGCACAAAAACAACTTTGGGCTCCTATAGAGCATACGATGTGCACGGCTAAGGGCTCGTGGCGACACTGTCTTCAAATTCACAAAACACAACTTTGGGCTCCTATAGAGCATACGATGTGCACGGCTAAGGGCTCGCGTCAACACTGACTGGCTCGGTCTCGCCGGAGCGAACAAAAGCCGATCGACTCTCTTTTGTTTTTCTCTCTTCTCTTTTATAACATATGTTTTCACACTTACTACAAATATTACACTTATATCTAAACCAAATAAAATTACCTTTTAAATTATTCTAAACAATTATGAAATTAAACGTTTAAATTATTATATTAAATAAAAATCGCCTAACAAAAAAAAAAACAAAGCGGCTATGTTAAAACCAGCAGCCACTCAGAATAATACATCTGAACCACCAAAAACCCGCAGTAAATCTACTGCAGTCAAACAACCTGTAGCATCAACCAGCAGCAACTCTGGTCCCAAAGTTAAACCTCCTAAGGACAATCAAGAAAGTCAAAAATACGATGATCCGGTACCTCCTCCTATATTTATCACCAAGATAACAGATTTTTATAATTTCGGAAGAGAAGTAGCGGAATTGATCGGGCAGCCAAATTTTACATGCTACTCTCGAGTAAATGACATCAAAATCAACACCAATAATAAAGAATCCTACAAAAAATTAATAAACCATTTAAATAGCAACAACTATGATTTTCACTGCTACCAGCTCAAAGAAGACAAATCTTATAGGGTAGTTTTAAGAGGGCTTCACTCGACCACGCCTAAGGACGCTATCAAAAGAGATCTTGAAGAGATAGGTCACACCATCAGAAACATCTCTTCAGTGTTGCACCCAACTGAAAAATATCCCCTTCCGTTGTTTTTTGTCGATCTAGAACCGGCTAAAAATAACGTTGAAATATTTCAAGTTACTAGACTTGTCTACTCAACAGTAAAATTCGAGGAGCCCAGACAGAAAAACACTCTAGTGCAGTGTGCTAGGTGCCAAAACTTAGGTCACACTAAGACCTATTGTCATCATCAAGCCAGATGCGTGAAGTGTGCTGGCTCTCATCTAACGGAAGCATGCCAGAAATCCAGAAACGAGCCTCCGAAATGTGTTCTTTGCGGCGGGGACCACCCGGCGAACTACAAAGGTTGCTTAGTCTATAAAAGTTCATTACGACAGAGAACACACAAAATACAAGAGAGAAGACTAGAAAATAACATTCCTCAGCCACCAGAAGTTAGCAATTCCACTATCTTCCCGGAATTGCCAAAAGCACCGAACAATTTACAACAACCTATCACCACAGTTCTACATCCGGAAAAGGAAAGCAGAACAATGAACCAGCACCAGCCTCAACGTCAGGCGCCTCAAACCTCCCAACATAAACCCCAGACTTCCTATAACAAGCCACAAACCTCCCAACCCAAACCCCGAGATCCTAGATCCAAGCCTCAGAAATTCAATACTAAAGTCCAACCCCCACGTCAGCATATACCTCTCCATCCTGAAACCTTAATAGTCAAACTTCCGCCACAGCAACCATATCCTACCACTTCCAATCACAACAATCAAATGAATCCTTCAGTTCATCAAACAATGAATGTAAATCCAGCACCTCGGGTACAACCCCCAGCCAACCTTCCTTTACCCGTTAATTATCAATATCAAACTCCAGACCCATATCCAGTCCAAATCCAAAACTCCATCGACATAAATTCAATCCTGTCATCCTTCCTGAAAGATCTCCAAGAGACTATCAAGCCTCTCATCATTCTACTCACGAGAATCCTTACCGAAGTTCCACTTAATTACCCACGATGAGCATAAAGCCCCTAGCTATCGTCCTATGGAATGCTAATGGACTGCATAATCACCGTGACGAACTTGATATATTTTTACACGACAACCAAATAGATATTGCTTTACTTACTGAAACACACTTCACTCACCGCACACATTTCTACATACGGGACTACATCACATATAGATCAGATCATCCTGACGATACAGCACATGCTGGTTCTTGTATCCTTATCCATAAATCTATACCACATTCTCTTATTCCTTCTACTCCAACTGACGCCATTCAATCAACATCAGTAACCTTAACGACTAGTCCTTTCCATATCACATTTTCAGCTGTATACTGTCCTCCTGGCAATTCTCTTTCTTATAACCTCCTCGAATCCTTATTCCAATCCTTCGGACCGCGCTTCATTGCCGGAGGAGATTACAACGCCAAACATCAACGATGGGGTTGTCGAACATCCAATTCCCGTGGTAGCATCTTATCCCAAATTTCAACATCTAATAGTTTCTCTATCCTCGCACCCATAAACCCTACTTATTGGCCTACATCCCTCAAAAAACGTCCAGATATTCTAGATATATTTGTTTCCTCACAGATTTCCTGCAATCAAACTGCCATAAAATCCCTGGATGACCTTTCCTCTGATCACAGTCCAGTTCTGCTTCAAGTGCATTCGATTCCTATTCCTAAGCCCTCTCTTCCCCGACTGATTACAGGACGTGTAGACTGGGATAAATTCCGATCAAATCTAGAAAATAATTTAGACCTCAAAATTCCGCTTAAAACAAAAGGAGACATTAATTCTGCAATAGACAAACTAACAGAAGCAATACAAGTCAATATAAAATATAACACTTTACCAAGTAAAAATCATTATCAACAGAATAACTGGCCACTTCATATTCGCGAGTTATTAAAAGAAAAACGACGGGCAAGAGCAAAGTGGCACCGCACGAGATATCCATCGGACAAGAGTCATTATACCAAACTGACCAACAAATTAAAATCAGAGATTAGAACATTCAAAATTCAAAATTTGTATTACCGTACAGAAAATCTCAGTACTACTGACAAATCCTTATGGAATACCACTAGAAAACTCCTAAACTATAAAAAATTCAACCATCCACTTTTAACCGAATCCCAAACCTGGTCAAGATCTGATGAAGAAAAATCACAAATTTTCGGCCAGCACCTATTCAAAACATTTAACCCTCATCCAGATATCCTTAATCAAACCCACTCTGAATGCATTGGAGCAGAATTAAGTATTCCTCTTCAGTTGTCCCCTCCTCCTAAAGCATTCCATCCTTCCGAAATATCAAACATTATTAATAGATTACCCGCCAACAAAGCCCCTGGACACGACCTAATCACATCCCAGATTCTAAAACGCCTTCCTCGGAAAGCGATCCTACTCCTTACATATATATACAATGCCGTACTCCGCACCACATATTTTCCTGATTCCTGGAAATTATCCATAATTAAGATGATTCCAAAACCTAAAAAACCACCAGAACTCCCATCCTCTTATCGTCCTATATCTCTCCTGCCCATAATGGGGAAAATACTTGAAAAACTCATTCTGAAACGTCTTCATCCTATCATAGAATCCAATCAAATAATCCCAGATCACCAATTTGGTTTCCGAACATCACACTCCACCATCCAGCAATGCCATCGTGTGGTGGACGTTGTCTCATCTGCATTAGAGCGCGGAATGTACTGCACAGGAGCTTTTCTCGATGTAGAGCAGGCCTTTGATCGAGTCTGGCATCCAGGACTGCTGTACAAACTCCGTAAATTCTTACCTTCAACTTACTTCCTTATTATCAGTTCCTACCTCAGTAATAGAACCTTTAAAGTAAACCATAATTGTTCCTACTCTTCCCTCTTCACCCAGTCTGCCGGTGTTCCTCAAGGCAGTATCCTGGGGCCCATCCTATACACGATATATACAGCTGACATCCCAACCCATCCAAGCACTGTCCTCACTACTTACGCTGATGACACATGTGTGTTATCAGTTAATAAGGATCCATTTGTTGCATCCCAATCTCTTCAATCCCATATCTCACACCTACAAGAATGGTGTCAAAATTGGAGGATTAAAATAAATCCTATCAAATCCCATCAAATTACCTTCACCCTTCGTCGTAAACCTACGAATTCCTGTCCTACTGTATCGTTTAATAATACACCACTGAACCCTGTCGAACAGATACGTTACCTAGGACTCCATCTGGATAAACGTCTCACTTGGAATCCTCATACAAGACTGAAAAGACAAGAAACTGCTCGACGTTTTCGCCTACTTCAACACTTACTGGACAAACGCTCTAAGCTACCAATTAATTACAAAAGACTTATTTACATGACAGTCATCAGACCTATTTGGGCATACGGAGTTGAGCTTTGGGGCTCTACTAAACCATCCAATTCATCTCGTATCCAATCCTTGCAATCCAAAATCCTTCGTAAAATCCTCAATACTCCTTATTATGTCACAAACAAACTCATCCATCATGATCTTAATATCCCATATGTTACTGATTTGGCCCAAACTAGATACCTATCCTTCCATAACAAGCTCCATACGCACTTGAATCCGCTAGTCTCTCAGCTTGCTTCCCATACTATTCCTGATAACCCCCCGAGGCGCCTGAAAAGAAGATGGCCTCGAGATCATCTACAATAGAACTTTATTGGAGTGCTATCGATGGGTAGTTTCTCCACAAGTGTTTTCATGTCATATGCTACATTTTTGCACATTTACTTGATATAATAATGTATTATAGTTGTAAATATCATTGAATTAAATAAAAAAAAAAAAAATAAAAAAAATAAAAATGTGAAAAATAAGAAAAGATAATGTTCTTTCTTTTAAGAAAAAAAGATTTAATTGTTTCTGATTAAAACTGTTAATACTTTATAAACTTACTACTTCATCTGGCCTTAACAATATTGAAGCTTTGAAAAACTTGCCAAGTTTTTTTTTTTAAGATGTTTGAGGTTGAGTTTCATTCAATTATCAAAATCTTTTAGATTAATTCTATAAAGCAGAATAAATATTGAAAAACAAACTGTTATCTACATCACAATTTTATTTTGAGAATTGAGCAGTTCACCATTAAAAGTCAATAAATCCAGTATTGAAAAACTATTTTTTAAATATAATTAAAGAGGCACTTCACAGAGGTAAGGTAAATTTTCATTGCTAATGTTGATTTGTGACATATCTAACACCAAGTAAAACTTAAGAATTGAAAAGAAACTAAATGACTTTTAGATGGAGAATTTAAGAATTAATAAATTAATTTTGATTAAAAACTCATTAATCAGATAATTCTAAACTATCAACCATTCTATAGAGCATCCAATAAAAAATTATTAAACAATACTATAACAATTATGTTATTTTATCACTAGCATATACCTGTTATTGGAATCAATTTTCATCTTGTTTTTCTGTTTCTTTTCAGGACATTTAGTCAATAATGTTCCAGAACCAGATCTTTTCAAAGATTTTGGGAAAACAACCCATTTCTTTTTATGAAAAATAGAACTAGAAGGACCTTCTTCACTGGCACGATCTATTCCCATCAGTTTTTGCCATGTATCTAAATAAATAGAATATATGAACAATACATATTATGTTAAATCTAGCACTGATCAACATTTTGACACTAAATTCTGATTACCATCCATTGTCAGAACAAAGCAGGGCAATAATAAAGGAGTGATCTGTCATAATATCCAAATATATTTAATGAGCCAAAGATATATTTTAATTTGAATGTACATAATAAACTTATAACTAATACATAAAGAAGTTAACAGCAACTATGCACAGAGGAATTCCACAAAGTTGACACTAACATAGGTAACAGTGCAGTTACCTCGCGAAACAGTGAGGGTAAATTTCTAATTACAAATAATGCCAAACTTGAAATAAATTTAATGTTAAAGGAAATTATGGAGTGACGTTAATAATAATTTTTTGTTACGTTAAAATTCATTGTTGAAACTATAATGAAAAATATGAAAGGAAATAATCAAGATGAAAATTAGATACCTTTCAGCGACTGAGAAACAGAAATTTGAAGTATAATGGTTTGTTTTTATTGATCGCTTAAAATAATCTTCTTAAAGGTTAATACAATTATCGCAAAACTGATGACTTTGACATTCTAAAATAGGTTACCAAAAGGAGCCATATACAAAATTAACACTTCTAAATTTATTATATTTGTTGAAAGAAGTAACATTGAAATGATTGCGATATAACTCCGAGTTATATCGCAATCATTTCAATGTTACTTCTTTCAAGTTGAAAGTATAAAGCTTCCCCATCACCATTCAACGCAACTTACAGTTTCTACAACTATCTAGACAAAAAACTTAAGCGTTCGAAATTTATTAAAATTCAATTTTGGTACTTTTAGGTCAGATATATATCAAATATCAAAAAATATACAGGTATATGTATCAAAATAGCCATGTTGTTGAAAATCAAATCTATGACTATGACTGTAGGTTTTTAGTTTTAGTTTATGGATATGAATGAGAACATACAAAAATTAAGAGTTCTCTACTTTATTGTAATAGCCGTTTTTGAGTTACAGAGGTCTTAATATGAGTTTAACATAATCCAATAGTAAAATTAACCCAACGATTATGAACAAACCCTAGTACAAAATTTAATGGTTAAGGGAACACTTCGATGGAAAATGTCGTGTTTTTTTTTTCAATTTTAGTAATAATGAACTTTCTGAGCGTTGTTCTAATGTCACAAGACAAACAAAAAATATTCCAATAGGTATGTTCTTGTTGAGAACAGTCTTTACAAGTTAGTTGTTACATATTTGATCTTTACCCCCCCCCCCCAACCAGTCTCAAATTATGAGAAAAGAAACCGAAACATCCAACTCAAGCTTTTTAATCAGACATCATATTATTCAACAAATGGTTTTGAGAGAAATATATTATTTAACAAAGTATAGAGCGTTTAGATTCTTTGAAATATGTGTTAAGAAATAGTAGGAATGACATGCTCCGTCACTAGCTTAGATTTTTACATGTGCACTTTTGTTTTTACAAGGTTGGTAGTAGCCTTTTCTGGCTCATAACCAGGATTTTTTTTTCTGAGGTGGATTAACCGTTTTAAAATTATTTATTCTTGATTTGGTAAGCATTTTATTAACATTAATATCCATAAGTATTATTAACATTTGAATATCTTCATTTAGTAAGTATATAAGTATCTTAAGGTTTTAAATCAGAATGAAATGTTATAAAGCACTGAATATTCAGAAAAGAATTACTCAATAAAATTTATACTCAATGCTTGAATTTTCATAATCTTTGGATCATTCATTTTCTCCAAAATAATTTTCACAAGTCTCTAGAATTGCAAAGTTAATTAAAAGTATAATTAAGAACCAATAAGTTAACAAAATATTATAAGCATATTGCGTCCCTTTGCTGGTATTCATTTGTTAAAAACAAAAGAGGAATTTTTAAAACTAAAAATTATCACTTGATATCGTAAGTTAAAAGGTCTATTAATATTGACCTATGTAAATTAATAATCCCTCTACATATACTATTTATTGGAACCTGTAATGTTGATTTTTTAAGTTCAAGTTTCGCATTAAGTTGTTGCTTCAAGTTGAGTTACAAGTTTTATTCATTTCCTTTTTAATATTCACCAAAAAAAGAAAATTATCTTGAGCTTCAGTATGGAAAAAATAATGTAATTATTGGAAATGTGTAGATTTCGGTAAATAAACAAGAAATAAACATCAGGAAACAAGCTTTTCAACTAACGTTTGAAAGTATAAATGATATATTTTTGTTGAAACAATCATTTCAATATGAAATGATTACAGAAATTTACACATTTCTCGTTATAACATTCTTTTTTCCATACTAAAGCTCACGATAATTTATATTTTTGGAGAATATCAAAAAAGAAAAAGAATGAATCGTTAAAACTTGTAACTCAAGTTGAAGGGACAACCTGCGGAATGATTACCAAATTCATGAATATGGTGCTGGTCAGTGATAATTTCTCCTGCAACTCAGAATAAATAAGGTGAATCGAGACTGGTATCTCATCATATTTAAATCAACATATATCAAAGTTGGAAGCTTTAAAAATTGAATACATAATGATAAGAATTGAATAACTGAAATGAGAGGAGTGATAAGAAGAGGTTACAGAAAATAAGGAGGTAGGTTTCGTGTAGACCAGCTAATACACAAGTACCTTTTTTCAATATAGGGGAAAGCAAATTCAAATCGATATCCCAGTATTTTAATTTCTTCTTCAATTTAGAATCTCTTTAAAAACGACGTACGTAACCACTTTTTCCATTATATTTCACTGAATTTTTATTTGATTTAAATTAACCTGAATTTAAGTTTTAAATTTGCTATCTTGTTCAGGCTTTAAGTTTTCAATTCTATGCCTACTTTGGTTTTTTTTTTCTAACTGCCCAGCATGGAAGTTTTCGATTATTCTCTTCTGTAACGATGTCTGTCTTTATTACACCTTTTTCCTGTGTTCTTTTTTTTGCCAAAATGTATTCTTCAACAATAAACTCAATTTTTTATGTCAGTGTTTATAAATCATGATATTTTTTTATTATTTCAGGTGTGAGCATTTTATCATTCAAGCTTGGTGCGTGTCTACAGAAATACATCTCATGCTTTGATGCAAGCGGAATATAATAATGTTCGACAGATATTGTACTTGTAAGTCATATAGTCATATAATGGCATGAAACATCATTATCAGGTATGTATCTTACAAACCATAAAATACTTACCTCTGTAATTTTTATATTTTATGGATCAAATTAATTTATAATTAATAAATTAATGAACTTCATTGGCAGCTTTGTTAAAATAAATGTGGGCTTCTAAGCAATGTGATTTATTTCATTTTGGAGTTCCTATCCTATTTAAAGTTTAATACATTTTTATTTCATCAACAGTTAGACACGGATTCGCCCTAAGACTCGACTGCAGCATCAGCAGATCTCCCCACCAGAGAAGATAGGCATAAATAGGCTAGCGTAAGAAGCACTAGAGCACTTGGTACGCGTCATTAGTATTGTAACTCATGTAATTATAATTTTGTAATTGTGTTTTTATACCAATAAAGTTTTTTTTAAGTAAGTTCGGAAGTTCGAGTTTATAATTGGCGCCCGAACAGGGACTGGGTTCGACTAGTTTTTGAAGGAATCGTAACCGTTCTTAGCCATTTTCGTTCTCGAGACCACAGGAAGACTCCATCTCTCGCACTATCAAGAATACTGCAAGGATTAGAAGACCTCTGGTACTTTGAAGATTGAAGGCACCGCTTACGAGATTCAGCTAGGTACTCTTAGAGTTTTACCCCAGTCTCAACTTACATAAACTGGACTTCAGGAGAGCAACTTAAAGAATACTTGAGGTATAAAAATATTTTGTTAAACATAAATTTATTTTTATTTTATTTTATTTTATGGGAAAAACCACCGATAGGTTAATTCAATTAAGAAATATTAGCAGCCATAATAGTAACAATACAATGGCAATTTCATATCAAATGACTAAAGAAAATTATGGCCATCTTATGTATTTTGATGGTAACCCATACGATGTGGTATTTTTTGTAAACGATGTAAGACAAATTCATAATAACGTGTGTACAGAGAATAATACATACAAAGACCATAACCATGCTCAGCTATTAACGATAGTAAAATCAAAATTAAAAGGTTTCGCTCGGGATTGCCTATTGACTAATAATTTTACATCAGTAACGTCACTATTAGAATACTTAACTCAACAATTTAAAGAATCGCGAACTGTTGAGCAACTAAAAAGAGAATTGATGTATACCTTTCCGCATAAAAGAGAACACCCCATTGATTTCATTAACCGTATAGCTAAAATTAGATCTTTAATATTTTCACGTATACAATTTGATGACGAAATAGTAGAGAAAACGGCAATGATGAATTGCTATTAATTAATTGGGAAATTAATAGTCATATTCTTCATAATTTACATCCTAACTTGTGTGACTTCTTGAACCACATGGTACTGACAAACGTTGACCAGATTAGGAATGCTATTCTGAATCGATGTTCTGATATCATGGAAAGAATTTATGGACGGGAACAGACACTCTATACGTCTAGGAAGGAACAGAGTTATTCGAACCATCATCAGCATCATAATAATCAAAAACCGCAAAAAGATTTTAGAAAACAATTTAATAATCCGGATTTCCGAAGAGACGAGTATTATAAAAATAACGATCGATTTAGACAACCTAATTACCATCAACCACATTATAATAAATTTGATAATCGCGAATATCGGTATCCCCAAAATAAGTATCAATACGAACCGCGTGAATTCCGTCAACCCCAAAATTTCCAACATGAAAATCGCGAACAATACCATAAACAACAATATCGGCCGCAAGCGTGGGATCAAAAAAGTAATTGGAGGCAAAACGATAAATCAAGTGAACCATAGGAATCGTGATTATTATATTAGGTTGTGTTTTTATCAATTTGTTGGGTGCTTTGTACAATTTTCGGTTATTAAAATATTTCTTGTTATGATATTTTAATTAGAAGTATTATTTCATTAGAATCAATCTCATAAAAATTATTTTTTATTATAGATTAAGTGTATCCGATAATTGATGCTAGATATAAGTGATTGATTTGGGTCAAACGTCTTACAATATTTAAAACCATGAGACATAAACCGCTTCTCATTTGATGGAACCGTCTTATTTGTATGTTTTTACATCATGTAATCGAATATGTAATTTGATAATGTAGTTACCTTTGTTGAACCCAACCTTTTTGTCGGTTTTATCTGTTTTTGTGATTAATATATTAGGTTGTGTTTTTAATTATTGTTGGGTGCTTTGTACGATTTTCGGTTATTAAAATATTTCTTTCACATATAATATCAATGGCAACGATGATTTCTTTGATGCGCGGTCATAAGGGCTTAAGTCAAAATTTTGAATTTTTCAACAACAAAGTTCAAAACATTATGGATTATTTAATTATTGATATTATTTGTAATTTTATTTTTATAAAACAATATATATATGTAATTTAAAAACACTATAGTAGTAATTCTGTTTGAAGCATAAATTTATTTCTTGTCTGATCATTCCTGATTTTGCATTATTGAATTATTTTGACTTAAGCCCTTATGACCGCGCATCAAAAATTTCTTGTTATTATATTATAATTATGAGTATTAGTTTTGTAATTACTAGTTACATAAACGCATTTTGTCTCATTTCATCACAATCAGTCTCATTTACCTTATTTTTTTATTATATATTCAGTGTAACTGATAATAGATGCTGCAAGTGATTTATTTGGTTCATACCTTGTACAATATTTAAAGCCAAGAGACAAAAAAATGTTTCTCATTTGATAGAAATTCTACTTTTGTACGATCATTTTCGATATTACCTGAATTTTTCTTGCTTATTTTGAATGTTTTCTTTATTTGATTCTCTCTCATTTGGTTAAATTGTTATTAATAATTTTGGTAATTGTGTGTATATATAATATAAAATATATATAACGCCAGCTGCAGTTATTTTTTCCATCTTGTTCGCATACGGGAGCAGTTATATTTTGTAACAGTCATCAACTAACAGCTGATTTGTTCTGTATTTGTTCTTGTTTTCTGAGTTTTGTTTGTTGCTGATTTCTTGTTTGTTTGCTGATTTGTTCTAGATTTCTTGTTGTTGTTATTTTATTTATTTATTTAATTATTATTAGATTTTTTGTTGTTGTTACTTGCTAGGAAAATGCGTATTTGGGATTTGCCAAAAACAGAAGAAGAAGCTATTGTTTTTTTTCAGGAGCGAAATATTTTACAAAAAAAAAGAAAATGCAGCCATTCGAATGAAATGAAACTGTATTTTGGTCAACGTAACTTTTGGAAATGCAAAAATGGAAATGGAAAAATATTCCATTATTTAATTATATATTATCCATTATTTTAATTGTTCCCGATATATTCCATTTTTAAATAAACTATTTTGATTTGTAATTTCATACATGTAATTTGTAATTTCATTATTTCATTATTTTGATTGTTCATGATATATTCCATTATTTAATTATATATAATCCATTATTTTAATTGTTCATGATATATTCCATTTTTAAATAAATTATTTTGATTTGTAATTGTTGATTGTTTAAAAAGTTTTAAATTCTATCCCCAATAAATAGATTTAAAAACGTCTTTGAAGATTGCTGTTATAAAAGATAATTATTACAAAAACATAACTGCTCCCACATGCGAACAAGTAGGCAAAAATAACTGCGGCTGCGTTAACACACAAGCACCATAGTTTTATTATTGCTTATTAAAAAAAAAGATCCTTTTGACTGAATAACCTTAGAAATCTATATCATATTATTAGAAAAAATACATATCATTATATAGCTGTCAATAGAAAGAATACGCTAAGAAACATGATTTAATATCCTCATATTAAAAACACTTGTCTCTAATATAATATCCTAGGAACCTTTATAAATCGAAGTGTTTACAATAGGACCGGATGGGGCATTATTAACTTAAGATGAGTGAGAGGGAGATATATCTGCCTTTTTGTTACTGGCTGTTGAAGTCGCATCTGATTGGCTAGGAGGCATCTCCTCCATTGCATCTTTTTAGTCAGTCTTTCCTAGGATTTCAAGTAGTCAAGAACTTTCGGAAGTAGTCGTACTGTAAAGGTTTGTAATTATTATTGATATTGTTAAAAGTTATTATCAAATTATTTAAATTCTATTAATGTATCCGATATAATTGATTAATGAATTTCATCAATATATTTTAATTCGTCATTTCAAACCATTTAATTTTTATTACGATTTACATATTTGATTACATTATTAATTTTTTATAATTACATAAAATGGATTTTAAAACATTTGATTTATTTTCCCATTAATTAAAGTTTATATTAACTGCATGTCTATGTATATTTTTCATTTTGAAGTAGCTACATGAAGGAATAAGCCAATAATTATAAATTATTTATAATATAGTATGATTTCAAACGGCTAAGACAGGATAGCCAACAGTTCCACCACAATTCTATCTGGATTGGCAACTGCATATTAAATGTAAATGTATTTTAATTGTGTATTTTACAGTGATGTACAATTTTTTGCTGATTTTTTATTTGCAAAATTATTTAAATTAGTTAAAATTCACTTTTTCAGTTATTTATGGTTTTACGACTACTTCAATGAGATACTGAAGTCCCTTAGGCCCAAGGATCAAGTCCGCCATTTTGAATTAGAACTTCATAAAGAGGTGAACAATCGAATTTTTTTCACAGGTAATTAACCATAATTATTTATTCAAATTTCACTTACAGTACGACTAATTTCGAATTATCATGAACAGTTTTTCATTTCATTAATATACAATATTGTAAAATATATATCGATGAACTTTTATTACACAATAAGTCATCATATAACTTCTTTTAATATATATTATGATTTATATAATCTTTCATCACTAAACAGCGTAATATTGTCTAGGTCTAAATTAGTGTAAAGGTAGTTGATTTATTCAGATTATAAAAAGCAGGTCTAGTTTAATTTTTTTAATATTTCTGTAATAAAAAAGTATTAGCATTATTATAGACCATTTTGATATTTATGAACACTATTAATTATTAATAGATAATATATTATTTTTTTTTTTATGGGTTCAAAATTCAAATAATAAGATTCTTGGAGTGCAAAGATGTATGAACTTATACCATTGATTGGACCTCTTTGATTTACATCTGCCATTTTGGATTTTAAAACAATTTCTATACAAATTATCATTCCCATGTTTAATTTTAGGATAAATTTTAGATTATTATCAACATATATACATTGGTTAATAGTTATTTGCTTTCTTTTTATTTTTGTAAAGATTAGACTTAAATCCTTTCTGATCCTTATTGCTTAAATTAATAAATATAAATGGTCTCGTTTATCTTATTGGGTTGATAATTGAAATTATTTAAGAATCAGGCTGTAAAAAAAAAAATAAAAATAATTTGACTCAGTGTTCCTCTCAGCGATTTGATAAGTTTCTAAACTGAATACTAATTCTCTAAAACTAATAGGAGAGAGAAATAAATTGGAATGAGATAAAAAAGTTTATGCTGTTTCAGTTACTGTTTTGTTGTTTCATTTTTCATGCCTTCTGAGGACCTCGAGGCTCATATATGCCTCTAATAATAATTATAATGAAGCAAATAATTGTCAACTCATTGAACAAATAATAAAAATATTAATGGAGGATGGAAATAGTTGGGGGTGCAGTGAAAAATTACACAATAAATAAGTGGAAACTTATTATTTTTTATGTGTGCCAACGTTTCGACCTGGTCATCTTCAGGGCCAATAGGAGTGGCTACTCAGTGCAAAAAGTAACTCGAGTAAAGTAACCAGTTACTTTTTGCACCGAGTAGCCACTCCTATTGGCCCTGAAGATGACCTACAAAGTAGGTCGAAACGTTGGCACACATAAAAAATAATAAGTTTCCACTTATTTATTGTGTAATTTTTCACTGCACCCCCAACTATTTCTATCCTCCATTAATATTTTTATTATTTGTTCAATGAGTTGACAATTATTTGCTTCATTATAATTATTATTATGTTATAAGAGTTACAATTATAAGATTAATGATTCAGCCTTTTGTCTTTAAAATCAGTATCATGTAACTTAAAGTACTAATTAATTGTCATTATTTATAGTGTACAAATTAAAATTAATAAGTTAGATTTAAATGAGACTTTTAGACTTGAAAATGGAACAAACTAAATTAATTGTTATCAGCTTAAACAGCTCCTTAAAACTAAATGTGGTGAACAATGACATGGATCGCTTCTGAAATGTTAATCCTGTTTTAGTTGCGAGTTGGAGTTGAATTGACCAGTTCAGAAGAATACGGAACTCTAGAAGTCCTCAGTATTTTTTGTATTCAACAATGCTGCTTCATCTTGAATGGCTCGTTTCTTCAACGTTAATCTTCATAATCAGGTTTATTCTTTTTATTATTTCAAAAGGATGTAAACTGGACTGAATTTATCTAATAATTCCTTCTCACGATGAAAACCTTTTCCAGTCATTTATGATATATAATTTTATTATATAAAACGTTTCAACAACTACATGTCTTATTCAATCCACCTACCAAATATTTGTATCATTTCATCTTTATCATCATCTTGAAAAGAGTTACAAGTCACACTTATCTTTTTATTATTTATTGTCATTTAAAAAAAAAAAATTTTACTTGGAGGTCCATTATCATCCATGGTCCTTTTGTTTAATATTATTTGCAGAATTATATTCTGTCTCATTTTTTTGGTAGAGCAGTTAATCGTTCCCTTAGCATCCCTCAAAAAACATATTTCAGTTCTCTATTTCGCCATTTCTCCGTTATTTTATACTGTAATTCTTAGCGCCGAGTCGAATAGGTCCTTAATCATCATTTGTGTAGTGAGTTGGCGGTACCATCTCCCCATTTTTAGAACATAGTCAGCCCTGGTCACTCTTTTTTCAATTAGCAGTTGCTTTGATCCATTGTCTGATTTTATAATATTAGTCATTCTAGATGTTAGAATTTTCTGCCATCTTAAGTACAAGGGTAATAGTAGTCTTAGGTTACACCTACATTGGATCCGTTTCATTGCGACGTGATTCTATCACATACGATGCTTGGGTGTATACATTATAGTAAAATATTAAGGTATTAATAATAATTAATTAATAATCTTAATTTTATAATCATATTTCAGTTCTCTATTTCGCCATTTCTCCGTTATTTTATACTGTAATTCTTAGAGTCAAGTCGAATAGGCCCTTATTCATCATTCGCGGAGAGAGTTGGCGGTACCATCTCCCCATTTTTAGAACATAGTCAGCCCTGGTCACTCTTTTTTCAATTAGCAGTTGCTTTGATCCATTGTCTGATTTTATAATATTAGTCATTCTAGGTGTTACGTTTTTCTGCCATCTTAAGTACAAGGGTAATAGCAGTCTTAGTTGGTCAGAAATTACCTCTCATTCTGTCCAACTTTGACTAGTATTCTTTTTGTATCTAAGATGGTCAGTATTCCGAATAGTGCATTTTGTTTTTTTTAGTTTTAGTTGGTTGAAATTCAGTTCTCTATTTCTCCATTAGTTTAGTAATCTTTTTATTTTTATTCCTTAGAGCCGAGTCGAATAGGCCCTTGTTCATCATTTGCGTAGTGAGTTGGTGGTATCATCTCCCCATTTTTAGAACATATTCAGCCCTGGTCACTCTTTTTTCAATTAGCACTTCATTTGATCCATTGTCCGATTTTATATTATTAGTCATTTTAGGTGTTAGGATTTTCTGCCATCTTAAGTATAACGGTAATAGTAGTCTTAGTTGCTCAGAGTTTACCTCTTAATCTGTCCAACTTTGACTTGTATTCTTTTGTATATAAGATGGTTAGTATTCTGAATAGTGCGTTTTGTTTTCTTGTTTTTTTTAGATTTAATTGGTTGCAATTCAGTTCTCTATTTCTCAATTAGGTTTAGTTATTTTTTTATTGTAATCCTTAGAGCTGAGTCCTATAGGCCCTTATTCATCATTTGCGTAGAGAGTTGGTGGTATCATCTCCTCATTTTTAGAACATATTCAGCCCTGGTCACTCTTTTTTCACTTAGCCATTACTTTGATCCATTTTCCGATTTTATATTATTAGTCATACTAGGTGTTAGGATTTTCTGCCATCTTAAATACAAGGGTAATAGTAGTCTTAGTCGGTCAGAATATACCTCTCATTCTGTCCAAATTTGACTGGTATTCTTTTTGTATATAAGATGGTTAATATTCTGAATAGTGCGTTTTGTTTTTCTTGTTTTTTTTAGATTTAGTTGGTTGAAATTCAGTTCTCTATTTCTCCATTAGTTTAGTAATCTTTTTATTTTAATCCTTAGAGCTGAGTCGAATAGGCCCTTATTCATCATTTGAGTAGTGAGTTGGTGGTATCATCTCCCCATTTTTAGAACATATTCAGCCCTGGTCACTCTTTTTTCAATTAGCACTTCATTTGATCCATTGTCCGATTTTATATTATTAGTCATTCTAGGTGTTAGGATTTTCTGCCATCTTAAGTACAAGGGTAATAGCAGTCTTAGTTGGTCAGAATATACCTCTCATTCTGTCCAACTTTGACTAGTATTCTTTTTGTATCTAAGATGGTCAGTATTCCGAATAGTGCGTTTTGTTTTTTTTAGTTTAAGTTGGTTGAAATTCAGTTCTCTATTTCTCCATTAGTTTAGTAATCTTTTTATTTTAATCCTTAGAGCCGAGTTGAATAGGCCCTTATTCATCATTTGCGTAGTGAGTTAGCCAACTCACCGCCGTACCATCTTCCCATTTTTAGAACATAGTAAGCTCTGGTCACTCTTTTTTCAATTAGCAGTTGCTTTGATCCATTTTCCGATTTTATATTATTAGTCATTCTAGGTGTTAGGATTTTCTGCCATCTTAAGTATAACGGTAATAGTAGTCTTAGTCGCTCAGAGTTTACCTCTTAATCTGTCCAACTTTGACTTGTATTCTTTTGTATATAAGATGGCTAGTATTCCGAATAGTGCGTTTTGTTTTACTTGTTTTTTTTAGATTTGGTTGGTTGCTATTCAGTTCTCTATTTCTCAATTAGGTTTAGTTATTTTTTTATTGTAATCCTTAGAGCTGAGTCGTATAGGCCCTTATTCATCATTTGCGTAGTGAGTTGGTGGAATCATCTACTCATTTTTAGAACATATTTAGCCCTGGTCACTCTTTTTTCACTTAGCCATTACTTTGATCCATTTTCCAATTTTATATTATTAGTCATACTAGGTGTTAGGATTTTCTGCCATTTTAAATACAAGGGTAATAGTAGTCTTAGTTGGTCAGAATATACCTCTCATTCTGTCCAACTTTGACTGGTATTCTTTTTGTATCTAAGATGGTCAGTATTCCGAATAGTGCGTTTTTTTTTTTTAGATTTAGTTGGTTGCAATTCAGTTCTCTATTTCTCAATTTGGTTTAGTAATTTTTTTATTGTAATCCTTAGAGCCGAGTCGTATAGGCCCTTATTCATCATTTGCGTAGTGAGTTCGCCAACTCACCGCCGTACCATCTTCCCATTTTTAGTACATAGTAAGCTCTGGTCGCTCTTTTTACAATTAGCAGTTGCTTTGATCCATTGTCCGATTTTATATTATTAGTCATTCTAGGTGTTAGGATTTTCTGCCATCTTAAGTATAACGGTAATAGTAGTCTTAGTTGCTCAGAGTTTACCTCTTATTCTGTCCAACTTTGACTTGTATTCTTTTGTATATAAGATGGTTAGTATTCTGAATAGTGCGTTTTGTTTTTCTTGTTTTTTTTAGATTTAGTTGGTTGCAATTCAGTTCTCTATTTCTCAATTAGGTTTAGTTATTTTTCTATTGTAATCCTTAGAGCTGAGTCGTATAGGCCCTTATTCATCATTTGCGTAGTGAGTTGGTGGTATCATCCCCTCATTTTTAGAACATATTCTGCCCTGGTCACTCTTTTTTCACTTAGCCGCTACTTTGATCCATTTTCCGATTTTATATTATTAGTCATTCTAGGTATTAGGATTTTCTGCCATCTTAAATACAAGGGTAATAGTAGTCTTAGTTGGTCAGAATATACCTCTCATTCTGTCCAACTTTGACTAGTATTCTTTTTGTATCTAATATGGTCAGTATTTCGAATAGTGCGTTTTGTTTTTTTTAGTTTTAGTTGGTTGAAATTCAGTTCTCTATTTCTCCATTAGTTTAGTAATCTTTTTATTTTAATCCTTAGAGCCGAGTCGAATAGGCCCTTATTCATCATTTGCGTAGTGAGTTGGCGCTACCATCTTTCTATTTTTAGAACATAGTAAGCTCTGGTCACTCTTTTTTCAATTAGCAGTTGCTTTGATCCATTGTCTGATTTTAAAATATTTGTCATTCAAGGTGTTAGGATTTTCTGACATCTTAAGTACAAGGGTAATAGCAGTCTTAGTTGGTCAGAAATTACCTCTCATTCTGTCCCACTTTGACTAGTATTCTTTTTGTATCAAGATGGTCAGTATTCCGAATAGTGCGTTTTGTTTTTTTTAGTTTAAGGTGGTTGAAATTCAGTTCTCTATTTCTCCATTAGTTTAGTAATCTTTTTATTTTGATCCTTAGAGCTGAGTCGAATAGGCCCTTATTCATCATTTGCGTAGTGAGTTAGTGGTATCATCTCTCCATTTTTAGAACATATTCAGCCCTGGTCACTCTTTTTTCAATTAGCACTTCATTTGATCCATTGTCCGATTTTATATTATTAGTCATTTTAGGTGTTAGGATTTTCTGCCATCTTAAGTATAACGGTAATAGTAGTCTTAGTTGCTCAGAGTTTACCTCTTATTCTGTCCAACTTTGACTTGTATTCTTTTGTATATAAGATGGTTAGTATTCTGAATAGTGCGTTTTGTTTTTCTTGTTTTTTTTAGATTTAGTTGGTTGCAATTCAGTTCTCTATTTCTCAATTAGGTTTAGTTATTTTTTTATTGTAATCCTTAGAGCTGAGTCGTATAGGCCCTTATTTATCATTTGCATAGTGAGTTGGTGGTATCATCCCCTCATTTTTAGAACATATTCTGCCCTGGTCACTCTTTTTTCACTTAGCCGCTACTTTGATCCATTTTCCGATTTTATATTATTAGTCATTCTAGGTATTAGGATTTTCTGCCATCTTAAATACAAGGGGAATAGTAGTCTTAGTTGGTCAGAATATACCTCTCATTCTGTCCAACTTTGACTAGTATTCTTTTTGTATCTAATATGGTCAGTATTCCGAATAGTGCGTTTTGTTTTTTTTAGTTTAAGTTGGTTGAAATTCAGATCTCTATTTCTCCATTAGTTTAGTAATCTTTTTATTTTAATCCTTAGAGCCGAGTCGAATAGGCCCTTATTCATCATTTGCGTAGTGAGTTGGTGGAATCATCTCCTCATTTTTAGAACATAGTAAGCTCTGGTCACTCTTTTTTCAATTAGCAGTTGCTTTGATCCATTGTCCGATTTTATATTATTAGTCATTCTAGGTGTTAGGATTTTCTGCCATCTTAAGTATAACGGTAATAGTAGTCTTAGTTGCTCAGAGTTTACCTCTTATTCGGTCCAACTTTGACTTGTATTCTTTTGTATATAAGATGGCTAGTATTCCGAATAGTGCGTTTTGTTTTTCTTGTTTTTTTTAGATTTAGTTGGTTGCAATTCAGTCCTCTATTTCTCAATTAGGTTTAGTTATTTTTTTATTGTAATCCTTAGAGCTGAGTCGTATAGGCCCTTATTCATCATTTGCGTAGTGAGTTGGTGGTATCATCTCCCCATTTTTAGAACATATTCAGCCCTGGTCACTCTTTTTTCAATTAGCACTTCATTTGATCCATTGTCCGATTTTAAATTATTAGTCATTTTAGGTGTTAGGATTTTCTGCCATCTTAAGTATAACGGTAATAGTAGTCTTAGTTGCTCAGAGTTTACCTCTTATTCTGTCCAACTTTGACTTGTATTCTTTTGTATATAAGATGGTTAGTATTCCAAATAGTGTGTTTTGTTTTTCTTGTTTTTTTTAGATTTAGTTGGTTGCAATTCAGTTCTCTATTTCTCAATTAGGTTTAGTTATTTTTTTATTGTAATCCTTAGAGCCGAATCGAATAGGCCCTTATTCATCATTTGTGTATTGAGTTGGCGGTACCATCTTCCTATTTTTAGAACATAGTAAGCTCTGGTCACTCTTTTTTCAATTAGCAGTTGCTTTGATCCATTGTCTGATTTTAAAATATTTGTCATTCAAGGTGTTAGGATTTTCTGCCATCTTAAGTACAAGGGTAATAGCAGTCTTAGTTGGTCAGAATATACCTCTCATTCTGTCCAACTTTGACTGGTATTCTTTTTGTATCTAAGATGGTCAGTATTCTGAATAGTGCGTTTTTTTTTTTAGATTTAGTTGGTTGCAATTCAGTTCTCTATTTCTCAATTAGGTTTAGTTATTTTTTTATTGTAATCCTTAGAGCCGAGTCGAATAGGCCCTTATTCATCATTTGCGTAGTGAGTTGGCGGTACCATCTTCCTATTTTTAGAACATAGTAAGCTCTGGTCACTCTTTTTTCAATTAGCAGTTGCTTTGATCCATTGTCTGATTTTAAAATATTTGTCATTCAAGGTGTTAGGATTTTCTGCCATCTTAAGTACAAGGGTAATAGCAGTCTTAGTTGGTCAGAATATACCTCTCATTCTGTCCAACTTTGACTGGTATTCTTTTTGTATCTAAGATGGTCAGTATTCCGAATAGTGCGTTTTTTTTTTTAGATTTAGTTAGTTGCAATTCAGTTCTCTATTTCTCAATTTGGTTTAGTTATTTTTTTATTGCAATCCTTAGAGCCGAATCGAATAGGCCCTTATTCATCATTTGTGTATTGAGTTGGCGGTACCATCTTCCTATTTTTAGAACATAGTAAGCTCTGGTCACTCTTTTTTCAATTAGCAGTTGCTTTGATCCATTGTCTGATTTTAAAATATTTGTCATTCAAGGTGTTAGGATTTTCTGCCATCTTAAGTACAAGGGTAATAGCAGTCTTAGTTGGTCAGAATATACCTCTCATTCTGTCCAACTTTGACTGGTATTCTTTTTGTATCTAAGATGGTCAGTATTCTGAATAGTGCGTTTTTTTTTTTTAGATTTAGTTGGTTGCAATTCAGTTCTCTATTTCTCAATTAGGTTTAGTTATTTTTTTATTGTAATCCTTAGAGCCGAGTCGAATAGGCCCTTATTCATCATTTGCGTAGTGAGTTGGCGGTACCATCTTCCTATTTTTAGAACATAGTAAGCTCTGGTCACTCTTTTTTCAATTAGCAGTTGCTTTGATCCATTGTCTGATTTTAAAATATTTGTCATTCAAGGTGTTAGGATTTTCTGCCATCTTAAGTACAAGGGTAATAGCAGTCTTAGTTGGTCAGAATATACCTCTCATTCTGTCCAACTTTGACTGGTATTCTTTTTGTATCTAAGATGGTCAGTATTCCGAATAGTGCGTTTTTTTTTTTAGATTTAGTTAGTTGCAATTCAGTTCTCTATTTCTCAATTTGGTTTAGTTATTTTTTTATTGCAATCCTTAGAGCCGAGTCGTATAGGCCCTTATTCATCATTTGCGTAGTGAGTTGGCGGTACCATCCCTATTTTTAGAACATAGTAAGCTCTGGTCACTCTTTTTTCAATTAGCAGTTGCTTTGATCCATTGTCCGATTTTATATTATTAGTCATTCTAGGTGTTAGGATTTTCTGCCATCTTAAATACAAGGGGAATAGTAGTCTTAGTTGGTCAGAATATACCTCTCATTCTGTCCAACTTTGACTAGTATTCTTTTTGTATCTAATATGGTCAGTATTCCGAATAGTGCGTTTTGTTTTTTTTAGTTTAAGTTGGTTGAAATTCAGATCTCTATTTCTCCATTAGTTTAGTAATCTTTTTATTTTAATCCTTAGAGCCGAGTCGAATAGGCCCTTATTCATCATTTGCGTAGTGAGTTGGTGGAATCATCTCCTCATTTTTAGAACATAGTAAGCTCTGGTCACTCTTTTTTCAATTAGCAGTTGCTTTGATCCATTGTCCGATTTTATATTATTAGTCATTCTAGGTGTTAGGATTTTCTGCCATCTTAAGTATAACGGTAATAGTAGTCTTAGTTGCTCAGAGTTTACCTCTTATTCGGTCCAACTTTGACTTGTATTCTTTTGTATATAAGATGGCTAGTATTCCGAATAGTGCGTTTTGTTTTTCTTGTTTTTTTTAGATTTAGTTGGTTGCAATTCAGTCCTCTATTTCTCAATTAGGTTTAGTTATTTTTTTATTGTAATCCTTAGAGCTGAGTCGTATAGGCCCTTATTCATCATTTGCGTAGTGAGTTGGTGGTATCATCTCCCCATTTTTAGAACATATTCAGCCCTGGTCACTCTTTTTTCAATTAGCACTTCATTTGATCCATTGTCCGATTTTAAATTATTAGTCATTTTAGGTGTTAGGATTTTCTGCCATCTTAAGTATAATGGTAATAGTAGTCTTAGTTGCTCAGAGTTTACCTCTTATTCTGTCCAACTTTGACTTGTATTCTTTTGTATATAAGATGGTTAGTATTCCAAATAGTGTGTTTTGTTTTTCTTGTTTTTTTTAGATTTAGTTGGTTGCAATTCAGTTCTCTATTTCTCAATTAGGTTTAGTTATTTTTTTATTGTAATCCTTAGAGCCGAATCGAATAGGCCCTTATTCATCATTTGTGTATTGAGTTGGCGGTACCATCTTCCTATTTTTAGAACATAGTAAGCTCTGGTCACTCTTTTTTCAATTAGCAGTTGCTTTGATCCATTGTCTGATTTTAAAATATTTGTCATTCAAGGTGTTAGGATTTTCTGCCATCTTAAGTACAAGGGTAATAGCAGTCTTAGTTGGTCAGAATATACCTCTCATTCTGTCCAACTTTGACTGGTATTCTTTTTGTATCTAAGATGGTCAGTATTCTGAATAGTGCGTTTTTTTTTTTAGATTTAGTTGGTTGCAATTCAGTTCTCTATTTCTCAATTAGGTTTAGTTATTTTTTTATTGTAATCCTTAGAGCCGAGTCGAATAGGCCCTTATTCATCATTTGCGTAGTGAGTTGGCGGTACCATCTTCCTATTTTTAGAACATAGTAAGCTCTGGTCACTCTTTTTTCAATTAGCAGTTGCTTTGATCCATTGTCTGATTTTAAAATATTTGTCATTCAAGGTGTTAGGATTTTCTGCCATCTTAAGTACAAGGGTAATAGCAGTCTTAGTTGGTCAGAATATACCTCTCATTCTGTCCAACTTTGACTGGTATTCTTTTTGTATCTAAGATGGTCAGTATTCCGAATAGTGCGTTTTTTTTTTTAGATTTAGTTAGTTGCAATTCAGTTCTCTATTTCTCAATTTGGTTTAGTTATTTTTTTATTGCAATCCTTAGAGCCGAATCGAATAGGCCCTTATTCATCATTTGTGTATTGAGTTGGCGGTACCATCTTCCTATTTTTAGAACATAGTTAGCTCTGGTCACTCTTTTTTCAATTAGCAGTTGCTTTGATCCATTGTCTGATTTTAAAATATTTGTCATTCAAGGTGTTAGGATTTTCTGCCATCTTAAGTACAAGGGTAATAGCAGTCTTAGTTGGTCAGAATATACCTCTCATTCTGTCCAACTTTGACTGGTATTCTTTTTGTATCTAAGATGGTCAGTATTCTGAATAGTGCGTTTTTTTTTTTTAGATTTAGTTGGTTGCAATTCAGTTCTCTATTTCTCAATTAGGTTTAGTTATTTTTTTATTGTAATCCTTAGAGCCGAGTCGAATAGGCCCTTATTCATCATTTGCGTAGTGAGTTGGCGGTACCATCTTCCTATTTTTAGAACATAGTAAGCTCTGGTCACTCTTTTTTCAATTAGCAGTTGCTTTGATCCATTGTCTGATTTTAAAATATTTGTCATTCAAGGTGTTAGGATTTTCTGCCATCTTAAGTACAAGGGTAATAGCAGTCTTAGTTGGTCAGAATATACCTCTCATTCTGTCCAACTTTGACTGGTATTCTTTTTGTATCTAAGATGGTCAGTATTCCGAATAGTGCGTTTTTTTTTTTAGATTTAGTTAGTTGCAATTCAGTTCTCTATTTCTCAATTTGGTTTAGTTATTTTTTTATTGCAATCCTTAGAGCCGAGTCGTATAGGCCCTTATTCATCATTTGCGTAGTGAGTTGGCGGTACCATCCCTATTTTTAGAACATAGTAAGCTCTGGTCACTCTTTTTTCAATTAGCAGTTGCTTTGATCCATTGTCCGATTTTATATTATTAGTCATTCTAGGTGTTAGGATTTTCTGCCATCTTAAGTATAACGGTAATAGTAGTCTTAGTTGCTCAGAGTTTACCTCTTAATCTGTCCAACTTTGACTTGTATTCTTTTGTATATAAGATGGCTAGTATTCCGAATAGTGCGTTTTGTTTTTCTTGTTTTTTTTAGATTTAGTTGGTTGCAATTCAGTTCTCTATTTCTCAATTAGGTTTAGTAATTTTTTTATTGTAATCCTTAGAGCTGAATCGTATAGGCCCTTATTCATCATTTGCGTAGTGAGTTGGCGGTACCATCTTCCTATTTTTAGAACATAGTAAGGTCTGGTCACTCTTTTTTCAATTAGCACTTCATTTGATCCATTGTCCGATTTTATAGTATTAGTCATTTTAGGTGTTAGGATTTTCTGCCATCTTAAGTACAAGGGTAATAGCAGTCTTAGTTGGTCAGAATATACCTCTCATTCTGTCCAACTTTGACTGGTATTCTTTTTGTATCTAAGATGGTCAGTATTCCGAATAGTGGATTTTTTTTTTTAGATTTAGTTGGTTGCAATTCAGTTCTCTATTTTTCAATTTGGTTTAGTTATTTTTTTATTGTAATCCTTAGAGCCGAATCGAATAGGCCCTTATTCATCATTTGTGTATTGAGTTGGCGGTACCATCTTCCTATTTTTAGAACATAGTAAGCTCTGGTCACTCTTTTTTCAATTAGCAGTTGCTTTGATCCATTGTCTGATTTTAAAATATTTGTCATTCTAGGTGTTAGGATTTTCGGCCATCTTAAGTATAACGGTAATAGTAGTCTTAGTTGCTCAGATTTTACCTCTTATTCTGTCCAACTTTGACTTGTATTCTTTTGTATATAAGATGGTTAATATTCTGAATAGTGCGTTTTGTTTTTCTTGTTTTTTTTAGATTTAGTTGGTTGCAATTCAGTTCTCTATTTCTCAATTAGGTTTAGTTATTTTTTTATTGTAATCCTTAGAGCTGAGTCATATAGGCCCTTATTCATTATTTGCGTAGTGAGTAGGTGGTATCATCTCCTCATTTTTAGAACATATTCAGCCCTGGTCACTCTTTTATCACTTAGCCGTTACTTTGATCCATTTTCCGATTTTATATTATTAGTCATACTAGGTGTTAGGATTTTCTGCCATCTTAAATACAAGGGTAATAGTAGTCTTAGTTGGTCAGAATATACCTCTCATTCTGTCCAACTTTGACTAGTATTCTTTTTGTATCTAATATGGTCAGTATTCCGAATAGTGCGTTTTGTTTTTTTTAGTTTTAGTTGGTTGAAATTCAGTTCTCTATTTCTCCATTAGTTTAGTAATCTTTTTATTTTAATCCTTAGAGCCGAGTCGAATAGGCCCTTATTCATCATTTGCGTAGTGAGTTGGCGGTACCATCTTCCTATTTTTAGAACATAGTAAGCTCTGGTCACTCTTTTTTCAATTAGCAGTTGCTTTGATCCATTGTCTGATTTTAAAATATTTGTCATTCAAGGTGTTAGGATTTTCTGCCATCTTAAGTACAAGGGTAATAGCAGTCTTAGTTGGTCAGAATATACCTCTCATTCTGTCCAACTTTGACTGGTATTCTTTTTGTATCTAAGATGGTCAGTATTCCGAATAGTGCGTTTTTTTTTTTAGATTTAGTTAGTTGCAATTCAGTTCTCTATTTCTCAATTTGGTTTAGTTATTTTTTTATTGCAATCCTTAGAGCCGAGTCGTATAGGCCCTTATTCATCATTTGCGTAGTGAGTTGGCGGTACCATCCCTATTTTTAGAACATAGTAAGCTCTGGTCACTCTTTTTTCAATTAGCAGTTGCTTTGATCCATTGTCCGATTTTATATTATTAGTCATTCTAGGTGTTAGGATTTTCTGCCATCTTAAGTATAACGGTAATAGTAGTCTTAGTTGCTCAGAGTTTACCTCTTAATCTGTCCAACTTTGACTTGTATTCTTTTGTATATAAGATGGCTAGTATTCCGAATAGTGCGTTTTGTTTTTCTTGTTTTTTTTAGATTTAGTTGGTTGCAATTCAGTTCTCTATTTCTCAATTAGGTTTAGTTATTTTTTTATTGTAATCCTTAGAGCTGAGTCATATAGGCCCTTATTCATTATTTGCGTAGTGAGTAGGTGGTATCATCTCCTCATTTTTAGAACATATTCAGCCCTGGTCACTCTTTTATCACTTAGCCGTTACTTTGATCCATTTTCCGATTTTATATTATTAGTCATACTAGGTGTTAGGATTTTCTGCCATCTTAAATACAAGGGTAATAGTAGTCTTAGTTGGTCAGAATATACCTCTCATTCTGTCCAACTTTGACTAGTATTCTTTTTGTATCTAATATGGTCAGTATTCCGAATAGTGCGTTTTGTTTTTTTTAGTTTTAGTTGGTTGAAATTCAGTTCTCTATTTCTCCATTAGTTTAGTAATCTTTTTATTTTAATCCTTAGAGCCGAGTCGAATAGGCCCTTATTCATCATTTGCGTAGTGAGTTGGCGGTACCATCTTCCTATTTTTAGAACATAGTAAGCTCTGGTCACTCTTTTTTCAATTAGCAGTTGCTTTGATCCATTGTCTGATTTTAAAATATTTGTCATTCAAGGTGTTAGGATTTTCTGCCATCTTAAGTACAAGGGTAATAGCAGTCTTAGTTGGTCAGAATATACCTCTCATTCTGTCCAACTTTGACTGGTATTCTTTTTGTATCTAAGATGGTCAGTATTCCGAATAGTGCGTTTTTTTTTTTAGATTTAGTTAGTTGCAATTCAGTTCTCTATTTCTCAATTTGGTTTAGTTATTTTTTTATTGCAATCCTTAGAGCCGAGTCGTATAGGCCCTTATTCATCATTTGCGTAGTGAGTTGGCGGTACCATCCCTATTTTTAGAACATAGTAAGCTCTGGTCACTCTTTTTTCAATTAGCAGTTGCTTTGATCCATTGTCCGATTTTATATTATTAGTCATTCTAGGTGTTAGGATTTTCTGCCATCTTAAGTATAACGGTAATAGTAGTCTTAGTTGCTCAGAGTTTACCTCTTAATCTGTCCAACTTTGACTTGTATTCTTTTGTATATAAGATGGCTAGTATTCCGAATAGTGCGTTTTGTTTTTCTTGTTTTTTTTAGATTTAGTTGGTTGCAATTCAGTTCTCTATTTCTCAATTAGGTTTAGTAATTTTTTTATTGTAATCCTTAGAGCTGAGTCGTATAGGCCCTTATTCATCATTTGCGTAGTGAGTTGGCGGTACCATCTTCCTATTTTTAGAACATAGTAAGCTCTGGTCACTCTTTTTTCAATTAGCACTTCATTTGATCCATTGTCCGATTTTATAGTATTAGTCATTTTAGGTGTTAGGATTTTCTGCCATCTTAAGTACAAGGGTAATAGCAGTTTTAGTTGGTCAGAAATTACCTCTCATTCTGTCCAACTTTGACTAGTATTCTTTTTGTATCTAAGATGGTCAGTATTCCGAATAGTGCGTTTTGTTTTTTTTAGTTTAAGTTGGTTGAAATTCAGTTCTCTATTTCTCCATTAGTTTAGTAATCTTTTTATTTTAATCCTTAGAGCCGAGTTGAATAGGCCCTTATTCATCATTTGCGTAGTGAGTTAGCCAACTCACCGCCGTACCATCTTCCCATTTTTAGAACATAGTAAGCTCTGGTCACTCTTTTTTCAATTAGCAGTTGCTTTGATCCATTGTCCGATTTTATATTATTAGTCATTCTAGGTGTTAGGATTTTCTGCCATCTTAAGTATAACGGTAATAGTAGTCTTAGTCGCTCAGAGTTTACCTCTTAATCTGTCCAACTTTGACTTGTATTCTTTTGTATATAAGATGGCTAGTATTCCGAATAGTGCGTTTTGTTTTACTTGTTTTTTTTAGATTTGGTTGGTTGCTATTCAGTTCTCTATTTCTCAATTAGGTTTAGTTATTTTTTTATTGTAATCCTTAGAGCTGAGTCGTATAGGCCCTTATTCATCATTTGCGTAGTGAGTTGGTGGAATCATCTACTCATTTTTAGAACATAGTAAGCTCTGGTCACTCTTTTTTCACTTAGCCATTACTTTGATCCATTTTCCGATTTTAAATTATTAGTCATACTAGGTGTTAGGATTTTCTGCCATCTTAAATACAAGGGTAATAGTAGTCTTAGTTGGTCAGAATATACCTCTCATTCTGTCCAACTTTGACTGGTATTCTTTTTGTATCTAAGATGGTCAGTATTCCGAATAGTGCGTTTTTTTTTTTAGATTTAGTTGGTTGCAATTCAGTTCTCTATTTCTCAATTTGGTTTAGTAATTTTTTTATTGTAATCCTTAGAGCCGAGTCGTATAGGCCCTTATTCATCATTTGCGTAGGGAGTTGGCGGTACCATCCCTATTTTTAGAACATATTCAGCTCTGGTCACTCTTTTTTCAATTAGCACTTCATTTGATCCATTGTCCGATTTTATATTATTAGTCATTTTAGGTGTTAGGATTTTCCGCCATCTTAAGTATAACGGTAATAGCAGTCTTAGTTGGTCAGAATATACCTCTCATTCTGTCCAACTTTGACTGGTATTCTTTTTGTATCTAAGATGGTCAGTATTCCGAATAGTGCGTTTTTTTTTTTAGATTTAGTTGGTTGAAATTCAGTTCTCTATTTCTCCATTAGTTTAGTAATCTTTTTATTTTAATCCTTAGAGCCGAGTCGAATAGGCCCTTATTCATCATTTGCGTAGTGAGTTAGTGGTATCATCTCTCCATTTTTAGAACATATTCAGCCCTGGTCACTCTTTTTTCAATTAGCACTTCATTTGATCCATTGTCCGATTTTATATTATTAGTCATTCTAGGTATTAGGATTTTCTGCCATCTTAAATACAAGGGGAATAGTAGTCTTAGTTGGTCAGAATATACCTCTCATTCTGTCCAACTTTGACTAGTATTCTTTTTGTATCTAATATGGTCAGTATTCCGAATAGAGCGTTTTGTTTTTTTTAGTTTAAGTTGGTTGAAATTCAGATCTCTATTTCTCCATTAGTTTAGTAATCTTTTTATTTTAATCCTTAGAGCCGAGTCGAATAGGCCCTTATTCATCATTTGCGTAGTGAGTTGGTGGAATCATCTCCTCATTTTTAGAACATATTCAGCCCTGGTCACTCTTTTTTCACTTAGCCCTTACTTTGATCCATTTTCCGATTTTATATTATTAGTCATTCTAGGTATTAGGATTTTCTGCCATCTTAAATACAAGGGTAATAGTAGTCTTAGTTGGTCAGAATATACCTCTCATTCTGTCCAACTTTGACTAGTATTCTTTTTGTATCTAATATGGTCAGTATTTCGAATAGTGCGTTTTGTTTTTTTTAGTTTTAGTTGGTTGAAATTCAGTTCTCTATTTCTCCATTAGTTTAGTAATCTTTTTATTTTAATCCTTAGAGCCGAGTCGAATAGGCCCTTATTCATCATTTGCGTAGTGAGTTAGTGGTATCATCTCTCCATTTTTAGAACATATTCAGCCCTGGTCACTCTTTTTTCAATTAGCCGCTACTTTGATCCATTTTCCGATTTTATATTATTAGTCATTTTAGGTGTTAGGATTTTCCGCCATCTTAAGTATAACGGTAATAGTAGTCTTAGTTGCTCAGATTTTACCTCTTATTCTGTCCAACTTTGACTTGTATTCTTTTGTATATAAGATGGTTAGTATTCCGAATAGTGCGTTTTGTTTTCTCTTTTTTTTTAGATTTAATTGGTTGCAATTCAGTTCTCTATTTCTCAATTAGGTTTAGTTATTTTTTTATTGTAATCCTTAGAGCTGAGTCCTATAGGCCCTTATTTATCATTTGCGTAGTGAGTTCGCCAACTCACCGCCGTACCATCTTCCCATTTTTAGTACATAGTAAGCTCTGGTCGCTCTTTTTACAATTAGCAGTTGCTTTGATCCATTGTCCGATTTTATATTATTAGTCATTCTAGGTGTTAGGATTTTCTGCCATCTTAAGTATAACGGTAATAGTAGTCTTAGTTGCTAAGAGTTTACCTCTTATTCTGTCCAACTTTGACTTGTATTCTTTTGTATATAAGATGGTTAGTATTCTGAATAGTGCGTTTTGTTTTTCTTGTTTTTTTTAGATTTAGTTGGTTGCAATTCAGTTCTCTATTTCTCAATTAGGTTTAGTTATTTTTCTATTGTAATCCTTAGAGCCGAGTCGAATAGGCCCTTATTCATCATTTGCGTAGTGAGTTGGCGCTACCATCTTTCTATTTTTAGAACATAGTAAGCTCTGGTCACTCTTTTTTCAATTAGCAGTTGCTTTGATCCATTGTCTGATTTTAAAATATTTGTCATTCAAGGTGTTAGGATTTTCTGCCATCTTAAGTACAAGGGTAATAGCAGTCTTAGTTGGTCAGAAATTACCTCTCATTCTGTCCAACTTTGACTAGTATTCTTTTTGTATCTAAGATGGTCAGTATTCCGAATAGTGCGTTTTTTTTTTTTAGTTTTAGTTGGTTGAAATTCAGTTCTCTATTTCTCCATTAGTTTAGTAATCTTTTTATTTTGATCCTTAGAGCTGAGTCGAATAGGCCCTTATTCATCATTTGCGTAGTGAGTTAGTGGTATCATCTCTCCATTTTTAGAACATATTCAGCCCTGGTCACTCTTTTTTCAATTAGCACTTCATTTGATCCATTGTCCGATTTTATATTATTAGTCATTTTAGGTGTTAGGATTTTCGGCCATCTTAAGTATAACGGTAATAGTAGTCTTAGTTGCTCAGAGTTTACCTCTTATTCTGTCCAACTTTGACTTGTATTCTTTTGTATATAAGATGGTTAGTATTCTGAATAGTGCGTTTTGTTTTTCTTGTTTTTTTTAGATTTAGTTGGTTGCAATTCAGTTCTCTATTTCTCAATTAGGTTTAGTTATTTTTCTATTGTAATCCTTAGAGCTGAGTCGTATAGGCCCTTATTTATCATTTGCATAGTGAGTTGGTGGTATCATCCCCTCATTTTTAGAACATATTCTGCCCTGGTCACTCTTTTTTCACTTAGCCGCTACTTTGATCCATTTTCCGATTTTATATTATTAGTCATTCTAGGTATTAGGATTTTCTGCCATCTTAAATACAAGGGGAATAGTAGTCTTAGTTGGTCAGAATATACCTCTCATTCTGTCCAACTTTGACTAGTATTCTTTTTGTATCTAATATGGTCAGTATTCCGAATAGAGCGTTTTGTTTTTTTTAGTTTAAGTTGGTTGAAATTCAGATCTCTATTTCTCCATTAGTTTAGTAATCTTTTTATTTTAATCCTTAGAGCCGAGTCGAATAGGCCCTTATTCATCATTTGCGTAGTGAGTTGGTGGAATCATCTCCTCATTTTTAGAACATATTCAGCCCTGGTCACTCTTTTTTCACTTAGCCATTACTTTGATCCATTTTCCGATTTTATATTATTAGTCATTCTAGGTGTTAGGATTTTCTGCCATCATAAGTATAACGGTAACAGTAGTCTTAGTTGCTCAGAGTTTACCTCTTATTCTGTCCAACTTTGACTTGTATTCTTTTGTATATAAGATGGCTAGTATTCCGAATAGTGCGTTTTGTTTTCCTTGTTTTTTTTAGATTTAGTTGGTTGCAATTCAGTCTTCTATTTCTCAATTAGGTTTAGTTATTTTTTTATTGTAATCCTTAGAGCTGAGTCGTATAGGCCCTTATTCATCATTTGCGTAGTGAGTTGGTGGTATCATCTCCCCATTTTTAGAACATATTCAGCCCTGGTCACTCTTTTTTCAATTAGCACTTCATTTGATCCATTGTCCGATTTTAAATTATTAGTCATTTTAGGTGTTAGGATTTTCTGCCATCTTAAGTATAACGGTAATAGTAGTCTTAGTTGCTCAGAGTTTACCTCTTATTCTGTCCAACTTTGACTTGTATTCTTTTGTATATATGATGGTTAGTATTCCAAATAGTGTGTTTTGTTTTTCTTGTTTTTTTTAGATTTAGTTGGTTGCAATTCAGTTCCCTATTTCTCAATTAGGTTTAGTTATTTTTTTATTGTAATCCTTAGAGCTGAGTCGTATAGGCCCTTATTCATCATTTGCGTAGTGAGTTGGTGGTATCATCTCCCCATTTTTAGAACATATTCAGCCCTGGTCACTCTTTTTTCAATTAGCACTTCATTTGATCCATTGTCCGATTTTAAATTATTAGTCATTTTAGGTGTTAGGATTTTCTGCCATCTTAAGTATAACGGTAATAGTAGTCTTAGTTGCTCAGAGTTTACCTCTTATTCTGTCCAACTTTGACTTGTATTCTTTTGTATATAAGATGGTTAGTATTCCAAATAGTGTGTTTTGTTTTTCTTGTTTTTTTTAGATTTAGTTGGTTGCAATTCAGTTCTCTATTTCTCAATTAGGTTTAGTTATTTTTTTATTGTAATCCTTAGAGCCGAATCGAATAGGCCCTTATTCATCATTTGTGTATTGAGTTGGCGGTACCATCTTCCTATTTTTAGAACATAGTAAGCTCTGGTCACTCTTTTTTCAATTAGCAGTTGCTTTGATCCATTGTCTGATTTTAAAATATTTGTCATTCAAGGTGTTAGGATTTTCTGCCATCTTAAGTACAAGGGTAATAGCAGTCTTAGTTGGTCAGAATATACCTCTCATTCTGTCCAACTTTGACTGGTATTCTTTTTGTATCTAAGATGGTCAGTATTCTGAATAGTGCGTTTTTTTTTTTAGATTTAGTTGGTTGCAATTCAGTTCTCTATTTCTCAATTAGGTTTAGTTATTTTTTTATTGTAATCCTTAGAGCCGAGTCGAATAGGCCCTTATTCATCATTTGCGTAGTGAGTTGGCGGTACCATCTTCCTATTTTTAGAACATAGTAAGCTCTGGTCACTCTTTTTTCAATTAGCAGTTGCTTTGATCCATTGTCTGATTTTAAAATATTTGTCATTCAAGGTGTTAGGATTTTCTGCCATCTTAAGTACAAGGGTAATAGCAGTCTTAGTTGGTCAGAATATACCTCTCATTCTGTCCAACTTTGACTGGTATTCTTTTTGTATCTAAGATGGTCAGTATTCCGAATAGTGCGTTTTTTTTTTTAGATTTAGTTAGTTGCAATTCAGTTCTCTATTTCTCAATTTGGTTTAGTTATTTTTTTATTGCAATCCTTAGAGCCGAGTCGTATAGGCCCTTATTCATCATTTGCGTAGTGAGTTGGCGGTACCATCCCTATTTTTAGAACATAGTAAGCTCTGGTCACTCTTTTTTCAATTAGCAGTTGCTTTGATCCATTGTCCGATTTTATATTATTAGTCATTCTAGGTGTTAGGATTTTCTGCCATCTTAAGTATAACGGTAATAGTAGTCTTAGTTGCTCAGAGTTTACCTCTTAATCTGTCCAACTTTGACTTGTATTCTTTTGTATATAAGATGGCTAGTATTCCGAATAGTGCGTTTTGTTTTTCTTGTTTTTTTTAGATTTAGTTGGTTGCAATTCAGTTCTCTATTTCTCAATTAGGTTTAGTAATTTTTTTATTGTAATCCTTAGAGCTGAGTCGTATAGGCCCTTATTCATCATTTGCGTAGTGAGTTGGTGGAATCATCTCCTCATTTTTAGAACATATTCAGCCCTGGTCACTCTTTTTTCACTTAGCCATTACTTTGATCCTTTTTCCGATTTTATATTATTAGTCATTCTAGGTGTTAGGATTTTCTGCCATCTTAAGTATAACGGTAATAGTAGTCTTAGTTGCTGAGAGTTTACCTCTTAATCTGTCCAACTTTGACTTGTATTCTTTTGTATATAAGATGGCTAGTATTCCGAATGATGCATTTTGTTTTTCTTGTTTTTTTTAGATTTAGTTGGTACCAATTCAGTTCTCTATTTCTCAATTAGGTTTAGTTATTTTTTTATTGTAATCCTTAGAGCTGAGTCGTATAGGCCCTTATTCATCATTTGCGTAGTGAGTTGGCGGTACCATCTTCCTATTTTTAGAACATAGTAAGCTCTGGTCACTCTTTTTTCAATTAGCAGTTGCTTTGATCCATTGTCTGATTTTAAAATATTTGTCATTCAAGGTGTTAGGATTTTCTGCCATCTTAAGTACAAGGGTAATAGCAGTCTTAGTTGGTCAGAATATACCTCTCATTCTGTCCAACTTTGACTGGTATTCTTTTTGTATCTAAGATGGTCAGTATTCCGAATAGTGGGTTTTTTTTTTTAGATTTAGTTGGTTGCAATTCAGTTCTCTATTTCTCAATTAGGTTTAGTAATCTTTTTATTTTAATCCTTAGAGCCGAGTTGAATAGGCCCTTATTCATCATTTGCGTAGTGAGTTCGCCAACTCACCGCCGTACCATCTTCCTATTTTTAGAACATAGTAAGCTCTGGTCACTCTTTTTTCAATTAGCAGTTGCTTTGATCCATTGTCCGATTTTATATTATTAGTCATTCTAGGTGTTAGGATTTTCTGCCATCTTAAGTATAACGGTAATAGTAGTCTTAGTTGCTCAGAGTTTACCTCTTAATCTGTCCAACTTTGACTTGTATTCTTTTGTATATAAGATGGCTAGTATTCCGAATAGTGCGTTTTGTTTTACTTGTTTTTTTTAGATTTGGTTGGTTGCTATTCAGTTCTCTATTTCTCAATTAGGTTTAGTTATTTTTTTATTGTAATCCTTAGAGCCGAGTCGAATAGGCCCTTATTCATCATTTGCGTAGTGAGTTGGCGGTACCATCTTCCTATTTTTAGAACATAGTAAGCTCTGGTCACTCTTTTTACAATTAGCAGTTTCTTTGATCCATTGTCTCCGATTTTATATTATTAGTCATTCTAGGTGTTAGGATTTTCTGCCATCTTAAGTATAATGGTAATAGTAGTCTTAGTTGCTCAGAGTTTACCTCTTATTCTGTCCAACTTTGACTTGTATTCTTTTGTATATAAGATGGTTAGTATTCCAAATAGTGTGTTTTGTTTTTCTTGTTTTTTTTAGATTTAGTTGGTTGCAATTCAGTTCTCTATTTCTCAATTAGGTTTAGTTATTTTTTTATTGTAATCCTTAGAGCCGAATCGAATAGGCCCTTATTCATCATTTGTGTAGTGAGTTGGCGGTACCATCTTCCTATTTTTAGAACATAGTAAGCTCTGGTCACTCTTTTTTCAATTAGCAGTTGCTTTGATCCATTGTCCAATTTCATATTATTTGTCATTCAAGGTGTTAGGATTTTCTGCCATCTTAAGTACAAGGGTAATAGCAGTCTTAGTTGGTCAGAAATTACCTCTCATTCTGTCCAACTTTGACTAGTATTCTTTTTGTATCTAAGATGGTCAGTATTCCGAATAGTGCATTTTGTTTTTTTTAGTTTTAGTTGGTTGAAATTCAGTTCTCTATTTCTCCATTAGTTTAGTAATCTTTTTATTTTAATCCTTAGAGCCGAGTTGAATAGGCCCTTATTCATCATTTGCGTAGTGAGTTCGCCAGATCACCGCCGTACCATCTTCCCAATTTTAGAACATAGTAAGCTCTGGTCACTCTTTTTTCAATTAGCAGTTGCTTTGACCCATTGTCCGATTTTATATTATTAGTCATTCTAGGTGTTAGATTTTTCTGCCATCTTAAGTATAACGGTAATAGTAGTCTTAGTTGCTCAGAGTTTACCTCTTAATCTGTCCAACTTTGACTTGTATTCTTTTGTATATAAGATGGCTAGTATTCCGAATAGTGCGTTTTGTTTTTCTTGTTTTTTTTAGATTTGGTTGGTTGCTATTCAGTTCTCTAATTCTCAATTAGGTTTAGTTATTTTTTTATTGTAATCCTTAGAGCTGAGTCGTATAGGCCCTTATTCATCATTTGCGTAGTGAGTTGGTGGAATCATCTACTCATTTTTAGAACATATTTAGCCCTGGTCACTCTTTTTTCACTTAGCCATTACATTGATCCATTTTCCAATTTTATATTATTAGTCATACTAGGTGTTAGGATTTTCTGCCATCTTAAATACAAGGGTAATAGTAGTCTTAGTTGGTCAGAATATACCTCTCATTCTGTCCAACTTTGACTGGTATTCTTTTTGTATCTAAGATGGTCAGTATTCCGAATAGTGCGTTTTTTTTTTTAGATTTAGTTGGTTGCAATTCAGTTCTCTATTTCTCAATTTGGTAAAGTAATTTTTTTATTGTAATCCTTAGAGCCGAGTCGTATAGGCCCTTATTCATCATTTGCGTAGGGAGTTGGCGGTACCATCCCTATTTTTAGAACATATTCAGCCCTGGTCACTTTTTTTTCAATTAGCACTTCATTTGATCCATTGTCCGATTTTATATTATTAGTAATTTTAGGTGTTAGGATTTTCCGCCATCTTAAGTATAACGGTAATAGCAGTCTTAGTTGGTCAGAATATACCTCTCATTCTGTCCAACTTTGACTGGTATTCTTTTTGTATCTAAGATGGTCAGTATTCCGAATAGTGCGTTTTTTTTTTTAGATTTAGTTGGTTGCAATTCAGTACTCTATTTCTCAATTTGGTTTAGTTATTTTTTTATTGTAATCCTTAGAGCCGAGTCGAATAGGCCCTTATTCATCATTTGCGTAGTGAGTTAGTGGTATCATCTCTCCATTTTTAGAACATATTCAGCCCTGGTCACTCTTTTTTCAATTAGCACTTCATTTGATCCATTGTCCGATTTTATATTATTAGTCATTTTAGGTGTTAGGATTTTCCGCCATCTTAAGTATAACGGTAATAGTAGTCTTAGTTGCTCAGATTTTACCTCTTATTCTGTCCAACTTTGACTTGTATTCTTTTGTATATAAGATGGTTAGTATTCTGAATAGTGCGTTTTGTTTTCTTGTTTTTTTTAGATTTAATTGGTTGCAATTCAGTTCTCTATTTCTCAATTAGGTTTAGTTATTTTTTTATTGTAATCCTTAGAGCTGAGTCCTATAGGCCCTTATTCATCATTTGCGTAGTGAGTTGGCGGTACCATCTTCCTATTTTTAGAACATAGTAAGCTCTGGTCACTCTTTTTTCAATTAGCAGTTGCTTTGATCCATTGTCTGATTTTAAAATATTTGTCATTCAAGGTGTTAGGATTTTCTGCCATCTTAAGTACAAGGGTAATAGCAGTTTTAGTTGGTCAGAATATACCTCTCATTCTGTCCAACTTTGACTGGTATTCTTTTTGTATCTAAGATGGTCAGTATTCCGAATAGTGCGTTTTTTTTTTTAGATTTAGTTAGTTGCAATTCAGTTCTCTATTTCTCAATTAGGTTTAGTTATTTTTTTATTGTAATCCTTAGAACTGAGTCGTATAGGCCCTTATTCATCATTTGCGTAGTGAGTTCGCCAACTCACCGCCGTACCATCTTCCCATTTTTAGAACATAGTAAGCTCTGGTCACTCTTTTTTCAATTAGCAGTTGCTTTGATCCATTGTCCGATTTTATATTATTAGTCATTCTAGGTGTTAGGATTTTCTGCCATCTTAAGTATAACGGTAATAGTAGTCTTAGTTGCTCAGAGTTTACCTCTTAATCTGTCCAACTTTGACTGGTATTCTTTTTGTATCTAAGATGGTCAGTATTCCGAATAGTGCGTTTTTTTTTTAGATTTAGTTAGTTGCAATTCAGTTCTCTATTTCTCAATTTGGTTTAGTTATTTTTTTATTGCAATCCTTAGAGCCGAGTCGTATAGGCCCTTATTCATCATTTGCGTAGTGAGTTGGCGGTACCATCCCTATTTTTAGAACATAGTAAGCTCTGGTCACTCTTTTTTCAATTAGCAGTTGCTTTGATCCATTGTCCGATTTTATATTATTAGTCATTCTAGGTGTTAGGATTTTCTGCCATCTTAAGTATAACGGTAATAGTAGTCTTAGTTGCTCAGAGTTTACCTCTTAATCTGTCCAACTTTGACTTGTATTCTTTTGTATATAAGATGGCTAGTATTCCGAATAGTGCGTTTTGTTTTTCTTGTTTTTTTTAGATTTAGTTGGTTGCAATTCAGTTCTCTATTTCTCAATTAGGTTTAGTAATTTTTTTATTGTAATCCTTAGAGCTGAGTCGTATAGGCCCTTATTCATCATTTGCGTAGTGAGTTGGTGGTATCATCTCCTCATTTTTAGAACATATTCAGCCCTGGTCACTCTTTTTTCACTTAGCCGTTACTTTGATCCATTTTCCGATTTTATATTATTAGTCATTCTAGGTGTTAGGATTTTCTGCCATCTTAAATACAAGGGTAATAGTAGTCTTAGTTGGTCAGAATATACCTCTCATTCTGTCCAACTTTGACTAGTATTCTTTTTTTATCTAATATGGTCAGTATTCCGAATAGTGCGTTTTGTTTTTTTTAGTTTTAGTTGGTTGAAATTCAGTTCTCTATTTCTCCATTAGTTTAGTAATCTTTTTATTTTAATCCTTAGAGCCGAGTCGAATAGGCCCTTATTCATCATTTGCGAAGTGAGTTGGCGGTACCATCTTCCTATTTTTAGAACATAGTAAGCTCTGGTCACTCTTTTTTCAATTAGCACTTCATTTGATCCATTGTCCGATTTTATAGTATTAGTCATTTTAGGTGTTAGGATTTTCTGCCATCTTAAGTACAAGGGTAATAGCAGTCTTAGTTGGTCAGAATATACCTCTCATTCTGTCCAACTTTGACTGGTATTCTTTTTGTATCTAAGATGGTCAGTATTCCGAATAGTGCGTTTTGTTTTTTTTAGTTTTAGTTGGTTGAAATTCAGTTCTCTATTTCTCCATTAGTTTAGTAATCTTTTTATTTTAATCCTTAGAGCCGAGTCGAATAGGCCCTTATTCATCATTTGCGTAGTGAGTTGGCGGTACCATCTTCCTATTTTTAGAACATAGTAAGCTCTGGTCACTCTTTTTTCAATTAGCACTTCATTTGATCCATTGTCCGATTTTATAGTATTAGTCATTTTAGGTGTTAGGATTTTCTGCCATCTTAAGTACAAGGGTAATAGCAGTCTTAGTTGGTCAGAATATACCTCTCATTCTGTCCAACTTTGACTGGTATTCTTTTTGTATCTAAGATGGTCAGTATTCCGAATAGTGGGTTTTTTTTTTTAGATTTAGTTGGTTGCAATTCAGTTCTCTATTTCTCAATTTGGTTTAGTTATTTTTTTATTGTAATCCTTAGAGCCGAGTCATATAGGCCCTTATTCATCATTTGCGTAGTGAGTTGGCGGTACCATCCCTATTTTTAGAACATAGTAAGCTCTGGTCACTCTTTTTTCAATTAGCAGTTGCTTTGATCCATTGTCTGATTTTAAAATATTTGTCATTCAAGGTGTTAGGATTTTCTGCCATCTTAAGTATAATGGTAATAGTAGTCTTAGTTGCTCAGAGTTTACCTCTTAATCTGTCCAACTTTGACTTGTATTCTTTTGTATATAAGATGGCTAGTATTCCGAATAGTGCGTTTTGTTTTTCTTGTTTTTTTTAGATTTAGTTGGTTGCAATTAAGTTCTCTATTTCTCAATTAGGTTTAGTAATTTTTTTATTGTAATCCTTAGAGCTGAGTCGTATAGGCCCTTATTCATCATTTGCGTAGTGAGTTGGTGGAATCATCTCCTCATTTTTAGAACATATTCAGCCCTGGTCACTCTTTTTTCACTTAGCCATTACTTTGATCCATTTTCCGATTTTATATTATTAGTCATTCTAGGTGTTAGGATTTTCTGCCATCTTAAGTATAACAGTAATAGTAGTCTTAGTTGCTCAGAGTTTACCTCTTAATCTGTCCAACTTTGACTTGTATTCTTTTCTATATAAGATGGCTAGTATTCGGAATAGTGCATTTTGTTTTTCTTGTTTTTTTTAGATTTAGTTGGTTGCAATTCAGTTCTCTATTTCTCAATTAGGTTTAGTTATTTTTTTATTGTAATCCTTAGAGCTGAGTCGTATAGGCCCTTATTCATTATTTGCGTAGTGAGTTGGTGGTATCATCTCCTCATTTTTAGAACATATTCAGCCCTGGTCACTCTTTTATCACTTAGCCGTTACTTTGCTCCATTTTCCGATTTTATATTATTAGTCATACTAGGTGTTAGGATTTTCTGCCATCTTAAGTACAAGGGTAATAGCAGTCTTAGTTGGTCAGAATATACCTCTCATTCTGTCCAACTTTGACTGGTATTCTTTTTGTATCTAAGATGGTCAGTATTCCGAATAGTGGGTTTTTTTTTTTAGATTTAGTTGGTTGCAATTCAGTTCTCTATTTCTCAATTTTGTTTAGTTATTTTTTTATTGTAATCCTTAGAGCCGAGTCATATAGGCCCTTATTCATCATTTGCGTAGTGAGTTGGCGGTACCATCCCTATTTTTAGAACATAGTAAGCTCTGGTCACTCTTTTTTCAATTAGCACTTCATTTGATCCATTGTCCGATTTTATATTATTAGTCATTCAAGGTGTTAGGATTTTCGGCCATCTTAAGTATAACGGTAATAGTAATCTTAGTTGCTCAGAGTTTACCTCTTATTCTGTCCAACTTTGACTTGTATTCTTTTGTATATAAGATGGTTAATATTCCGAATAGTGCGTTTTGTTTTTCTTGTTTTTTTTAGATTTAGTTGGTTGCAATTCAGTTCTCTATTTCTCAATTAGGTTTAGTAATTTTTTTATTGTAATCCTTGGAGCTGAGTCGTATAGGCCCTTATTCATCATTTGCGTAGTGAGTTGGTGGAATCATCTCCTCATTTTTAGAACATATTCAGCCCTGGTCCCTCTTTTTTCACTTAGCCATTACTTTGATCCATTTTCCGATTTTATATTATTAGTCATTCTAGGTGTTAGGATTTTCTGCCATCTTAAGTATAACGGTAATAGTAGTCTTAGTTGCTCAGAGTTTACCTCTTAATCTGTCCAACTTTGACTTGTATTCTTTTGTATATAAGATGGCTAGTATTCCAAATAGTGCGTTTTGTTTTTCTTGTTTTTTTTAGATTTAGTTGGTTGCAATTCAGTTCTCTATTTCTCAATTAGGTTTAGTTATTTTTTTATTGTAATCCTTAGAGCTGAGTCGTATAGGCCCTTATTCATCATTTGCGTAGTGAGTTGGCGGTACCATTTTCCTATTTTTAGAACATAGTAAGCTCTGGTCACTCTTTTTTCAATTAGCAGTTGCTTTGATCCATTGTCTGATTTTAAAATATTTGTCATTCAAGGTGTTAGGATTTTCTGCCATCTTAAGTACAAGGGTAATAGCAGTTTTAGTTGGTCAGAATATACCTCTCATTCTGTCCAACTTTGACTGGTATTCTTTTTGTATCTAAGATGGTCAGTATTCCGAATAGTGGGTTTTTTTTTTTAGATTTAGTTGGTTGCAATTCAGTTCTCTATTTCTCAATTTGGTTTAGTTATTTTTTTATTGTAATCCTTAGAGCCGAGTCATATAGGCCCTTATTCATCATTTGCGTAGTGAGTTGGCGGTACCATCCCTATTTTTAGAACATAGTAAGCTCTGGTCACTCTTTTTTCAATTAGCACTTCATTTGATCCATTGTCCGATTTTATATTACTAGTCATTCTAGGTGTTAGGATTTTCGGCCATCTTAAGTATAACGGTAATAGTAGTCTTAGTTGCTCAGAGTTTACCTCTTATTCTGTCCAACTTTGACTTGTATTCTTTTGTATATAAGATAGTTAATATTCTGAATAGTGCGTTTTGTTTTTCTTGTTTTTTTTAGATTTAGTTGGTTGCAATTCAGTTCTCTATTTCTCAATTAGGTTTAGTTATTTTTTTATTGTAATCCTTAGAGCTGAGCCGTATAGGCCCTTATTCATCATTTGCGTAGTGAGTTGGCGGTACCATCTTCCTATTTTTAGAACATAGTAAGGTCTGGTCACTCTTTTTTCAATTAGCAGTTGCTTTGATCCATTTTCCGATTTTATATTATTAGTCATACTACGTGTTAGGATTTTCTGCCATCTTAAATACAAGGGTAATAGTAGTCTTAGTTGGTCAGAATATACCTCTCATTCTGTCCAACTTTGACTAGTATTCTTTTTGTATCTAATATGGTCAGTATTCCGAATAGTGCGTTTTGTTTTTTTTAGTTTTAGTTGGTCGAAATTCAGTTCTCTATTTCTCCATTAGTTTAGTAATCTTTTTATTTTAATCCTTAGAGCCTAGTCGAATAGGCCCTTATTCATCATTTGCGTAGTGAGTTGGCAGTACCATCTTCCTATTTTTAGAACATAGTAAGCTCTGGTCACTCTTTTTTCAATTAGCAGTTGCTTTGATCCATTGTCTGATTTTAAAATATTTGTCATTCAAGGTGTTAGGATTTTCTGCCATCTTAAGTATAATGGTAATAGTAGTCTTAGTTGCTCAGAGTTTACCTCTTAATCTGTCCAACTTTGACTTGTATTCTTTTGTATATAAGATGGCTAGTATTCCGAATAGTGCGTTTTGTTTTTCTTGTTTTTTTTAGATTTAGTTGGTTGCAATTCAGTTCTCTATTTCTCAATTAGGTTTAGTAATTTTTTTATTGTAATCCTTAGAGCTGAGTCGTATAGGCCCTTATTCATCATTTGCGTAGTGAGTTGGTGGAATCATCTCCTCATTTTTAGAACATATTCAGCCCTGGTCACTCTTTTTTCACTTAGCCATTACTTTGATCCATTTTCCGATTTTATATTATTAGTCATTCTAGGTGTTAGGATTTTCTGCCATCTTAAGTATAACAGTAATAGTAGTCTTAGTTGCTCAGAGTTTACCACTTAATCTGTCCAACTTTGACTTGTATTCTTTTCTATATAAGATGGCTAGTATTCCGAATAGTGCATTTTGTTTTTCTTGTTTTTTTTAGATTTAGTTGGTTGCAATTCAGTTCTCTATTTCTCAATTAGGTTTAGTTATTTTTTTATTGTAATCCTTAGAGCTGAGTCGTATAGGCCCTTATTCATTATTTGCGTAGTGAGTTGGTGGTATCATCTCCTCATTTTTAGAACATATTCAGCCCTGGTCACTCTTTTATCACTTAGCCGTTACTTTGATCCATTTTCCGATTTTATATTATTAGTCATACTAGGTGTTAGGATTTTCTGCCATCTTAAGTACAAGGGTAATAGCAGTCTTAGTTGGTCAGAATATACCTCTCATTCTGTCCAACTTTGACTGGTATTCTTTTTGTATCTAAGATGGTCAGTATTCCGAATAGTGGGTTTTTTTTTTTAGATTTAGTTGGTTGCAATTCAGTTCTCTATTTCTCAATTTTGTTTAGTTATTTTTTTATTGTAATCCTTAGAGCCGAGTCATATAGGCCCTTATTCATCATTTGCGTAGTGAGTTGGCGGTACCATCCCTATTTTTAGAACATAGTAAGCTCTGGTCACTCTTTTTTCAATTAGCACTTCATTTGATCCATTGTCCGATTTTATATTATTAGTCATTCTAGGTGTTAGGATTTTCGGCCATCTTAAGTATAACGATAATAGTAGTCTTAGTTGCTCAGAGTTTACCTCTTATTCTGTCCAACTTTGACTTGTATTCTTTTGTATATAAGATGGTTAATATTCCGAATAGTGCGTTTTGTTTTTCTTGTTTTTTTTAGATTTAGTTGGTTGCAATTCAGTTCTCTATTTCTCAATTAGGTTTAGTAATTTTTTTATTGTAATCCTTGGAGCTGAGTCGTATAGGCCCTTATTCATCATTTGCGTAGTGAGTTGGTGGAATCATCTCCTCATTTTTAGAACATATTCAGCCCTGGTCCCTCTTTTTTCACTTAGCCATTACTTTGATCCATTTTCCGATTTTATATTATTAGTCATTCTAGGTGTTAGGATTTTCTGCCATCTTAAGTATAACGGTAATAGTAGTCTTAGTTGCTCAGAGTTTACCTCTTAATCTGTCCAACTTTGACTTGTATTCTTTTGTATATAAGATGGCTAGTATTCCAAATAGTGCGTTTTGTTTTTCTTGTTTTTTTTAGATTTAGTTGGTTGCAATTCAGTTCTCTATTTCTCAATTAGGTTTAGTTATTTTTTTATTGTAATCCTTAGAGCTGAGTCGTATAGGCCCTTATTCATCATTTGCGTAGTGAGTTGGCGGTACCATTTTCCTATTTTTAGAACATAGTAAGCTCTGGTCACTCTTTTTTCAATTAGCAGTTGCTTTGATCCATTGTCTGATTTTAAAATATTTGTCATTCAAGGTGTTAGGATTTTCTGCCATCTTAAGTACAAGGGTAATAGCAGTTTTAGTTGGTCAGAATATACCTCTCATTCTGTCCAACTTTGACTGGTATTCTTTTTGTATCTAAGATGGTCAGTATTCCGAATAGTGCGTTTTTTTTTTTAGATTTAGTTGGTTGCAATTCAGTTCTCTATTTCTCAATTTGGTTTAGTTATTTTTTTATTGCAATCCTTAGAGCCGAGTCGTATAGGCCCTTATTCATCATTTGCGTAGTGAGTTGGCGGTACCATCCCTATTTTTAGAACATAGTAAGCTCTGGTCACTCTTTTTTCAATTAGCAGTTGCTTTGATCCATTTTCCGATTTTATATTATTAGTCATACTAGGTGTTAGGATTTTCTGCCATCTTAAGTATAACGGTAATAGTAGTCTTAGTTGCTCAGAGTTTACCTCTTAATCTGTCCAACTTTGACTTGTATTCTTTTGTATATAAGATGGCTAGTATTCCGAATAGTGCGTTTTGTTTTTCTTGTTTTTTTTAGATTTAGTTGGTTGCAATTCAGTTCTCTATTTCTCAATTTGGTTTAGTAATTTTTTTATTGTAATCCTTAGAGCTGAGTCGTATAGGCCCTTATTCATCATTTGCGTAGGGAGTTGGTGGAATCATCTCCTCATTTTTAGAACATATTCAGCCCTGGTCACTCTTTTTTCACTTAGCCATTACTTTGATCCATTTTCCGATTTTATATTATTAGTCATTCTAGGTGTTAGGATTTTCTGCCATCTTAAGTATAACGGTAATAGTAGTCTTAGTTGCTCAGAGTTTACCTCTTAATCTGTCCAACTTTGACTTGTATTCTTTTGTATATAAGATGGCTAGTATTCCGAATAGTGCGTTTTGTTTTTCTTGTTTTTTTTAGATTTAGTTGATTGCAATTCAGTTCTCTATTTCTCAATTAGGTTTAGTAATTTTTTTATTGTAATCCTTAGAGCTGAGTCTTATAGGCCCTTATTCATCATTTGCGTAGTGAGTTGGTGGTATCATCTCCTCATTTTTAGAACATATTCAGCCCTGGTCACTCTTTTTTCACTTAGCCGTTACTTTGATCCATTTTCCGATTTTATATTATTAGTCATTCTAGGTGTTAGGATTTTCTGCCATCTTAAATACAAGGGTAATAGTAGTCTTAGTTGGTCAGAATATACCTCTCATTCTGTCCAACTTTGACTAGTATTCTTTTTGTATCTAATATGGTCAGTATTCCGAATAGTGCGTTTTGTTTTTTTTAGTTTTAGTTGGTTGAAATTCAGTTCTCTATTTCTCCATTAGTTTAGTAATCTTTTTATTGTAATCCTTAGAGCCGAGTCATATAGGCCCTTATTCATCATTTGCGTAGTGAGTTGGCGGTACCATCCCTATTTTTAGAACATAGTAAGCTCTGGTCACTCTTTTTTCAATTAGCACTTCATTTGATCCATTGTCCGATTTTATATTACTAGTCATTCTAGGTGTTAGGATTTTTGGCCATCTTAAGTATAACGGTAATAGTAGTCTTAGTTGCTCAGAGTTTACCTCTTATTCTGTCCAACTTTGACTTGTATTCTTTTGTATATAAGATGGTTAATATTCTGAATAGTGCGTTTTGTTTTTTTTAGTTTTTTTTAGATTTAGTTGGTTGCAATTCAGTTCTCTATTTCTCAATTAGGTTTAGTAATTTTTTTATTGTAACCCTTAGAGCTGAGTCGTATAGGCCCTTATTCATCATTTGCGTAGTGAGTTGGTGGAATCATCTCCTCATTTTTAGAACATATTCAGCCCTGGTCCCTCTTTTTTCACTTAGCCATTACTTTGATCCATTTTCCGATTTTATATTATTAGTCATTCTAGGTGTTAGGGTTTTCTGCCATCTTAAGTATAACGGTAATAGTAGTCTTAGTTGCTCAGAGTTTACCTCTTAATCTGTCCAACTTTGACTTGTATTCTTTTGTATATAAGATGGCTAGTATTCCAAATAGTGCGTTTTGTTTTTCTTGTTTTTTTTAGATTTAGTTGGTTGCAATTCAGTTCTCTATTTCTCAATTAGGTTTAGTTATTTTTTTATTGTAATCCTTAGAGCTGAGTCGTATAGGCCCTTATTCATCATTTGCGTAGTGAGTTGGCGGTACCATTTTCCTATTTTTAGAACATAGTAAGCTCTGGTCACTCTTTTTTCAATTAGCAGTTGCTTTGATCCATTGTCTGATTTTAAAATATTTGTCATTCAAGGTGTTAGGATTTTCTGCCATCTTAAGTACAAGGGTAATAGCAGTTTTAGTTGGTCAGAATATACCTCTCATTCTGTCCAACTTTGACTGGTATTCTTTTTGTATCTAAGATGGTCAGTATTCCGAATAGTGCGTTTTTTTTTTTAGATTTAGTTGGTTGCAATTCAGTTCTCTATTTCTCAATTTGGTTTAGTTATTTTTTTATTGCAATCCTTAGAGCCGAGTCGTATAGGCCCTTATTCATCATTTGCGTAGTGAGTTGGCGGTACCATCCCTATTTTTAGAACATAGTAAGCTCTGGTCACTCTTTTTTCAATTAGCAGTTGCTTTGATCCATTGTCCGATTTTATATTATTAGTCATTCTAGGTGTTAGGATTTTCTGCCATCTTAAGTATAACGGTAATAGTAGTCTTAGTTGCTCAGAGTTTACCTCTTAATCTGTCCAACTTTGACTTGTATTCTTTTGTATATAAGATGGCTAGTATTCCGAATAGTGCGTTTTGTTTTTCTTGTTTTTTTTAGATTTAGTTGGTTGCAATTCAGTTCTCTATTTCTCAATTTGGTTTAGTAATTTTTTTATTGTAATCCTTAGAGCTGAGTCGTATAGGCCCTTATTCATCATTTGCGTAGTGAGTTCGCCAACTCACCGCCGTACCATCTTCCCATTTTTAGAACATAGTAAGCTCTGGTCACTCTTTTTTCAATTAGCAGTTGCTTTGATCCATTGTCCGATTTTATATTATTAGTCATTCTAGGTGTTAGGATTTTCTGCCATCTTAAGTATAACGGTAATAGTAGTCTTAGTTGCTCAGAGTTTACCTCTTAATCTGTCCAACTTTGACTTGTATTCTTTTGTATATAAGATGGCTAGTATTCCGAATAGTGCGTTTTGTTTTTCTTGTTTTTTTTAGATTTAGTTGGTTGCAATTCAGTTCTCTATTTCTCAATTAGGTTTAGTATTTTTTTTATTGTAATCCTTAGAGCTGAGTCGTATAGGCCCTTATTCATCATTTGCGTAGTGAGTTGGTGGAATCATCTCCTCATTTTTAGAACATATTCAGCCCTGGTCCCTCTTTTTTCACTTAGCCATTACTTTGATCCATTTTCCGATTTTATATTATTAGTCATTCTAGGTGTTAGGATTTTCTGCCATCTTAAGTATAACGGTAATAGTAGTCTTAGTTGCTCAGAGTTTACCTCTTAATCTGTCCAACTTTGACTGGTATTCTTTTTGTATCTAAGATGGTCAGTATTCCGAATAGTGCGTTATTTTTTTTAGATTTAGTTAGGCTCAATTCAGTTCTCTATTTCTCAATTTGGTTTAGTTATTTTTTTATTTTAATCCTTAGAGCCGAGTTGAATAGGCCCTTATTCATCATTTGCGTAGTGAGTTCGCCAGATCACCGCCGTACCATCTTCCCATTTTTAGAACATAGTAAGCTCTGGTCACTCTTTTTTCAATTAGCAGTTGCTTTGACCCATTGTCCGATTTTATATTATTAGTCATTCTAGGTGTTAGATTTTTCTGCCATCTTAAGTATAACGGTAATAGTAGTCTTAGTTGCTCAGAGTTTACCTCTTAATCTGTCCAACTTTGACTTGTATTCTTTTGTATATAAGATGGCTAGTATTCCGAATAGTGCGTTTTGTTTTACTTGTTTTTTTTAGATTTAGTTGGTTGCAATTCAGTTCTCTATTTCTCAATTTGGTTTAGTAATTTTTTTATTGTAATCCTTAGAGCTGAGTCGTATAGGCCCTTATTCATCATTTGCGTAGTGAGTTGGTGGAATCATCTCCTCATTTTTAGAACATATTCAGCCCTGGTCACTCTTTTTTCACTTAGCCATTACTTTGATCCATTTTCCGATTTTATATTATTAGTCATTCTAGGTGTTAGGATTTTCTGCCATCTTAAGTATAACGGTAATAGTAGTCTTAGTTGCTCAGAGTTTACCTCTTAATCTGTCCAACTTTGACTTGTATTCTTTTGTATATAAGATGGCTAGTATTCCGAATAGTGCGTTTTGTTTTTCTTGTTTTTTTTAGATTTAGTTGGTTGCAATTCAGTTCTCTATTTCTCAATTAGGTTTAGTTATTTTTTTATTGTAATCCTTAGAACTGAGTCGTATAGGCCCTTATTCATCATTTGCGTAGTGAGTTCGCCAACTCACCGCCGTACCATCTTCCCATTTTTAGAACATAGTAAGCTCTGGTCACTCTTTTTTCAATTAGCAGTTGCTTTGATCCATTGTCCGATTTTATATTATTAGTCATTCTAGGTGTTAGGATTTTCTGCCATCTTAAGTATAACGGTAATAGTAGTCTTAGTTGCTCAGAGTTTACCTCTTAATCTGTCCAACTTTGACTTGTATTCTTTTGTATATAAGATGGCTAGTATTCCGAATAGTGCGTTTTGTTTTTCTTGTTTTTTTTAGATTTAGTTGGTTGCAATTCAGTCCTCTATTTCTCAATTAGGTTTAGTTATTTTTTTATTGTAATCCTTAGAGCTGAGTCGTATAGGCCCTTATTCATCATTTGCGTAGTGAGTTGGTGGTATCATCTCCTCATTTTTAGAACATATTCAGCCCTGGTCACTCTTTTTTCACTTAGCCGTTACTTTGATCCATTTTCCGATTTTATATTATTAGTCATTCTAGGTGTTAGGATTTTCTGCCATCTTAAATACAAGGGTAATAGTAGTCTTAGTTGGTCAGAATATACCTCTCATTCTGTCCAACTTTGACTAGTATTCTTTTTGTATCTAATATGGTCAGTATTCCGAATAGTGCGTTTTGTTTTTTTTAGTTTTAGTTGGTTGAAATTCAGTTCTCTATTTCTCCATTAGTTTAGTAATCTTTTTATTTTAATCCTTAGAGCCGAGTCGAATAGGCCCTTATTCATCATTTGCGTAGTGAGTTGGCGGTACCATCTTCCTATTTTTAGAACATAGTAAGCTCTGGTCACTCTTTTTTCAATTAGCACTTCATTTGATCCATTGTCCGATTTTATAGTATTAGTCATTTTAGGTGTTAGGATTTTCTGCCATCTTAAGTACAAGGGTAATAGCAGTCTTAGTTGGTCAGAATATACCTCTCATTCTGTCCAACTTTGACTGGTATTCTTTTTGTATCTAAGATGGTCAGTATTCCGAATAGTGGGTTTTTTTTTTAAAATTTAGATGGTTGCAATTCAGTTCTCTATTTCTCAATTTGGTTTAGTTATTTTTTTATTGTAATCCTTAGAGCCGAGTCATATAGGCCCTTATTCATCATTTGCGTAGTGAGTTGGCGGTACCATCCCTATTTTTAGAACATAGTAAGCTCTGGTCACTCTTTTTTCAATTAGCACTTCATTTGATCCATTGTCCGATTTTATATTACTAGTCATTCTAGGTGTTAGGATTTTCGGCCATCTTAAGTATAACGGTAATAGTAGTCTTAGTTGCTCAGAGTTTACCTCTTATTCTGTCCAACTTTGACTTGTATTCTTTTTGTATCTATGATGGTCAGTATTCCGAATAGTGCATTTTGTTTTTTTTAGTTTTAGTTGGTTGAAATTCAGTTCTCTATTTCTCCATTAGTTTAGTAATCTTTTTATTTTAATCCTTAGAGCCGAGTTGAATAGGCCCTTATTCATCATTTGCGTAGTGAGTTCGCCAGATCACCGCCGTACCATCTTCCCATTTTTAGAACATAGTAAGCTCTGGTCACTCTTTTTTCAATTAGCAGTTGCTTTGACCCATTGTCCGATTTTATATTATTAGTCATTCTAGGTGTTAGATTTTTCTGCCATCTTAAGTATAACGGTAATAGTAGTCTTAGTTGCTCAGAGTTTACCTCTTAATCTGTCCAACTTTGACTTGTATTCTTTTGTATATAAGATGGCTAGTATTCCGAATAGTGCGTTTTGTTTTACTTGTTTTTTTTAGATTTGGTTGGTTGCTATTCAGTTCTCTATTTCTCAATTAGGTTTAGTTATTTTTTTATTGTAATCCTTAGAGCTGAGTCGTATAGGCCCTTATTCATCATTTGCGTAGTGAGTTGGTGGTATCATCTCCCCATTTTTAGAACATATTCAGCCCTGGTCACTCTTTTTTCACTTAGCCATTACTTTGATCCATTTTCCGATTTTATATTATTAGTCATTCTAGGTGTTAGGATTTTCTGCCATCTTAAGTATAACGGTAATAGTAGTCTTAGTTGCTCAGAGTTTACCTCTTAATCTGTCCAACTTTGACTTGTATTCTTTTGTATATAAGATGGCTAGTATTCCGAATAGTGCGTTTTGTTTTTCTTGTTTTTTTTAGATTTAGTTGGTTGCAATTCAGTTCTCTATTTCTCAATTTGGTTTAGTAATTTTTTTATTGTAATCCTTAGAGCTGAGTCGTATAGGCCCTTATTCATCATTTGCGTAGTGAGTTGGTGGAATCATCTCCTCATTTTTAGAACATATTCAGCCCTGGTCACTCTTTTTTCACTTAGCCATTACTTTGATCCATTTTCCGATTTTATATTATTAGTCATTCTAGGTGTTAGGATTTTCTGCCATCTTAAGTATAACGGTAATAGTAGTCTTAGTTGCTCAGAGTTTACCTCTTAATCTGTCCAACTTTGACTTGTATTCTTTTGTATATAAGATGGCTAGTATTCCGAATAGTGCGTTTTGTTTTTCTTGTTTTTTTTAGATTTAGTTGGTTGCAATTCAGTTCTCTATTTCTCAATTAGGTTTAGTTATTTTTTTATTGTAATCCTTAGAACTGAGTCGTATAGGCCCTTATTCATCATTTGCGTAGTGAGTTCGCCAACTCACCGCCGTACCATCTTCCCATTTTTAGAACATAGTAAGCTCTGGTCACTCTTTTTTCAATTAGCAGTTGCTTTGATCCATTGTCCGATTTTATATTATTAGTCATTCTAGGTGTTAGGATTTTTTGCCATCTTAAGTATAACGGTAATAGTAGTCTTAGTTGCTCAGAGTTTACCTCTTAATCTGTCCAACTTTGACTTGTATTCTTTTGTATATAAGATGGCTAGTATTCCGAATAGTGCGTTTTGTTTTTCTTGTTTTTTTTAGATTTAGTTGGTTGCAATTCAGTCCTCTATTTCTCAATTAGGTTTAGTTATTTTTTTATTGTAATCCTTAGAGCTGAGTCGTATAGGCCCTTATTCATCATTTGCGTAGTGAGTTGGTGGTATCATCTCCCCATTTTTAGAACATATTCAGCCCTGGTCACTCTTTTTTCAATTACCACTTCATTTGATCCATTGTCCGATTTTAAATTATTAGTCATTTTAGGTGTTAGGATTTTCTGCCATCTTAAGTATAACGGTAATAGTAGTCTTAGTTGCTCAGAGTTTACCTCTTATTCTGTCCAACTTTGACTTGTATTCTTTTGTATATAAGATGGTTAGTATTCCAAATAGTGTGTTTTTTTTTTCTTGTTTTTTTTAGATTTAGTTGGTTGCAATTCAGTTCTCTATTTCTCAATTAGGTTTAGTTATTTTTTTATTGTAATCCTTAGAGCCGAATCGAATAGACCCTTATTCATCATTTGTGTAGTGAGTTGGCGGTACCATCTTCCTATTTTTAGAACATAGTAAGCTCTGGTCACTCTTTTTCAATTAGCAGTTGCTTTGATCCATTGTCTGATTTTAAAATATTTGTCATTCAAGGTGTTAGGATTTTCTGCCATCTTAAGTACAAGGGTAATAGCAGTCTTAGTTGGTCAGAATATACCTCTCATTCTGTCAAACTTTGACTGGTATTCTTTTTGTATCTAAGATGGTCAGTATTCTGAATAGTGCGTTTTTTTTTATAGATTTAGTTGGTTGCAATTCAGTTCTCTATTTCTCAATTTGGTTTAGTTATTTTTTTATTGTAATCCTTAGAGCCGAATCGAATAGACCCTTATTCATCATTTGTGTAGTGAGTTGGCGGTACCATCTTCCTATTTTTAGAACATAGTAAGCTCTGGTCACTCTTTTTTCAATTAGCATTTCATTTGATCCATTGTCCGATTTTATATTATTAGTCATTTTAGGTGTTAGGATTTTCTGCCATCTTAAGTACAAGGGTAATAGCAGTCTTAGTTGGTCAGAATATACCTCTCATTCTGTCCAACTTTGACTGGTATTCTTTTTGTATCTAAGATGGTCAGTATTCCGAATAGTGGGTTTTTTTTTTTAGATTTAGTTGGTTGCAATTCAGTTCTCTATTTCTCAATTAGGTTTAGTTATTTTTTTATTGTAATCATTAGAACTGAGTCGTATAGGCCCTTATTCATCATTTGCGTAGTGAGTTCGCCAACTCACCGCCGTACCATCTTCCCATTTTTAGAACATAGTAAGCTCTGGTCACTCTTTTTTCAATTAGCACTTCATTTGATCCATTGTCCGATTTTAAATTATTAGTCATTTTAGGTGTTAGGATTTTCTGCCATCTTAAGTATAATGGTAATAGTAGTCTTAGTTGCTCAGAGTTTACCTCTTATTCTGTCCAACTTTGACTTGTATTCTTTTGTATATAAGATGGCTAGTATTCCGAATAGTGCGTTTTGTTTTTCTTGTTTTTTTTAGATTTAGTTGGTTGCAATTCAGTCCTCTATTTCTCAATTAGGTTTAGTTATTTTTTTATTGTAATCCTTAGAGCTGAGTCCTATAGGCCCTTATTCATCATTTGCGTAGTGAGTTGGTGGTATCATCTCCCCATTTTTAGAACATATTCAGCCCTGGTCACTCTTTTTTCAATTAGCAGTTGCTTTGATCCATTGTCCGATTTTATATTATTAGTCATTCTAGGTGTTAGGATTTTCTGCCATCTTAAGTATAACGGTAATAGTAGTCTTAGTTGCTCAGAGTTTACCTCTTAATCTGTCCAACTTTGACTTGTATTCTTTTGTATATAAGATGGCTAGTATTCCAAATATTGTGTTTTGTTTTTCTTGTTTTTTTTAGATTTAGTTGGTTGCAATTCAGTCCTCTATTTCTCAATTAGGTTTAGTTATTTTTTTATTGTAATCCTTAGAGCTGAGTCGTATAGGCCCTTATTCATCATTTGCGTAGTGAGTTGGTGGTATCATCTCCCCATTTTTAGAACATATTCAGCCCTGGTCACTCTTTTTTCAATTAGCACTTCATTTGATCCATTGTCCGATTTTAAATTATTAGTCATTTTAGGTGTTAGGATTTTCTGCCATCTTAAGTATAACGGTAATAGTAGTCTTAGTTGCTCAGAGTTTACCTCTTATTCTGTCCAACTTTGACTTGTATTCTTTTGTATACAAGATGGTTAGTATTCCAAATAGTGTGTTTTTTTTTTCTTGTTTTTTTTAGATTTAGTTGGTTGCAATTCAGTTCTCTATTTCTCAATTAGGTTTAGTTATTTTTTTATTGTAATCCTTAGAGCCGAATCGAATAGACCCTTATTCATCATTTGTGTAGTGAGTTGGCGGTACCATCTTCCTATTTTTAGAACATAGTTAGCTCTGGTCACTCTTTTTCAATTAGCAGTTGCTTTGATCCATTGTCTGATTTTAAAATATTTGTCATTCAAGGTGTTAGGATTTTCTGCCATCTTAAGTACAAGGGTAATAGCAGTCTTAGTTGGTCAGAATATACCTCTCATTCTGTCAAACTTTGACTGGTATTCTTTTTGTATCTAAGATGGTCAGTATTCTGAATAGTGCGTTTTTTTTTATAGATTTAGTTGGTTGCAATTCAGTTCTCTATTTCTCAATTTGGTTTAGTTATTTTTTTATTGTAATCCTTAGAGCTGAGTCGTATAGGCCCTTATTCATCATTTGCGTAGTGAGTTGGCGGTACCATCTTCCTAATTTTAGAACATAGTAAGGTCTGGTCACTCTTTTTTCAATTAGCAGTTGCTTTGATCCATTTTCCGATTTTATATTATTAGTCATACTACGTGTTAGGATTTTCTGCCATCTTAAATACAAGGGTAATAGTAGTCTTAGTTGGTCAGAATATACCTCTCATTCTGTCCAACTTTGACTAGTATTCTTTTTGTATCTAATATGGTCAGTATTCCGAATAGTGCGTTTTGTTTTTTTTAGTTTTAGTTGGTTGAAATTCAGTTCTCTATTTCTCCATTAGTTTAGTAATCTTTTTATTTTAATCCTTAGAGCCTAGTCGAATAGGCCCTTATTCATCATTTGCGTAGTGAGTTGGCGGTACCATCTTCCTATTTTTAGAACATAGTAAGCTCTGGTCACTCTTTTTTCAATTAGCAGTTGCTTTGATCCATTGTCTGATTTTAAAATATTTGTCATTCAAGGTGTTAGGATTTTCTGCCATCTTAAGTATAACGGTAATAGTAGTCTTAGTTGCTCAGAGTTTACCTCTTAATTTGTCCAACTTTGACTTGTATTCTTTTGTATATAAGATGGCTAGTATTCCGAATAGTGCATTTTGTTTTTCTTGTTTTTTTTAGATTTAGTTGGTTGCAATTCAGTTCTCTATTTCTCAATTAGGTTTAGTTATTTTTTTATTGTAATCCTTAGAGCTGAGTCGTATAGGCCCTTATTCATTATTTGCGTAGTGAGTTGGTGGTATCATCTCCTCATTTTTAGAACATATTCAGCCCTGGTCACTCTTTTATCACTTAGCCGTTACTTTGATCCATTTTCCGATTTTATATTATTAGTCATACTAGGTGTTAGGATTTTCTGCCATCTTAAGTACAAGGGTAATAGCAGTCTTAGTTGGTCAGAATATACCTCTCATTCTGTCCAACTTTGACTGGTATTCTTTTTGTATCTAAGATGGTCAGTATTCCGAATAGTAGGTTTTTTTTTTTAGATTTAGTTGGTTGCAATTCAGTTCTCTATTTCTCAATTTTGTTTAGTTATTTTTTTATTGTAATCCTTAGAGCCGAGTCATATAGGCCCTTATTCATCATTTGCGTAGTGAGTTGGCGGTACCATCCCTATTTTTAGAACATAGTAAGCTCTGGTCACTCTTTTTTCAATTAGCACTTCATTTGATCCATTGTCCGATTTTATATTATTAGTCATTCTAGGTGTTAGGATTTTCGGCCATCTTAAGTATAACGGTAATAGTAGTCTTAGTTGCTCAGAGTTTACCTCTTATTCTGTCCAACTTTGACTTGTATTCTTTTGTATATAAGATGGTTAATATTCCGAATAGTGCGTTTTGTTTTTCTTGTTTTTTTTAGATTTAGTTGGTTGCAATTCAGTTCTCTATTTCTCAATTAGGTTTAGTAATTTTTTTATTGTAATCCTTAGAGCTGAGTCGTATAGGCCCTTATTCATCATTTGCGTAGTGAGTTGGTGGAATCATCTCCTCATTTTTAGAACATATTCAGCCCTGGTCCCTCTTTTTTCACTTAGCCATTACTTTGATCCATTTTCCGATTTTATATTATTAGTCATTCTAGGTGTTAGGGTTTTCTGCCATCTTAAGTATAACGGTAATAGTAGTCTTAGTTGCTCAGAGTTTACCTCTTAATCTGTCCAACTTTGACTTGTATTCTTTTGTATATAAGATGGCTAGTATTCCGAATAGTGCGTTTTGTTTTTCTTGTTTTTTTTAGATTTAGTTGGTTGCAATTCAGTTCTCTATTTCTCAATTAGGTTTAGTTATTTTTTTATTGTAATCCTTAGAACTGAGTCGTATAGGCCCTTATTCATCATTTGCGTAGTGAGTTCGCCAACTCACCGCTGTACCATCTTCCCATTTTTAGAACATAGTAAGCTCTGGTCACTCTTTTTTCAATTAGCAGTTGCTTTGATCCATTGTCCGATTTTATATTATTAGTCATTCTAGGTGTTAGGATTTTCTGCCATCTTAAGTATAACGGTAATAGTAGTCTTAGTTGCTCAGAGTTTACCTCTTAATCTGTCCAACTTTGACTTGTATTCTTTTGTATATAAGATGGCTAGTATTCCGAATAGTGCGTTTTGTTTTTCTTGTTTTTTTTAGATTTAGTTGGTTGCAATTCAGTCCTCTATTTCTCAATTAGGTTTAGTTATTTTTTTATTGTAATCCTTAGAGCTGAGTCGTATAGGCCCTTATTCATCATTTGCGTAGTGAGTTGGTGGTATCATCTCCCCATTTTTAGAACATATTCAGCCCTGGTCACTCTTTTTTCAATTAGCACTTCATTTGATCCATTGTCCGATTTTAAATTATTAGTCATTTTAGGTGTTAGGATTTTCTGCCATCTTAAGTATAACGGTAATAGTAGTCTTAGTTGCTCAGAGTTTACCTCTTATTCTGTCCAACTTTGACTTGTATTCTTTTGTATATAAGATGGTTAGTATTCCAAATAGTGTGTTTTTTTTTTCTTGTTTTTTTTAGATTTAGTTGGTTGCAATTCAGTTCTCTATTTCTCAATTAGGTTTAGTTATTTTTTTATTGTAATCCTTAGAGCCGAATCGAATAGACCCTTATTCATCATTTGTGTAGTGAGTTGGCGGTACCATCTTCCTATTTTTAGAACATAGTAAGCTCTGGTCACTCTTTTGTGTTTTTTTTTTCTTGTTTTTTTTAGATTTAGTTGGTTGCAATTCAGTTCTCTATTTCTCAATTAGGTTTAGTTATTTTTTTATTGTAATCCTTAGAGCCGAATCGAATAGACCCTTATTCATCATTTGTGTAGTGAGTTGGCGGTACCATCTTCCTATTTTTAGAACATAGTAAGCTCTGGTCACTCTTTTTCAATTAGCAGTTGCTTTGATCCATTGTCTGATTTTAAAATATTTGTCATTCAAGGTGTTAGGATTTTCTGCCATCTTAAGTACAAGGGTAATAGCAGTCTTAGTTGGTCAGAATATACCTCTCATTCTGTCAAACTTTGACTGGTATTCTTTTTGTATCTAAGATGGTCAGTATTCTGAATAGTGCGTTTTTTTTTATAGATTTAGTTGGTTGCAATTCAGTTCTCTATTTCTCAATTTGGTTTAGTTATTTTTTTATTGTAATCCTTAGAGCCGAATCGAATAGACCCTTATTCATCATTTGTGTAGTGAGTTGGCGGTACCATCTTCCTATTTTTAGAACATAGTAAGCTCTGGTCACTCTTTTTTCAATTAGCATTTCATTTGATCCATTGTCCGATTTTATATTATTAGTCATTTTAGGTGTTAGGATTTTCTGCCATCTTAAGTACAAGGGTAATAGCAGTCTTAGTTGGTCAGAATATACCTCTCATTCTGTCCAACTTTGACTGGTATTCTTTTTGTATCTAAGATGGTCAGTATTCCGAATAGTGGGTTTTTTTTTTTAGATTTAGTTGGTTGCAATTCAGTTCTCTATTTCTCAATTAGGTTTAGTTATTTTTTTATTGTAATCCTTAGAACTGAGTCGTATAGGCCCTTATTCATCATTTGCGTAGTGAGTTCGCCAACTCACCGCCGTACCATCTTCCCATTTTTAGAACATAGTAAGCTCTGGTCACTCTTTTTTCAATTAGCACTTCATTTGATCCATTGTCCGATATTAAATTATTAGTCATTTTAGGTGTTAGGATTTTCTGCCATCTTAAGTATAATGGTAATAGTAGTCTTAGTTGCTCAGAGTTTACCTCTTATTCTGTCCAACTTTGACTTGTATTCTTTTGTATATAAGATGGCTAGTATTCCGAATAGTGCGTTTTGTTTTTCTTGTTTTTTTTAGATTTAGTTGGTTGCAATTCAGTCCTCTATTTCTCAATTAGGTTTAGTTATTTTTTTATTGTAATCCTTAGAGCTGAGTCCTATAGGCCCTTATTCATCATTTGCGTAGTGAGTTGGTGGTATCATCTCCCCATTTTTAGAACATATTCAGCCCTGGTCACTCTTTTTTCAATTAGCACTTCATTTGATCCATTTTCCGATTTTATATTATTAGTCATACTACGTGTTAGGATTTTCTGCCATCTTAAGTATAACGGTAATAGTAGTCTTAGTTGCTCAGAGTTTACCTCTTATTCTGTCCAACTTTGACTTGTATTCTTTTGTATATAAGATGGTTAATATTCCGAATAGTGCGTTTTGTTTTTCTTGTTTTTTTTAGATTTAGTTGGTTGCAATTCAGTTCTCTATTTCTCAATTAGGTTTAGTAATTTTTTTATTGTAATCCTTAGAGCTGAGTCGTATAGGCCCTTATTCATCATTTGCGTGGTGAGTTGGTGGAATCATCTCCTCATTTTTAGAACATATTCAGCCCTGGTCCCTCTTTTTTCACTTAGCCATTACTTTGATCCATTTTCCGATTTTATATTATTAGTCATTCTAGGTGTTAGGGTTTTCTGCCATCTTAAGTATAACGGTAATAGTAGTCTTAGTTGCTCAGAGTTTACCTCTTAATCTGTCCAACTTTGACTTGTATTCTTTTGTATATAAGATGGTTAATATTCCGAATAGTGCGTTTTGTTTTTCTTGTTTTTTTTAGATTTAGTTGGTTGCAATTCAGTTCTCTATTTCTCAATTAGGTTTAGTAATTTTTTTATTGTAATCCTTAGAGCTGAGTCGTATAGGCCCTTATTCATCATTTGCGTAGTGAGTTGGTGGAATCATCTCCTCATTTTTAGAACATATTCAGCCCTGGTCCCTCTTTTTTCACTTAGCCATTACTTTGATCCATTTTCCGATTTTATATTATTAGTCATTCTAGGTGTTAGGGTTTTCTGCCATCTTAAGTATAACGGTAATAGTAGTCTTAGTTGCTCAGAGTTTACCTCTTAATCTGTCCAACTTTGACTTGTATTCTTTTGTATATAAGATGGCTAGTATTCCAAATAGTGCGTTTTGTTTTTCTTGTTTTTTTTAGATTTAGTTGGTTGCAATTCAGTTCTCTATTTCTCAATTAGGTTTAGTTATTTTTTTATTGTAATCCTTAGAGCTGAGTCGTATAGGCCCTTATTCATCATTTGCGTAGTGAGTTGGCGGTACCATTTTCCTATTTTTAGAACATAGTAAGCTCTGGTCACTCTTTTTTCAATTAGCAGTTGCTTTGATCCATTGTCTGATTTTAAAATATTTGTCATTCAAGGTGTTAGGATTTTCTGCCATCTTAAGTATAACGGTAATAGTAGTCTTAGTTGCTCAGAGTTTACCTCTTATTCTGTCCAACTTTGACTTGTATTCTTTTGTATATAAGATGGTTAATATTCCGAATAGTGCGTTTTGTTTTTCTTGTTTTTTTTAGATTTAGTTGGTTGCAATTCAGTTCTCTATTTCTCAATTAGGTTTAGTAATTTTTTTATTGTAATCCTTAGAGCTGAGTCGTATAGGCCCTTATTCATCATTTGCGTAGTGAGTTGGTGGAATCATCTCCTCATTTTTAGAACATATTCAGCCCTGGTCCCTCTTTTTTCACTTAGCCATTACTTTGATCCATTTTCCGATTTTATATTATTAGTCATTCTAGGTGTTAGGGTTTTCTGCCATCTTAAGTATAACGGTAATAGTAGTCTTAGTTGCTCAGAGTTTACCTCTTAATCTGTCCAACTTTGACTTGTATTCTTTTGTATATAAGATGGCTAGTATTCCGAATAGTGCGTTTTGTTTTTCTTGTTTTTTTTAGATTTAGTTGGTTGCAATTCAGTTCTCTATTTCTCAATTAGGTTTAGTTATTTTTTTATTGTAATCCTTAGAACTGAGTCGTATAGGCCCTTATTCATCATTTGCGTAGTGAGTTCGCCAACTCACCGCTGTACCATCTTCCCATTTTTAGAACATAGTAAGCTCTGGTCACTCTTTTTTCAATTAGCAGTTGCTTTGATCCATTGTCCGATTTTATATTATTAGTCATTCTAGGTGTTAGGATTTTCTGCCATCTTAAGTATAACGGTAATAGTAGTCTTAGTTGCTCAGAGTTTACCTCTTAATCTGTCCAACTTTGACTTGTATTCTTTTGTATATAAGATGGCTAGTATTCCGAATAGTGCGTTTTGTTTTTCTTGTTTTTTTTAGATTTAGTTGGTTGCAATTCAGTCCTCTATTTCTCAATTAGGTTTAGTTATTTTTTTATTGTAATCCTTAGAGCTGAGTCGTATAGGCCCTTATTCATCATTTGCGTAGTGAGTTGGTGGTATCATCTCCCCATTTTTAGAACATATTCAGCCCTGGTCACTCTTTTTTCAATTAGCACTTCATTTGATCCATTGTCCGATTTTAAATTATTAGTCATTTTAGGTGTTAGGATTTTCTGCCATCTTAAGTATAACGGTAATAGTAGTCTTAGTTGCTCAGAGTTTACCTCTTATTCTGTCCAACTTTGACTTGTATTCTTTTGTATATAAGATGGTTAGTATTCCAAATAGTGTGTTTTTTTTTTCTTGTTTTTTTTAGATTTAGTTGGTTGCAATTCAGTTCTCTATTTCTCAATTAGGTTTAGTTATTTTTTTATTGTAATCCTTAGAGCCGAATCGAATAGACCCTTATTCATCATTTGTGTAGTGAGTTGGCGGTACCATCTTCCTATTTTTAGAACATAGTAAGCTCTGGTCACTCTTTTTCAATTAGCAGTTGCTTTGATCCATTGTCTGATTTTAAAATATTTGTCATTCAAGGTGTTAGGATTTTCTGCCATCTTAAGTACAAGGGTAATAGCAGTCTTAGTTGGTCAGAATATACCTCTCATTCTGTCAAACTTTGACTGGTATTCTTTTTGTATCTAAGATGGTCAGTATTCTGAATAGTGCGTTTTTTTTTTATAGATTTAGTTGGTTGCAATTCAGTTCTCTATTTCTCAATTTGGTTTAGTTATTTTTTTATTGTAATCCTTAGAGCCGAATCGAATAGACCCTTATTCATCATTTGTGTAGTGAGTTGGCGGTACCATCTTCCTATTTTTAGAACATAGTAAGCTCTGGTCACTCTTTTTTCAATTAGCATTTCATTTGATCCATTGTCCGATTTTATATTATTAGTCATTTTAGGTGTTAGGATTTTCTGCCATCTTAAGTACAAGGGTAATAGCAGTCTTAGTTGGTCAGAATATACCTCTCATTCTGTCCAACTTTGACTGGTATTCTTTTTGTATCTAAGATGGTCAGTATTCCGAATAGTGGGTTTTTTTTTTTAGATTTAGTTGGTTGCAATTCAGTTCTCTATTTCTCAATTAGGTTTAGTTATTTTTTTATTGTAATCCTTAGAACTGAGTCGTATAGGCCCTTATTCATCATTTGCGTAGTGAGTTCGCCAACTCACCGCCGTACCATCTTCCCATTTTTAGAACATAGTAAGCTCTGGTCACTCTTTTTTCAATTAGCACTTCATTTGATCCATTGTCCGATATTAAATTATTAGTCATTTTAGGTGTTAGGATTTTCTGCCATCTTAAGTATAATGGTAATAGTAGTCTTAGTTGCTCAGAGTTTACCTCTTATTCTGTCCAACTTTGACTTGTATTCTTTTGTATATAAGATGGCTAGTATTCCGAATAGTGCGTTTTGTTTTTCTTGTTTTTTTTAGATTTAGTTGGTTGCAATTCAGTCCTCTATTTCTCAATTAGGTTTAGTTATTTTTTTATTGTAATCCTTAGAGCTGAGTCCTATAGGCCCTTATTCATCATTTGCGTAGTGAGTTGGTGGTATCATCTCCCCATTTTTAGAACATATTCAGCCCTGGTCACTCTTTTTTCAATTAGCACTTCATTTGATCCATTTTCCGATTTTATATTATTAGTCATACTACGTGTTAGGATTTTCTGCCATCTTAAGTATAACGGTAATAGTAGTCTTAGTTGCTCAGAGTTTACCTCTTATTCTGTCCAACTTTGACTTGTATTCTTTTGTATATAAGATGGTTAATATTCCGAATAGTGCGTTTTGTTTTTCTTGTTTTTTTTAGATTTAGTTGGTTGCAATTCAGTTCTCTATTTCTCAATTAGGTTTAGTAATTTTTTTATTGTAATCCTTAGAGCTGAGTCGTATAGGCCCTTATTCATCATTTGCGTAGTGAGTTGGTGGAATCATCTCCTCATTTTTAGAACATATTCAGCCCTGGTCCCTCTTTTTTCACTTAGCCATTACTTTGATCCATTTTCCGATTTTATATTATTAGTCATTCTAGGTGTTAGGGTTTTCTGCCATCTTAAGTATAACGGTAATAGTAGTCTTAGTTGCTCAGAGTTTACCTCTTAATCTGTCCAACTTTGACTTGTATTCTTTTGTATATAAGATGGTTAATATTCCGAATAGTGCGTTTTGTTTTTCTTGTTTTTTTTAGATTTAGTTGGTTGCAATTCAGTTCTCTATTTCTCAATTAGGTTTAGTAATTTTTTTATTGTAATCCTTAGAGCTGAGTCGTATAGGCCCTTATTCATCATTTGCGTAGTGAGTTGGTGGAATCATCTCCTCATTTTTAGAACATATTCAGCCCTGGTCCCTCTTTTTTCACTTAGCCATTACTTTGATCCATTTTCCGATTTTATATTATTAGTCATTCTAGGTGTTAGGGTTTTCTGCCATCTTAAGTATAACGGTAATAGTAGTCTTAGTTGCTCAGAGTTTACCTCTTAATCTGTCCAACTTTGACTTGTATTCTTTTGTATATAAGATGGCTAGTATTCCAAATAGTGCGTTTTGTTTTTCTTGTTTTTTTTAGATTTAGTTGGTTGCAATTCAGTTCTCTATTTCTCAATTAGGTTTAGTTATTTTTTTATTGTAATCCTTAGAGCTGAGTCGTATAGGCCCTTATTCATCATTTGCGTAGTGAGTTGGCGGTACCATTTTCCTATTTTTAGAACATAGTAAGCTCTGGTCACTCTTTTTTCAATTAGCAGTTGCTTTGATCCATTGTCTGATTTTAAAATATTTGTCATTCAAGGTGTTAGGATTTTCTGCCATCTTAAGTATAACGGTAATAGTAGTCTTAGTTGCTCAGAGTTTACCTCTTAATCTGTCCAACTTTGACTTGTATTCTTTTGTATATAAGATGGTTAATATTCCGAATAGTGCGTTTTGTTTTTCTTGTTTTTTTTAGATTTAGTTGGTTGCAATTCAGTTCTCTATTTCTCAATTAGGTTTAGTAATTTTTTTATTGTAATCCTTAGAGCTGAGTCGTATAGGCCCTTATTCATCATTTGCGTAGTGAGTTGGTGGAATCATCTCCTCATTTTTAGAACATATTCAGCCCTGGTCCCTCTTTTTTCACTTAGCCATTACTTTGATCCATTTTCCGATTTTATATTATTAGTCATTCTAGGTGTTAGGGTTTTCTGCCATCTTAAGTATAACGGTAATAGTAGTCTTAGTTGCTCAGAGTTTACCTCTTAATCTGTCCAACTTTGACTTGTATTCTTTTGTATATAAGATGGCTAGTATTCCAAATAGTGCGTTTTGTTTTTCTTGTTTTTTTTAGATTTAGTTGGTTGCAATTCAGTTCTCTATTTCTCAATTAGGTTTAGTTATTTTTTTATTGTAATCCTTAGAGCTGAGTCGTATAAGCCCTTATTCATCATTTGCGTAGTGAGTTGGCGGTACCATTTTCCTATTTTTAGAACATAGTAAGCTCTGGTCACTCTTTTTTCAATTAGCAGTTGCTTTGATCCATTGTCTGATTTTAAAATATTTGTCATTCAAGGTGTTAGGATTTTCTGCCATCTTAAGTATAACGGTAATAGTAGTCTTAGTTGCTCAGAGTTTACCTCTTATTCTGTCCAACTTTGACTTGTATTCTTTTGTATATAAGATGGTTAATATTCCAAATAGTGTGTTTTTTTTTTCTTGTTTTTTTTAGATTTAGTTGGTTGCAATTCAGTTCTCTATTTCTCAATTAGGTTTAGTTATTTTTTTATTGTAATCCTTAGAGCCGAATCGAATAGACCCTTATTCATCATTTGTGTAGTGAGTTGGCGGTACCATCTTCCTATTTTTAGAACATAGTAAGCTCTGGTCACTCTTTTTCAATTAGCAGTTGCTTTGATCCATTGTCTGATTTTAAAATATTTGTCATTCAAGGTGTTAGGATTTTCTGCCATCTTAAGTACAAGGGTAATAGCAGTCTTAGTTGGTCAGAATATACCTCTCATTCTGTCAAACTTTGACTGGTATTCTTTTTGTATCTAAGATGGTCAGTATTCCGAATAGTGGGTTTTTTTTTTTAGATTTAGTTGGTTGCAATTCAGTTCTCTATTTCTCAATTAGGTTTAGTTATTTTTTTATTGTAATCCTTAGAGCTGAGTCGTATAGGCCCTTATTCATCATTTGCGTAGTGAGTTGGCGGTACCATTTTCCTATTTTTAGAACATAGTAAGCTCTGGTCACTCTTTTTTCAATTAGCAGTTGCTTTGATCCATTGTCTGATTTTAAAATATTTGTCATTCAAGGTGTTAGGATTTTCTGCCATCTTAAGTATAACGGTAATAGTAGTCTTAGTTGCTCAGAGTTTACCTCTTATTCTGTCCAACTTTGACTTGTATTCTTTTGTATATAAGATGGTTAATATTCCGAATAGTGCGTTTTGTTTTTCTTGTTTTTTTTAGATTTAGTTGGTTGCAATTCAGTTCTCTATTTCTCAATTAGGTTTAGTAATTTTTTTATTGTAATCCTTAGAGCTGAGTCGTATAGGCCCTTATTCATCATTTGCGTAGTGAGTTGGTGGAATCATCTCCTCATTTTTAGAACATATTCAGCCCTGGTCCCTCTTTTTTCACTTAGCCATTACTTTGATCCATTTTCCGATTTTATATTATTAGTCATTCTAGGTGTTAGGGTTTTCTGCCATCTTAAGTATAACGGTAATAGTAGTCTTAGTTGCTCAGAGTTTACCTCTTAATCTGTCCAACTTTGACTTGTATTCTTTTGTATATAAGATGGCTAGTATTCCGAATAGTGCGTTTTGTTTTTCTTGTTTTTTTTAGATTTAGTTGGTTGCAATTCAGTTCTCTATTTCTCAATTAGGTTTAGTTATTTTTTTATTGTAATCCTTAGAACTGAGTCGTATAGGCCCTTATTCATCATTTGCGTAGTGAGTTCGCCAACTCACCGCTGTACCATCTTCCCATTTTTAGAACATAGTAAGCTCTGGTCACTCTTTTTTCAATTAGCAGTTGCTTTGATCCATTGTCCGATTTTATATTATTAGTCATTCTAGGTGTTAGGATTTTCTGCCATCTTAAGTATAACGGTAATAGTAGTCTTAGTTGCTCAGAGTTTACCTCTTAATCTGTCCAACTTTGACTTGTATTCTTTTGTATATAAGATGGCTAGTATTCCGAATAGTGCGTTTTGTTTTTCTTGTTTTTTTTAGATTTAGTTGGTTGCAATTCAGTCCTCTATTTCTCAATTAGGTTTAGTTATTTTTTTATTGTAATCCTTAGAGCTGAGTCGTATAGGCCCTTATTCATCATTTGCGTAGTGAGTTGGTGGTATCATCTCCCCATTTTTAGAACATATTCAGCCCTGGTCACTCTTTTTTCAATTAGCACTTCATTTGATCCATTGTCCGATTTTAAATTATTAGTCATTTTAGGTGTTAGGATTTTCTGCCATCTTAAGTATAACGGTAATAGTAGTCTTAGTTGCTCAGAGTTTACCTCTTATTCTGTCCAACTTTGACTTGTATTCTTTTGTATATAAGATGGTTAGTATTCCAAATAGTGTGTTTTTTTTTTCTTGTTTTTTTTAGATTTAGTTGGTTGCAATTCAGTTCTCTATTTCTCAATTAGGTTTAGTTATTTTTTTATTGTAATCCTTAGAGCCGAATCGAATAGACCCTTATTCATCATTTGTGTAGTGAGTTGGCGGTACCATCTTCCTATTTTTAGAACATAGTAAGCTCTGGTCACTCTTTTTCAATTAGCAGTTGCTTTGATCCATTGTCTGATTTTAAAATATTTGTCATTCAAGGTGTTAGGATTTTCTGCCATCTTAAGTACAAGGGTAATAGCAGTCTTAGTTGGTCAGAATATACCTCTCATTCTGTCAAACTTTGACTGGTATTCTTTTTGTATCTAAGATGGTCAGTATTCTGAATAGTGCGTTTTTTTTTTATAGATTTAGTTGGTTGCAATTCAGTTCTCTATTTCTCAATTTGGTTTAGTTATTTTTTTATTGTAATCCTTAGAGCCGAATCGAATAGACCCTTATTCATCATTTGCGTAGTGAGTTGGTGGTATCATCTCCCCATTTTTAGAACATAGTAAGCTCTGGTCACTCTTTTTTCAATTAGCAGTTGCTTTGATCCATTGTCTGATTTTAAAATATTTGTCATTCAAGGTGTTAGGATTTTCTGTCATCTTAAGTATAACGGTAATAGTAGTCTTAGTTGCTCAGAGTTTACCTCTTATTCTGTCCAACTTTGACTTGTATTCTTTTGTATATAAGATGGTTAATATTCCAAATAGTGTGTTTTTTTTTTCTTGTTTTTTTTAGATTTAGTTGGTTGCAATTCAGTTCTCTATTTCTCAATTAGGTTTAGTTATTTTTTTATTGTAATCCTTAGAGCCGAATCGAATAGACCCTTATTCATCATTTGTGTAGTGAGTTGGCGGTACCATCTTCCTATTTTTAGAACATAGTAAGCTCTGGTCACTCTTTTTCAATTAGCAGTTGCTTTGATCCATTGTCTGATTTTAAAATATTTGTCATTCAAGGTGTTAGGATTTTCTGCCATCTTAAGTACAAGGGTAATAGCAGTCTTAGTTGGTCAGAATATACCTCTCATTCTGTCAAACTTTGACTGGTATTCTTTTTGTATCTAAGATGGTCAGTATTCTGAATAGTGCGTTTTTTTTTATAGATTTAGTTGGTTGCAATTCAGTTCTCTATTTCTCAATTTGGTTTAGTTATTTTTTTATTGTAATCCTTAGAGCCGAATCGAATAGACCCTTATTCATCATTTGTGTAGTGAGTTGGCGGTACCATCTTCCTATTTTTAGAACATAGTAAGCTCTGGTCACTCTTTTTTCAATTAGCATTTCATTTGATCCATTGTCCGATTTTATATTATTAGTCATTTTAGGTGTTAGGATTTTCTGCCATCTTAAGTACAAGGGTAATAGCAGTCTTAGTTGGTCAGAATATACCTCTCATTCTGTCCAACTTTGACTGGTATTCTTTTTGTATCTAAGATGGTCAGTATTCCGAATAGTGGGTTTTTTTTTTTAGATTTAGTTGGTTGCAATTCAGTTCTCTATTTCTCAATTAGGTTTAGTAATTTTTTTATTGTAATCCTTAGAGCTGAGTCGTATAGGCCCTTATTCATCATTTGCGTAGTGAGTTGGTGGAATCATCTCCTCATTTTTAGAACATATTCAGCCCTGGTCCCTCTTTTTTCACTTAGCCATTACTTTGATCCATTTTCCGATTTTATATTATTAGTCATTCTAGGTGTTAGGGTTTTCTGCCATCTTAAGTATAACGGTAATAGTAGTCTTAGTTGCTCAGAGTTTACCTCTTAATCTGTCCAACTTTGACTTGTATTCTTTTGTATATAAGATGGTTAATATTCCGAATAGTGCGTTTTGTTTTTCTTGTTTTTTTTAGATTTAGTTGGTTGCAATTCAGTTCTCTATTTCTCAATTAGGTTTAGTAATTTTTTTATTGTAATCCTTAGAGCTGAGTCGTATAGGCCCTTATTCATCATTTGCGTAGTGAGTTGGTGGAATCATCTCCTCATTTTTAGAACATATTCAGCCCTGGTCCCTCTTTTTTCACTTAGCCATTACTTTGATCCATTTTCCGATTTTATATTATTAGTCATTCTAGGTGTTAGGGTTTTCTGCCATCTTAAGTATAACGGTAATAGTAGTCTTAGTTGCTCAGAGTTTACCTCTTAATCTGTCCAACTTTGACTTGTATTCTTTTGTATATAAGATGGCTAGTATTCCAAATAGTGCGTTTTGTTTTTCTTGTTTTTTTTAGATTTAGTTGGTTGCAATTCAGTTCTCTATTTCTCAATTAGGTTTAGTTATTTTTTTATTGTAATCCTTAGAGCTGAGTCGTATAGGCCCTTATTCATCATTTGCGTAGTGAGTTGGCGGTACCATTTTCCTATTTTTAGAACATAGTAAGCTCTGGTCACTCTTTTTTCAATTAGCAGTTGCTTTGATCCATTGTCTGATTTTAAAATATTTGTCATTCAAGGTGTTAGGATTTTCTGCCATCTTAAGTATAACGGTAATAGTAGTCTTAGTTGCTCAGAGTTTACCTCTTATTCTGTCCAACTTTGACTTGTATTCTTTTGTATATAAGATGGTTAATATTCCAAATAGTGTGTTTTTTTTTTCTTGTTTTTTTTAGATTTAGTTGGTTGCAATTCAGTTCTCTATTTCTCAATTAGGTTTAGTTATTTTTTTATTGTAATCCTTAGAGCCGAATCGAATAGACCCTTATTCATCATTTGTGTAGTGAGTTGGCGGTACCATCTTCCTATTTTTAGAACATAGTAAGCTCTGGTCACTCTTTTTCAATTAGCAGTTGCTTTGATCCATTGTCTGATTTTAAAATATTTGTCATTCAAGGTGTTAGGATTTTCTGCCATCTTAAGTACAAGGGTAATAGCAGTCTTAGTTGGTCAGAATATACCTCTCATTCTGTCAAACTTTGACTGGTATTCTTTTTGTATCTAAGATGGTCAGTATTCCGAATAGTGGGTTTTTTTTTTTAGATTTAGTTGGTTGCAATTCAGTTCTCTATTTCTCAATTAGGTTTAGTTATTTTTTTATTGTAATCCTTAGAGCTGAGTCCTATAGGCCCTTATTCATCATTTGCGTAGTGAGTTGGTGGTATCATCTCCCCATTTTTAGAACATAGTAAGCTCTGGTCACTCTTTTTTCAATTAGCAGTTGCTTTGATCCATTGTCTGATTTTAAAATATTTGTCATTCAAGGTGTTAGGATTTTCTGCCATCTTAAGTATAACGGTAATAGTAGTCTTAGTTGCTCAGAGTTTACCTCTTATTCTGTCCAACTTTGACTTGTATTCTTTTGTATATAAGATGGTTAATATTCCAAATAGTGTGTTTTTTTTTTCTTGTTTTTTTTAGATTTAGTTGGTTGCAATTCAGTTCTCTATTTCTCAATTAGGTTTAGTTATTTTTTTATTGTAATCCTTAGAGCCGAATCGAATAGACCCTTATTCATCATTTGTGTAGTGAGTTGGCGGTACCATCTTCCTATTTTTAGAACATAGTAAGCTCTGGTCACTCTTTTTCAATTAGCAGTTGCTTTGATCCATTGTCTGATTTTAAAATATTTGTCATTCAAGGTGTTAGGATTTTCTGCCATCTTAAGTACAAGGGTAATAGCAGTCTTAGTTGGTCAGAATATACCTCTCATTCTGTCAAACTTTGACTGGTATTCTTTTTGTATCTAAGATGGTCAGTATTCTGAATAGTGCGTTTTTTTTTATAGATTTAGTTGGTTGCAATTCAGTTCTCTATTTCTCAATTTGGTTTAGTTATTTTTTTATTGTAATCCTTAGAGCCGAATCGAATAGACCCTTATTCATCATTTGTGTAGTGAGTTGGCGGTACCATCTTCCTATTTTTAGAACATAGTAAGCTCTGGTCACTCTTTTTTCAATTAGCATTTCATTTGATCCATTGTCCGATTTTATATTATTAGTCATTTTAGGTGTTAGGATTTTCTGCCATCTTAAGTACAAGGGTAATAGCAGTCTTAGTTGGTCAGAATATACCTCTCATTCTGTCCAACTTTGACTGGTATTCTTTTTGTATCTAAGATGGTCAGTATTCCGAATAGTGGGTTTTTTTTTTTAGATTTAGTTGGTTGCAATTCAGTTCTCTATTTCTCAATTAGGTTTAGTTATTTTTTTATTGTAATCCTTAGAACTGAGTCGTATAGGCCCTTATTCATCATTTGCGTAGTGAGTTCGCCAACTCACCGCCGTACCATCTTCCCATTTTTAGAACATAGTAAGCTCTGGTCACTCTTTTTTCAATTAGCACTTCATTTGATCCATTGTCTGATTTTAAATTATTAGTCATTTTAGGTGTTAGGATTTTCTGCCATCTTAAGTATAATGGTAATAGTAGTCTTAGTTGCTCAGAGTTTACCTCTTATTCTGTCCAACTTTGACTTGTATTCTTTTGTATATAAGATGGCTAGTATTCCGAATAGTGCGTTTTGTTTTTCTTGTTTTTTTTAGATTTAGTTGGTTGCAATTCAGTCCTCTATTTCTCAATTAGGTTTAGTTATTTTTTTATTGTAATCCTTAGAGCTGAGTCCTATAGGCCCTTATTCATCATTTGCGTAGTGAGTTGGTGGTATCATCTCCCCATTTTTAGAACATATTCAGCCCTGGTCACTCTTTTTTCAATTAGCACTTCATTTGATCCATTTTCCGATTTTATATTATTAGTCATACTACGTGTTAGGATTTTCTGCCATCTTAAGTATAACGGTAATAGTAGTCTTAGTTGCTCAGAGTTTACCTCTTATTCTGTCCAACTTTGACTTGTATTCTTTTGTATATAAGATGGTTAATATTCCGAATAGTGCGTTTTGTTTTTCTTGTTTTTTTTAGATTTAGTTGGTTGCAATTCAGTTCTCTATTTCTCAATTAGGTTTAGTAATTTTTTTATTGTAATCCTTAGAGCTGAGTCGTATAGGCCCTTATTCATCATTTGCGTAGTGAGTTGGTGGAATCATCTCCTCATTTTTAGAACATATTCAGCCCTGGTCCCTCTTTTTTCACTTAGCCATTACTTTGATCCATTTTCCGATTTTATATTATTAGTCATTCTAGGTGTTAGGGTTTTCTGCCATCTTAAGTATAACGGTAATAGTAGTCTTAGTTGCTCAGAGTTTACCTCTTAATCTGTCCAACTTTGACTTGTATTCTTTTGTATATAAGATGGTTAATATTCCGAATAGTGCGTTTTGTTTTTCTTGTTTTTTTTAGATTTAGTTGGTTGCAATTCAGTTCTCTATTTCTCAATTAGGTTTAGTAATTTTTTTATTGTAATCCTTAGAGCTGAGTCGTATAGGCCCTTATTCATCATTTGCGTAGTGAGTTGGTGGAATCATCTCCTCATTTTTAGAACATATTCAGCCCTGGTCCCTCTTTTTTCACTTAGCCATTACTTTGATCCATTTTCCGATTTTATATTATTAGTCATTCTAGGTGTTAGGGTTTTCTGCCATCTTAAGTATAACGGTAATAGTAGTCTTAGTTGCTCAGAGTTTACCTCTTAATCTGTCCAACTTTGACTTGTATTCTTTTGTATATAAGATGGCTAGTATTCCAAATAGTGCGTTTTGTTTTTCTTGTTTTTTTTAGATTTAGTTGGTTGCAATTCAGTTCTCTATTTCTCAATTAGGTTTAGTTATTTTTTTATTGTAATCCTTAGAGCTGAGTCGTATAGGCCCTTATTCATCATTTGCGTAGTGAGTTGGCGGTACCATTTTCCTATTTTTAGAACATAGTAAGCTCTGGTCACTCTTTTTTCAATTAGCAGTTGCTTTGATCCATTGTCTGATTTTAAAATATTTGTCATTCAAGGTGTTAGGATTTTCTGCCATCTTAAGTACAAGGGTAATAGCAGTTTTAGTTGGTCAGAATATACCTCTCATTCTGTCCAACTTTGACTGGTATTCTTTTTGTATCTAAGATGGTCAGTATTCCGAATAGTGCGTTTTTTTTTTTAGATTTAGTTGGTTGCAATTCAGTTCTCTATTTCTCAATTTGGTTTAGTTATTTTTTTATTGCAATCCTTAGAGCCGAGTCGTATAGGCCCTTATTCATCATTTGCGTAGTGAGTTGGCGGTACCATCCCTATTTTTAGAACATAGTAAGCTCTGGTCACTCTTTTTTCAATTAGCAGCTGCTTTGATCCATTGTCCGATTTTATATTATTAGTCATTCTAGGTGTTAGGATTTTCTGCCATCTTAAGTATAACGGTAATAGTAGTCTTAGTTGCTCAGAGTTTACCTCTTAATCTGTCCAACTTTGACTTGTATTCTTTTGTATATAAGATGGCTAGTATTCCGAATAGTGCGTTTTGTTTTTCTTGTTTTTTTTAGATTTAGTTGGTTGCAATTTAGTTCTCTATTTCTCAATTTGGTTTAGTAATTTTTTTACTGTAATCCTTAGAGCTGAGTCGTATAGGCCCTTATTCATCATTTGCGTAGGGAGTTGGTGGAATCATCTCCTCATTTTTAGAACATATTCAGCCCTGGTCACTCTTTTTTCACTTAGCCATTACTTTGATCCATTTTCCGATTTTATATTATTAGTCATTCTAGGTGTTAGGATTTTCTGCCATCTTAAGTATAACGGTAATAGTAGTCTTAGTTGCTCAGAGTTTACCTCTTAATCTGTCCAACTTTGACTTGTATTCTTTTGTATATAAGATGGCTAGTATTCCGAATAGTGCGTTTTGTTTTTCTTGTTTTTTTTAGATTTAGTTGATTGCAATTCAGTTCTCTATTTCTCAATTAGGTTTAGTTATTATTTTATTGTAATCCTTAGAACTGAATCGTATAGGCCCTTATTCATCATTTGCGTAGTGAGTTCGCCAACTCACCGCCGTACCATCTTCCCATTTTTAGAACATAGTAAGCTCTGGTCACTCTTTTTTCAATTAGCAGTTGCTTTGATCCATTGTCCGATTTTATATTATTAGTCATTCTAGGTGTTAGGATTTTCTGCCATCTTAAGTATAACGGTAATAGTAGTCTTAGTTGCTCAGAGTTTACCTCTTAATCTGTCCAACTTTGACTTGTATTCTTTTGTATATAAGATGGCTAGTATTCCGAATAGTGCGTTTTGTTTTTCTTGTTTTTTTTAGATTTAGTTGGTTGCAATTCAGTTCTCTATTTCTCAATTAGGTTTAGTAATTTTTTTATTGTAATCCTTAGAGCTGAGTCGTATAGGCCCTTATTCATCATTTGCGTAGTGAGTTGGTGGAATCATCTCCTCATTTTTAGAACATATTCAGCCCTGGTCCCTCTTTTTTCACTTAGCCATTACTTTGATCCATTTTCCGATTTTATATTATTAGTCATTCTAGGTGTTAGGATTTTCTGCCATCTTAAGTATAACGGTAATAGTAGTCTTAGTTGCTCAGAGTTTACCTCTTAATCTGTCCAACTTTGACTGGTATTCTTTTTGTATCTAAGATGGTCAGTATTCCGAATAGTGCGTTTTTTTTTTTAGATTTAGTTAGGCTCAATTCAGTTCTCTATTTCTCAATTTGGTTTAGTTATTTTTTTATTGCAATCCTTAGAGCCGAGTCGTATAGGCCCTTATTCATCATTTGCGTAGTGAGTTGGCGGTACCATCCCTATTTTTAGAACTAATTGAAAAAAGAGTGACCAGAGCTTACTATCTCTGGTCACTCTTTTTTCAATTAGCAGTTGCTTTGATCCATTGTCTGATTTTAAAATATTTGTCATTCAAGGTGTTAGGTTTTTCTGCCATCTTAAGTACAAGGGTAATAGCAGTCTTAGTTGGTCAGAAATTACCTCTCATTCTGTCCAACTTTGACTAGTATTCTTTTTGTATCTATGATGGTCAGTATTCCGAATAGTGCATTTTGTTTTTTTTAGTTTTAGTTGGTTGAAATTCAGTTCTCTATTTCTCCATTAGTTTAGTAATCTTTTTATTTTAATCCTTAGAGCCGAGTTGAATAGGCCCTTATTCATCATTTGCGTAGTGAGTTCGCCAGATCACCGCCGTACCATCTTCCCATTTTTAGAACATAGTAAGCTCTGGTCACTGTTTTTTCAATTAGCAGTTGCTTTGACCCATTGTCCGATTTTATATTATTAGTCATTCTAGGTGTTAGATTTTTCTGCCATCTTAAGTATAACGGTAATAGTAGTCTTAGTTGCTCAGAGTTTACCTCTTAATCTGTCCAACTTTGACTTGTATTCTTTTGTATATAAGATGGCTAGTATTCCGAATAGTGCGTTTTGTTTTACTTGTTTTTTTTAGATTTGGTTGGTTGCTATTCAGTTCTCTATTTCTCAATTAGGTTTAGTTATTTTTTTATTGTAATCCTTAGAGCTGAGTCGTATAGGCCCTTATTCATCATTTGCGTAGTGAGTTGGTGGTATCATCTCCCCATTTTTAGAACATATTCAGCCCTGGTCACTCTTTTTTCACTTAGCCATTACTTTGATCCATTTTCCGATTTTATATTATTAGTCATTCTAGGTGTTAGGATTTTCTGCCATCTTAAGTATAACGGTAATAGTAGTCTTAGTTGCTCAGAGTTTACCTCTTAATCTGTCCAACTTTGACTTGTATTCTTTTGTATATAAGATGGCTAGTATTCCGAATAGTGCGTTTTGTTTTTCTTGTTTTTTTTAGATTTAGTTGGTTGCAATTCAGTTCTCTATTTCTCAATTTGGTTTAGTAATTTTTTTATTGTAATCCTTAGAGCTGAGTCGTATAGGCCCTTATTCATCATTTGCGTAGTGAGTTGGTGGAATCATCTCCTCATTTTTAGAACATATTCAGCCCTGGTCACTCTTTTTTCACTTAGCCATTACTTTGATCCATTTTCCGATTTTATATTATTAGTCATTCTAGGTGTTAGGATTTTCTGCCATCTTAAGTATAACGGTAATAGTAGTCTTATTTGCTCAGAGTTTACCTCTTATTCTGTCCAACTTTGACTTGTATTCTTTTGTATATAAGATGGTTAGTATTCCAAATAGTGTGTTTTTTTTTTCTTGTTTTTTTTAGATTTAGTTGGTTGCAATTCAGTTCTCTATTTCTCAATTAGGTTTAGTTATTTTTTTATTGTAATCCTTAGAGCCGAATCGAATAGACCCTTATTCATCATTTGTGTAGTGAGTTGGCGGTACCATCTTCCTATTTTTAGAACATAGTAAGCTCTGGTCACTCTTTTTCAATTAGCAGTTGCTTTGATCCATTGTCTGATTTTAAAATATTTGTCATTCAAGGTGTTAGGATTTTCTGCCATCTTAAGTACAAGGGTAATAGCAGTCTTAGTTGGTCAGAATATACCTCTCATTCTGTCAAACTTTGACTGGTATTCTTTTTGTATCTAAGATGGTCAGTATTCTGAATAGTGCGTTTTTTTTTATAGATTTAGTTGGTTGCAATTCAGTTCTCTATTTCTCAATTTGGTTTAGTTATTTTTTTATTGTAATCCTTAGAGCCGAATCGAATAGACCCTTATTCATCATTTGTGTAGTGAGTTGGCGGTACCATCTTCCTATTTTTAGAACATAGTAAGCTCTGGTCACTCTTTTTTCAATTAGCATTTCATTTGATCCATTGTCCGATTTTATATTATTAGTCATTTTAGGTGTTAGGATTTTCTGCCATCTTAAGTACAAGGGTAATAGCAGTCTTAGTTGGTCAGAATATACCTCTCATTCTGTCCAACTTTGACTGGTATTCTTTTTGTATCTAAGATGGTCAGTATTCCGAATAGTGCGTTTTTTTTTTTAGATTTAGTTGGTTGCAATTCAGTTCTCTATTTCTCAATTAGGTTTAGTTATTTTTTTATTGTAATCCTTAGAACTGAGTCGTATAGGCCCTTATTCATCATTTGCGTAGTGAGTTCGCCAACTCACCGCCGTACCATCTTCCCATTTTTAGAACATAGTAAGCTCTGGTCACTCTTTTTTCAATTAGCACTTCATTTGATCCATTGTCCGATTTTAAATTATTAGTCATTTTAGGTGTTAGGATTTTCTGCCATCTTAAGTATAATGGTAATAGTAGTCTTAGTTGCTCAGAGTTTACCTCTTATTCTGTCCAACTTTGACTTGTATTCTTTTGTATATAAGATGGCTAGTATTCCGAATAGTGCGTTTTGTTTTTCTTGTTTTTTTTAGATTTAGTTGGTTGCAATTCAGTCCTCTATTTCTCAATTAGGTTTAGTTATTTTTTTATTGTAATCCTTAGAGCTGAGTCCTATAGGCCCTTATTCATCATTTGCGTAGTGAGTTGGTGGTATCATCTCCCCATTTTTAGAACATATTCAGCCCTGGTCACTCTTTTTTCAATTAGCACTTCATTTGATCCATTGTCCGATTTTAAATTATTAGTCATTTTAGGTGTTAGGATTTTCTGCCATCTTAAGTATAACGGTAATAGTAGTCTTAGTTGCTCAGAGTTTACCTCTTATTCTGTCCAACTTTGACTTGTATTCTTTTGTATATAAGATGGTTAGTATTCCAAATAGTGTGTTTTTTTTTTCTTGTTTTTTTTAGATTTAGTTGGTTGCAATTCAGTTCTCTATTTCTCAATTAGGTTTAGTTATTTTTTTATTGTAATCCTTAGAGCCGAATCGAATAGACCCTTATTCATCATTTGTGTAGTGAGTTGGCGGTACCATCTTCATATTTTTAGAACATAGTAAGCTCTGGTCACTCTTTTTCAATTAGCAGTTGCTTTGATCCATTGTCTGATTTTAAAATATTTGTCATTCAAGGTGTTAGGATTTTCTGCCATCTTAAGTACAAGGGTAATAGCAGTCTTAGTTGGTCAGAATATACCTCTCATTCTGTCCAACTTTGACTGGTATTCTTTTTGTATCTAAGATGGTCAGTATTCTGAATAGTGCGTTTTTTTTTATAGATTTAGTTGGTTGCAATTCAGTTCTCTATTTCTCAATTTGGTTTAGTTATTTTTTTATTGTAATCCTTAGAGCCGAGTCATATAGGCCCTTATTCATCATTTGCGTAGTGAGTTGGCGGTTCCATCCCTATTTTTAGAACATAGTAAGCTCTGGTCACTCTTTTTTCAATTAGCAGTTGCTTTGATCCATTGTCTGATTTTAAAATATTAGTCATTTTAGGTGTTAGGATTTTCTGCCATCTTAAGTATAACGGTAATAGCAGTCTTAGTTGGTCAGAATATACCTCTCATTCTGTCCAACTTTGACTGGTATTCTTTTTGTATCTAAGATGGTCAGTATTCCGAATAGTGGGTTTTTTTTTTTAGATTTAGTTGGTTGCAATTCAGTTCTCTATTTCTCAATTAGGTTTAGTTATTTTTTTATTGTAATCCTTAGAACTGAGTCGTATAGGCCCTTATTCATCATTTGCGTAGTGAGTTCGCCAACTCACCGCCGTACCATCTTCCCATTTTTAGAACATAGTAAGCTCTGGTCACTCTTTTTTCAATTAGCACTTCATTTGATCCATTGTCCGATTTTAAATTATTAGTCATTTTAGGTGTTAGGATTTTCTGCCATCTTAAGTATAACGGTAATAGTAGTCTTAGTTGCTCAGAGTTTACCTCTTATTCTGTCCAACTTTGACTTGTATTCTTTTGTATATAAGATGGTTAGTATTCCAAATAGTGTGTTTTTTTTTTCTTGTTTTTTTTAGATTTAGTTGGTTGCAATTCAGTTCTCTATTTCTCAATTAGGTTTAGTTATTTTTTTATTGTAATCCTTAGAGCCGAATCGAATAGACCCTTATTCATCATTTGTGTAGTGAGTTGGCGGTACCATCTTCCTATTTTTAGAACATAGTAAGCTCTGGTCACTCTTTTTTCAATTAGCATTTCATTTGATCCATTGTCCGATTTTATATTATTAGTCATTTTAGGTGTTAGGATTTTCTGCCATCTTAAATACAAGGGTAATAGCAGTCTTAGTTGGTCAGAATATACCTCTCATTCTGTCCAACTTTGACTGGTATTCTTTTTGTATCTAAGATGGTCAGTATTCCGAATAGTGGGTTTTTTTTTTTAGATTTAGTTGGTTGCAATTCAGTTCTCTATTTCTCAATTAGGTTTAGTTATTTTTTTATTGTAATCCTTAGAACTGAGTCGTATAGGACCTTATTCATCATTTGCGTAGTGAGTTCGCCAACTCACCGCCGTACCATCTTCCCATTTTTAGAACATAGTAAGCTCTGGTCACTCTTTTTTCAATTAGCACTTCATTTGATCCATTGTCCGATTTTAAATTATTAGTCATTTTAGGTGTTAGGATTTTCTGCCATCATAAGTATAACGGTAATAGTAGTCTTAGTTGCTCAGAGTTTACCTCTTATTCTGTCCAACTTTGACTTGTATTCTTTTGTATATAAGATGGTTAGTATTCCAAATAGTGTGTTTTTTTTTTCTTGTTTTTTTTTAGATTTAGTTGGTTGCAATTCAGTTCTCTATTTCTCAATTAGGTTTAGTTATTTTTTTATTGTAATCCTTAGAGCCGAATCGAATAGACCCTTATTCATCATTTGTGTAGTGAGTTGGCGGTACCATCTTCCTATTTTTAGAACATAGTAAGCTCTGGTCACTCTTTTTCAATTAGCAGTTGCTTTGATCCATTGTCTGATTTTAAAATATTTGTCATTCAAGGTGTTAGGATTTTCTGCCATCTTAAGTACAAGGGTAATAGCAGTCTTAGTTGGTCAGAATATACCTCTCATTCTGTCCAACTTTGACTGGTATTCTTTTTGTATCTAAGATGGTCAGTATTCTGAATAGTGCGTTTTTTTTTTATAGATTTAGTTGGTTGCAATTCAGTTCTCTATTTCTCAATTTGGTTTAGTTATTTTTTTATTGTAATCCTTAGAGCCGAGTCATATAGGCCCTTATTCATCATTTGCGTAGTGAGTTGGCGGTTCTATCCCTATTTTTAGAACATAGTAAGCTCTGGTCACTCTTTTTTCAATTAGCAGTTGCTTTGATCCATTGTCTGATTTTAAAATATTTGTCATTCAAGGTGTTAGGATTTTCTGCCATCTTAAGTACAAGGGTAATAGCAGTCTTAGTTGGTCAGAATATACCTCTCATTCTGTCCAACTTTGACTGGTATTCTTTTTGTATCTAAGATGGTCAGTATTCCGAATAGTGCGTTTTTTTTTTTAGATTTAGTTGGTTGCAATTCAGTTCTCTATTTCTCAATTTGGTTTAGTTATTTTTTTATTGTAATCCTTAGAGCCGAGTCGTATAGGCCCTTATTCATCATTTGCGTAGTGAGTTGGTGGTATCATCTCCTCATTTTTAGAACATATTCAGCCCTGGTCACTCTTTTTTCACTTAGCCCTTACTTTGATCCATTTTCCGATTTTATATTATTAGTCATTCTAGGTGTTAGGATTTTCTGCCATCTTAAATACAAGGGTAATAGTAGTCTTAGTTGGTCAGAATATACCTCTCATTCTGTCCAACTTTGACTAGTAGTCTTTTTGTATCTAATATGGTCAGTATTCCGAATAGTGCGTTTTGTTTTTTTTAGTTTTAGTTGGTTGAAATTCAGTTCTCTATTTCTCCATTAGTTTAGTAATCTTTTTATTTTAATCCTTAGAGCTGAGTCGTATAGGCCCTTATTCATCATTTGCGTAGTGAGTTGGCGGTTCCATCCCTATTTTTAGAACATAGTAAGCTCTGGTCACTCTTTTTTCAATTAGCAGTTGCTTTGATCCATTGTCTGATTTTAAAATATTTGTCATTCAAGGTGTTAGGATTTTCTGCCATCTTAAATACAAGGGTAATAGTAGTCTTAGTTGGTCAGAATATACCTCTCATTCTGTCCAACTTTGACTAGTAGTCTTTTTGTATCTAATATGGTCAGTATTCCGAATAGTGCGTTTTGTTTTTTTTAGTTTTAGTTGGTTGAAATTCAGTTCTCTATTTCTCCATTAGTTTAGTAATCTTTTTATTTTAATCCTTAGAGCCGAGTCGAATAGGCCCTTATTCATCATTTGCGTAGTGAGTTGGCGGTACCATCTTCCTATTTTTTGAAACATAGTAAGCTCTGGTCACTCTTTTTTCAATTAGCAGTTGCTTTGATCCATTGTCCGATTTTATATTATTAGTCATTCTAGGTGTTAGGATTTTCTGCCATCTTAAGTATAACGGTAATAGTAGTCTTAGTTGCTCAGAGTTTACCTCTTAATCTGTCCAACTTTGACTTGTATTCTTTTGTATATAAGATGGCTAGTATTCCGAATAGTGCGTTTTGTTTTTCTTGTTTTTTTTAGATTTAGTTGGTTGCAATTCAGTCCTCTATTTCTCAATTAGGTTTAGTTATTTTTTTATTGTAATCCTTAGAGCTGAGTCGTATAGGCCCTTATTCATCATTTGCGTAGTGAGTTGGTGGTATCATCTCCCCATTTTTAGAACATATTCAGCCCTGGTCACTCTTTTTTCAATTAGCACTTCATTTGATCCATTGTCCGATTTTAAATTATTAGTCATTTTAGGTGTTAGGATTTTCTGCCATCTTAAGTATAACGGTAATAGTAGTCTTAGTTGCTCAGAGTTTACCTCTTATTCTGTCCAACTTTGACTTGTATTCTTTTGTATATAAGATGGTTAGTATTCCAAATAGTGTGTTTTTTTTTTCTTGTTTTTTTTAGATTTAGTTGGTTGCAATTCAGTTCTCTATTTCTCAATTAGGTTTAGTTATTTTTTTATTGTAATCCTTAGAGCCGAATCGAATAGACCCTTATTCATCATTTGTGTAGTGAGTTGGCGGTACCATCTTCCTATTTTTAGAACATAGTAAGCTCTGGTCACTCTTTTTTCAATTAGCATTTCATTTGATCCATTGTCCGATTTTATATTATTAGTCATTTTAGGTGTTAGGATTTTCTGCCATCTTAAGTACAAGGGTAATAGCAGTCTTAGTTGGTCAGAATATACCTCTCATTCTGTCCAACTTTGACTGGTATTCTTTTTGTATCTAAGATGGTCAGTATTCCGAATAGTGGGTTTTTTTTTTTAGATTTAGTTGGTTGCAATTCAGTTCTCTATTTCTCAATTAGGTTTAGTTATTTTTTTATTGTAATCCTTAGAACTGAGTCGTATAGGCCCTTATTCATCATTTGCGTAGTGAGTTCGCCAACTCACCGCCGTACCATCTTCCCATTTTTAGAACATAGTAAGCTCTGGTCACTCTTTTTTCAATTAGCACTTCATTTGATCCATTGTCCGATTTTAAATTATTAGTCATTTTAGGTGTTAGGATTTTCTGCCATCTTAAGTATAACGGTAATAGTAGTCTTAGTTGCTCAGAGTTTACCTCTTATTCTGTCCAACTTTGACTTGTATTCTTTTGTATATAAGATGGTTAGTATTCCAAATAGTGTGTTTTTTTTTTCTTGTTTTTTTTTAGATTTAGTTGGTTGCAATTCAGTTCTCTATTTCTCAATTAGGTTTAGTTATTTTTTTATTGTAATCCTTAGAGCCGAATCGAATAGACCCTTATTCATCATTTGTGTAGTGAGTTGGCGGTACCATCTTCCTATTTTTAGAACATAGTAAGCTCTGGTCACTCTTTTTCAATTAGCAGTTGCTTTGATCCATTGTCTGATTTTAAAATATTTGTCATTCAAGGTGTTAGGATTTTCTGCCATCTTAAGTACAAGGGTAATAGCAGTCTTAGTTGGTCAGAATATACCTCTCATTCTGTCCAACTTTGACTGGTATTCTTTTTGTATCTAAGATGGTCAGTATTCTGAATAGTGCGTTTTTTTTTATAGATTTAGTTGGTTGCAATTCAGTTCTCTATTTCTCAATTTGGTTTAGTTATTTTTTTATTGTAATCCTTAGAGCCGAGTCATATAGGCCCTTATTCATCATTTGCGTAGTGAGTTGGCGGTTCTATCCCTATTTTTAGAACATAGTAAGCTCTGGTCACTCTTTTTTCAATTAGCAGTTGCTTTGATCCATTGTCTGATTTTAAAATATTTGTCATTCAAGGTGTTAGGATTTTCTGCCATCTTAAGTACAAGGGTAATAGCAGTCTTAGTTGGTCAGAATATACCTCTCATTCTGTCCAACTTTGACTGGTATTCTTTTTGTATCTAAGATGGTCAGTATTCCGAATAGTGCGTTTTGTTTTTTTTAGTTTTAGTTGGTTGAAATTCAGTTCTCTATTTCTCCATTAGTTTAGTAATCTTTTTATTTTAATCCTTAGAGCCGAGTCGAATAGGCCCTTATTCATCATTTGCGTAGTGAGTTGGCGGTACCATCTTCCTATTTTTTGAAACATAGTAAGCCCTGGTCACTCTTTTTTCACTTAGCCGTTACTTTGATCCATTTTCTGATTTTATATTATTAGTCATTCTAGGTGTTAGGATTTTCTGCCATCTTAAATACAAGGGTAATAGTAGTCTTAGTTGGTCAGAATATACCTCTCATTCTGTCCAACTTTGACTAGTAGTCTTTTTGTATCTAATATGGTCAGTATTCCGAATAGTGCGTTTTGTTTTTTTTAGTTTTAGTTGGTTGAAATTCAGTTCTCTATTTCTCCATTAGTTTAGTAATCTTTTTATTTTAATCCTTAGAGCCGAGTCGAATAGGCCCTTATTCATCATTTGCGTAGTGAGTTGGCGGTACCATCTTCCTATTTTTAGAACATAGTAAGCTCTGGTCACTCTTTTTTCAATTAGCATTTCATTTGATCCATTGTCCGATTTTATATTATTAGTCATTTTAGGTGTTAGGATTTTCTGCCATCTTAAGTACAAGGGTAATAGCAGTCTTAGTTGGTCAGAATATACCTCTCATTCTGTCCAACTTTGACTGGTATTCTTTTTGTATCTAAGATGGTCAGTATTCCGAATAGTGGGTTTTTTTTTTTAGATTTAGTTGGTTGCAATTAAGTTCTCTATTTCTCAATTAGGTTTAGTTATTTTTTTATTGTAATCCTTAGAACTGAGTCGTATAGGCCCTTATTCATCATTTGCGTAGTGAGTTCGCCAACTCACCGCCGTACCATCTTCCCATTTTTAGAACATAGTAAGCTCTGGTCACTCTTTTTTCAATTAGCATTTCATTTGATCCATTGTCCGATTTTATATTATTAGTCATTTTAGGTGTTAGGATTTTCTGCCATCTTAAGTACAAGGGTAATAGCAGTCTTAGTTGGTCAGAATATACCTCTCATTCTGTCCAACTTTGACTGGTATTCTTTTTGTATCTAAGATGGTCAGTATTCCGAATAGTGGGTTTTTTTTTTTAGATTTAGTTGGTTGCAATTCAGTTCTCTATTTCTCAATTAGGTTTAGTTATTTTTTTATTGTAATCCTTAGAACTGAGTCGTATAGGCCCTTATTCATCATTTGCGTAGTGAGTTCGCCAACTCACCGCCGTACCATCTTCCCATTTTTAGAACATAGTAAGCTCTGGTCACTCTTTTTTCAATTAGCACTTCATTTGATCCATTGTCCGATTTTAAATTATTAGTCATTTTAGGTGTTAGGATTTTCTGCCATCATAAGTATAACGGTAATAGTAGTCTTAGTTGCTCAGAGTTTACCTCTTATTCTGTCCAACTTTGACTTGTATTCTTTTGTATATAAGATGGTTAGTATTCCAAATAGTGTGTTTTTTTTTTCTTGTTTTTTTTTAGATTTAGTTGGTTGCAATTCAGTTCTCTATTTCTCAATTAGGTTTAGTTATTTTTTTATTGTAATCCTTAGAGCCGAATCGAATAGACCCTTATTCATCATTTGTGTAGTGAGTTGGCAGTACCATCTTCCTATTTTTAGAACATAGTAAGCTCTGGTCACTCTTTTTCAATTAGCAGTTGCTTTGATCCATTGTCTGATTTTAAAATATTTGTCATTCAAGGTGTTAGGATTTTCTGCCATCTTAAGTACAAGGGTAATAGCAGTCTTAGTTGGTCAGAATATACCTCTCATTCTGTCCAACTTTGACTGGTATTCTTTTTGTATCTAAGATGGTCAGTATTCTGAATAGTGCGTTTTTTTTTTATAGATTTAGTTGGTTGCAATTCAGTTCTCTATTTCTCAATTTGGTTTAGTTATTTTTTTATTGTAATCCTTAGAGCCGAGTCATATAGGCCCTTATTCATCATTTGCGTAGTGAGTTGGCGGTTCTATCCCTATTTTTAGAACATAGTAAGCTCTGGTCACTCTTTTTTCAATTAGCAGTTGCTTTGATCCATTGTCTGATTTTAAAATATTTGTCATTCAAGGTGTTAGGATTTTCTGCCATCTTAAGTACAAGGGTAATAGCAGTCTTAGTTGGTCAGAATATACCTCTCATTCTGTCCAACTTTGACTGGTATTCTTTTTGTATCTAAGATGGTCAGTATTCCGAATAGTGCGTTTTGTTTTTTTTAGTTTTAGTTGGTTGAAATTCAGTTCTCTATTTCTCCATTAGTTTAGTAATCTTTTTATTTTAATCCTTAGAGCCGAGTCGAATAGGCCCTTATTCATCATTTGCGTAGTGAGTTGGCGGTACCATCTTCCTATTTTTTGAAACATAGTAAGCCCTGGTCACTCTTTTTTCACTTAGCCGTTACTTTGATCCATTTTCTGATTTTATATTATTAGTCATTCTAGGTGTTAGGATTTTCTGCCATCTTAAATACAAGGGTAATAGTAGTCTTAGTTGGTCAGAATATACCTCTCATTCTGTCCAACTTTGACTAGTAGTCTTTTTGTATCTAATATGGTCAGTATTCCGAATAGTGCGTTTTGTTTTTTTTAGTTTTAGTTGGTTGAAATTCAGTTCTCTATTTCTCCATTAGTTTAGTAATCTTTTTATTTTAATCCTTAGAGCCGAGTCGAATAGGCCCTTATTCATCATTTGCGTAGTGAGTTGGCGGTACCATCTTCCTATTTTTAGAACATAGTAAGCTCTGGTCACTCTTTTTTCAATTAGCATTTCATTTGATCCATTGTCCGATTTTATATTATTAGTCATTTTAGGTGTTAGGATTTTCTGCCATCTTAAGTACAAGGGTAATAGCAGTCTTAGTTGGTCAGAATATACCTCTCATTCTGTCCAACTTTGACTGGTATTCTTTTTGTATCTAAGATGGTCAGTATTCCGAATAGTGGGTTTTTTTTTTTAGATTTAGTTGGTTGCAATTCAGTTCTCTATTTCTCAATTAGGTTTAGTTATTTTTTTATTGTAATCCTTAGAGCTGAGTCGTATAGGCCCTTATTCATCATTTGCGTAGTGAGTTGGTGGTATCATCTCCCCATTTTTAGAACATATTCAGCCCTGGTCACTCTTTTCTCAATTAGCACTTCATTTGATCCATTGTCCGATTTTAAATTATTAGTCATTTTAGGTGTTAGGATTTTCTGCCATCTTAAGTATAACGGTAATAGCAGTCTTAGTTGGTCAGAATATACCTCTCATTCTGTCCAACTTTGACTGGTATTCTTTTTGTATCTAAGATGGTCAGTATTCCGAATAGTGGGTTTTTTTTTTTAGATTTAGTTGGTTGCAATTCAGTTCTCTATTTCTCAATTAGGTTTAGTTATTTTTTTATTGTAATCCTTAGAACTGAGTCGTATAGGCCCTTATTCATCATTTGCGTAGTGAGTTCGCCAACTCACCGCCGTACCATCTTCCCATTTTTAGAACATAGTAAGCTCTGGTCACTCTTTTTTCAATTAGCACTTCATTTGATCCATTGTCCGATTTTAAATTATTAGTCATTTTAGGTGTTAGGATTTTCTGCCATCGTAAGTATAACGGTAATAGTAGTCTTAGTTGCTCAGAGTTTACCTCTTATTCTGTCCAACTTTGACTTGTATTCTTTTGTATATAAGATGGTTAGTATTCCAAATAGTGTGTTTTTTTTTCTTGTTTTTTTTAGATTTTGTTGGTTGCAATTCAGTTCTCTATTTCTCAATTAGGTTTAGTTATTTTTTTATTGTAATCCTTAGAGCCGAATCGAATAGACCCTTATTCATCATTTGTGTAGTGAGTTGGCGGTACCATCTTCCTATTTTTAGAACATAGTAAGCTCTGGTCACTCTTTTTCAATTAGCAGTTGCTTTGATCCATTGTCTGATTTTAAAATATTTGTCATTCAAGGTGTTAGGATTTTCTGCCATCTTAAGTACAAGGGTAATAGCAGTCTTAGTTGGTCAGAATATACCTCTCATTCTGTCCAACTTTGACTGGTATTCTTTTTGTATCTAAGATGGTCAGTATTCTGAATAGTGCGTTTTTTTTTATAGATTTAGTTGGTTGCAATTCAGTTCTCTATTTCTCAATTTGGTTTAGTTATTTTTTTATTGTAATCCTTAGAGCCGAGTCATATAGGCCCTTATTCATCATTTGCGTAGTGAGTTGGCGGTTCTATCCCTATTTTTAGAACATAGTAAGCTCTGGTCACTCTTTTTTCAATTAGCAGTTGCTTTGATCCATTGTCTGATTTTAAAATATTTGTCATTCAAGGTGTTAGGATTTTCTGCCATCTTAAGTACAAGGGTAATAGCAGTCTTAGTTGGTCAGAATATACCTCTCATTCTGTCCAACTTTGACTGGTATTCTTTTTGTATCTAAGATGGTCAGTATTCCGAATAGTGCGTTTTGTTTTTTTTAGTTTTAGTTGGTTGAAATTCAGTTCTCTATTTCTCCATTAGTTTAGTAATCTTTTTATTTTAATCCTTAGAGCCGAGTCGAATAGGCCCTTATTCATCATTTGCGTAGTGAGTTGGCGGTACCATCTTCCTATTTTTTGAAACATAGTAAGCCCTGGTCACTCTTTTTTCACTTAGCCGTTACTTTGATCCATTTTCCGATTTTATATTATTAGTCATTCTAGGTGTTAGGATTTTCTGCCATCTTAAATACAAGGGTAATAGTAGTCTTAGTTGGTCAGAATATACCTCTCATTCTGTCCAACTTTGACTAGTAGTCTTTTTGTATCTAATATGGTCAGTATTCTGAATAGTGCGTTTTGTTTTTTTTAGTTTTAGTTGGTTGAAATTCAGTTCTCTATTTCTCCATTAGTTTAGTAATCTTTTTATTTTAATCCTTAGAGCCGAGTCGAATAGGCCCTTATTCATCATTTGCGTAGTGAGTTGGCGGTACCATCTTCCTATTTTTAGAACATAGTAAGCTCTGGTCACTCTTTTTTCAATTAGCGGTTGCTTTGATCCATTGTCCGATTTTATATTATTAGTCATTCTAGGTGTTAGGATTTTCTGCCATCTTAAGTATAACGGTAATAGTAGTCTTAGTTGCTCAGAGTTTACCTCTTAATCTGTCCAACTTTGACTTGTATTCTTTTGTATATAAGATGGCTAGTATTCCGAATAGTGCGTTTTGTTTTTCTTGTTTTTTTTAGATTTAGTTGGTTGCAATTCAGTCCTCTATTTCTCAATTAGGTTTAGTTATTTTTTTATTGTAATCCTTAGAGCTGAGTCGTATAGGCCCTTATTCATCATTTGCGTAGTGAGTTGGTGGTATCATCTCCCCATTTTTAGAACATATTCAGCACTGGTCACTCTTTTTTCAATTAGCACTTCATTTGATCCATTGTCCGATTTTAAATTATTAGTCATTTTAGGTGTTAGGATTTTCTGCCATCTTAAGTATAACGGTAATAGTAGTCTTAGTTGCTCAGAGTTTACCTCTTATTCTGTCCAACTTTGACTTGTATTCTTTTGTATATAAGATGGTTAGTATTCCAAATAGTGTGTTTTTTTTTTTCTTGTTTTTTTAGATTTAGTTGGTTGCAATTCAGTTCTCTATTTCTCAATTAGGTTTAGTTATTTTTTTATTGTAATCCTTAGAGCCGAATCGAATAGACCCTTATTCATCATTTGTGTAGTGAGTTGGCGGTACCATCTTCCTATTTTTAGAACATAGTAAGCTCTGGTCACTCTTTTTCAATTAGCAGTTGCTTTGATCCATTGTCTGATTTTAAAATATTTGTCATTCAAGGTGTTAGGATTTTCTGCCATCTTAAGTACAAGGGTAATAGCAGTCTTAGTTGGTCAGAATATACCTCTCATTCTGTCCAACTTTGACTGGTATTCTTTTTGTATCTAAGATGGTCAGTATTCTGAATAGTGCGTTTTTTTTTATAGATTTAGTTGGTTGCAATTCAGTTCTCTATTTCTCAATTTGGTTTAGTTATTTTTTTATTGTAATCCTTAGAGCCGAGTCATATAGGCCCTTATTCATCATTTGCGTAGTGAGTTGGCGGTTCTATCCCTATTTTTAGAACATAGTAAGCTCTGGTCACTCTTTTTTCAATTAGCAGTTGCTTTGATCCATTGTCTGATTTTAAAATATTTGTCATTCAAGGTGTTAGGATTTTCTGCCATCTTAAGTACAAGGGTAATAGCAGTCTTAGTTGGTCAGAATATACCTCTCATTCTGTCCAACTTTGACTGGTATTCTTTTTGTATCTAAGATGGTCAGTATTCCGAATAGTGCGTTTTTTTTTTAGATTTAGTTGGTTGCAATTCAGTTCTCTATTTCTCAATTTGGTTTAGTTATTTTTTTATTGTAATCCTTAGAGCCGAGTCGTATAGGCCCTTATTCATCATTTGCGTAGTGAGTTGGTGGTATCATCTCCTCATTTTTAGAACATATTCAGCCCTGGTCACTCTTTTTTCACTTAGCCGTTACTTTGATCCATTTTCCGATTTTATATTATTAGTCATTCTAGGTGTTAGGATTTTCTGCCATCTTAAATACAAGGGTAATAGTAGTCTTAGTTGGTCAGAATATACCTCTCATTCTGTCCAACTTTGACTAGTAGTCTTTTTGTATCTAATATGGTCAGTATTCCGAATAGTGCGTTTGGTTTTTTTTAGTTTTAGTTGGTTGAAATTCAGTTCTCTATTTCTCCATTAGTTTAGTAATCTTTTTATTTTAATCCTTAGAGCCGAGTCGAATAGGCCCTTATTCATCATTTGCGTAGTGAGTTGGCGGTACCATATTCCTATTTTTAGAAAATAGTAAGCTCTGGTCACTCTTTTTTCAATTAGCGGTTGCTTTGATCCATTGTCCGATTTTATATTATTAGTCATTCTAGGTGTTAGGATTTTCTGCCATCTTAAGTATAACGGTAATAGTAGTCTTAGTTGCTCAGAGTTTACCTCTTAATCTGTCCAACTTTGACTTGTATTCTTTTGTATATAAGATGGCTAGTATTCCGAATAGTGCGTTTTGTTTTTCTTGTTTTTTTTAGATTTAGTTGGTTGCAATTCAGTCCTCTATTTCTCAATTAGGTTTAGTTATTTTTTTATTGTAATCCTTAGAGCTGAGTCGTATAGGCCCTTATTCATCATTTGCGTAGTGAGTTGGTGGTATCATCTCCCCATTTTTAGAACATATTCAGCCCTGGTCACTCTTTTCTCAATTAGCACTTCATTTGATCCATTGTCCGATTTTAAATTATTAGTCATTTTAGGTGTTAGGATTTTCTGCCATCTTAAGTATAACGGTAATAGCAGTCTTAGTTGGTCAGAATATACCTCTCATTCTGTCCAACTTTGACTGGTATTCTTTTTGTATCTAAGATGGTCAGTATTCCGAATAGTGGGTTTTTTTTTTTAGATTTAGTTGGTTGCAATTCAGTTCTCTATTTCTCAATTAGGTTTAGTTATTTTTTTATTGTAATCCTTAGAACTGAGTCGTATAGGCCCTTATTCATCATTTGCGTAGTGAGTTCGCCAACTCACCGCCGTACCATCTTCCCATTTTTAGAACATAGTAAGCTCTGGTCACTCTTTTTTCAATTAGCACTTCATTTGATCCATTGTCCGATTTTAAATTATTAGTCATTTTAGGTGTTAGGATTTTCTGCCATCGTAAGTATAACGGTAATAGTAGTCTTAGTTGCTCAGAGTTTACCTCTTATTCTGTCCAACTTTGACTTGTATTCTTTTGTATATAAGATGGTTAGTATTCCAAATAGTGTGTTTTTTTTTCTTGTTTTTTTTAGATTTAGTTGGTTGCAATTCAGTTCTCTATTTCTCAATTAGGTTTAGTTATTTTTTTATTGTAATCCTTAGAGCCGAATCGAATAGACCCTTATTCATCATTTGTGTAGTGAGTTGGCGGTACCATCTTCCTATTTTTAGAACATAGTAAGCTCTGGTCACTCTTTTTCAATTAGCAGTTGCTTTGATCCATTGTCTGATTTTAAAATATTTGTCATTCAAGGTGTTAGGATTTTCTGCCATCTTAAGTACAAGGGTAATAGCAGTCTTAGTTGGTCAGAATATACCTCTCATTCTGTCCAACTTTGACTGGTATTCTTTTTGTATCTAAGATGGTCAGTATTCTGAATAGTGCGTTTTTTTTTATAGATTTAGTTGGTTGCAATTCAGTTCTCTATTTCTCAATTTGGTTTAGTTATTTTTTTATTGTAATCCTTAGAGCCGAGTCATATAGGCCCTTATTCATCATTTGCGTAGTGAGTTGGCGGTTCTATCCCTATTTTTAGAACATAGTAAGCTCTGGTCACTCTTTTTTCAATTAGCAGTTGCTTTGATCCATTGTCTGATTTTAAAATATTTGTCATTCAAGGTGTTAGGATTTTCTGCCATCTTAAGTACAAGGGTAATAGCAGTCTTAGTTGGTCAGAATATACCTCTCATTCTGTCCAACTTTGACTGGTATTCTTTTTGTATCTAAGATGGTCAGTATTCCGAATAGTGCGTTTTGTTTTTTTTAGTTTTAGTTGGTTGAAATTCAGTTCTCTATTTCTCCATTAGTTTAGTAATCTTTTTATTTTAATCCTTAGAGCCGAGTCGAATAGGCCCTTATTCATCATTTGCGTAGTGAGTTGGCGGTACCATCTTCCTATTTTTTGAAACATAGTAAGCCCTGGTCACTCTTTTTTCACTTAGCCGTTACTTTGATCCATTTTCCGATTTTATATTATTAGTCATTCTAGGTGTTAGGATTTTCTGCCATCTTAAATACAAGGGTAATAGTAGTCTTAGTTGGTCAGAATATACCTCTCATTCTGTCCAACTTTGACTAGTAGTCTTTTTGTATCTAATATGGTCAGTATTCCGAATAGTGCGTTTTGTTTTTTTTAGTTTTAGTTGGTTGAAATTCAGTTCTCTATTTCTCCATTAGTTTAGTAATCTTTTTATTTTAATCCTTAGAGCCGAGTCGAATAGGCCCTTATTCATCATTTGCGTAGTGAGTTGGCGGTACCATCTTCCTATTTTTAGAACATAGTAAGCTCTGGTCACTCTTTTTTCAATTAGCGGTTGCTTTGATCCATTGTCCGATTTTATATTATTAGTCATTCTAGGTGTTAGGATTTTCTGCCATCTTAAGTATAACGGTAATAGTAGTCTTAGTTGCTCAGAGTTTACCTCTTAATCTGTCCAACTTTGACTTGTATTCTTTTGTATATAAGATGGCTAGTATTCCGAATAGTGCGTTTTGTTTTTCTTAGATTTAGTTGGTTGCAATTCAGTCCTCTATTTCTCAATTAGGTTTAGTTATTTTTTTATTGTAATCCTTAGAGCTGAGTCGTATAGGCCCTTATTCATCATTTGCGTAGTGAGTTGGTGGTATCATCTCCCCATTTTTAGAACATATTCAGCACTGGTCACTCTTTTTTCAATTAGCACTTCATTTGATCCATTGTCCGATTTTAAATTATTAGTCATTTTAGGTGTTAGGATTTTCTGCCATCTTAAGTATAACGGTAATAGTAGTCTTAGTTGCTCAGAGTTTACCTCTTATTCTGTCCAACTTTGACTTGTATTCTTTTGTATATAAGATGGTTAGTATTCCAAATAGTGTGTTTTTTTTTTCTTGTTTTTTTAGATTTAGTTGGTTGCAATTCAGTTCTCTATTTCTCAATTAGGTTTAGTTATTTTTTTATTGTAATCCTTAGAGCCGAATCGAATAGACCCTTATTCATCATTTGTGTAGTGAGTTGGCGGTACCATCTTCCTATTTTTAGAACATAGTAAGCTCTGGTCACTCTTTTTCAATTAGCAGTTGCTTTGATCCATTGTCTGATTTTAAAATATTTGTCATTCAAGGTGTTAGGATTTTCTGCCATCTTAAGTACAAGGGTAATAGCAGTCTTAGTTGGTCAGAATATACCTCTCATTCTGTCCAACTTTGACTGGTATTCTTTTTGTATCTAAGATGGTCAGTATTCCGAATAGTGCGTTTTGTTTTTTTTAGTTTTAGTTGGTTGAAATTCAGTTCTCTATTTCTCCATTAGTTTAGTAATCTTTTTATTTTAATCCTTAGAGCCGAGTCGAATAGGCCCTTATTCATCATTTGCGTAGTGAGTTGGCGGTACCATCTTCCTATTTTTTGAAACATAGTAAGCCCTGGTCACTCTTTTTTCACTTAGCCGTTACTTTGATCCATTTTCCGATTTTATATTATTAGTCATTCTAGGTGTTAGGATTTTCTGCCATCTTAAATACAAGGGTAATAGTAGTCTTAGTTGGTCAGAATATACCTCTCATTCTGTCCAACTTTGACTAGTAGTCTTTTTGTATCTAATATGGTCAGTATTCCGAATAGTGCGTTTTGTTTTTTTTAGTTTTAGTTGGTTGAAATTCAGTTCTCTATTTCTCCATTAGTTTAGCAATCTTTTTATTTTAATCCTTAGAGCCGAGTCGAATAGGCCCTTATTCATCATTTGCGTAGTGAGTTGGCGGTACCATCTTCCTATTTTTAGAACATAGTAAGCTCTGGTCACTCTTTTTTCAATTAGCGGTTGCTTTGATCCATTGTCCGATTTTATATTATTAGTCATTCTAGGTGTTAGGATTTTCTGCCATCTTAAGTATAACGGTAATAGTAGTCTTAGTTGCTCAGAGTTTACCTCTTAATCTGTCCAACTTTGACTTGTATTCTTTTGTATATAAGATGGCTAGTATTCCGAATAGTGCGTTTTGTTTTTCTTGTTTTTTTTAGATTTAGTTGGTTGCAATTCAGTCCTCTATTTCTCAATTAGGTTTAGTTATTTTTTTATTGTAATCCTTAGAGCTGAGTCGTATAGGCCCTTATTCATCATTTGCGTAGTGAGTTGGTGGTATCATCTCCCCATTTTTAGAACATATTCAGCACTGGTCACTCTTTTTTCAATTAGCACTTCATTTGATCCATTGTCCGATTTTAAATTATTAGTCATTTTAGGTGTTAGGATTTTCTGCCATCTTAAGTATAACGGTAATAGTAGTCTTAGTTGCTCAGAGTTTACCTCTTATTCTGTCCAACTTTGACTTGTATTCTTTTGTATATAAGATGGTTAGTATTCCAAATAGTGTGTTTTTTTTTTCTTGTTTTTTTAGATTTAGTTGGTTGCAATTCAGTTCTCTATTTCTCAATTAGGTTTAGTTATTTTTTTATTGTAATCCTTAGAGCCGAATCGAATAGACCCTTATTCATCATTTGTGTAGTGAGTTGGCGGTACCATCTTCCTATTTTTAGAACATAGTAAGCTCTGGTCACTCTTTTTCAATTAGCAGTTGCTTTGATCCATTGTCTGATTTTAAAATATTTGTCATTCAAGGTGTTAGGATTTTCTGCCATCTTAAGTACAAGGGTAATAGCAGTCTTAGTTGGTCAGAATATACCTCTCATTCTGTCCAACTTTGACTGGTATTCTTTTTGTATCTAAGATGGTCAGTATTCTGAATAGTGCGTTTTTTTTTATAGATTTAGTTGGTTGCAATTCAGTTCTCTATTTCTCAATTTGGTTTAGTTATTTTTTTATTGTAATCCTTAGAGCCGAGTCATATAGGCCCTTATTCATCATTTGCGTAGTGAGTTGGCGGTTCTATCCCTATTTTTAGAACATAGTAAGCTCTGGTCACTCTTTTTTCAATTAGCAGTTGCTTTGATCCATTGTCTGATTTTAAAATATTTGTCATTCAAGGTGTTAGGATTTTCTGCCATCTTAAGTACAAGGGTAATAGCAGTCTTAGTTGGTCAGAATATACCTCTCATTCTGTCCAACTTTGACTGGTATTCTTTTTGTATCTAAGATGGTCAGTATTCCGAATAGTGCGTTTTTTTTTTAGATTTAGTTGGTTGCAATTCAGTTCTCTATTTCTCAATTTGGTTTAGTTATTTTTTTATTGTAATCCTTAGAGCCGAGTCGTATAGGCCCTTATTCATCATTTGCGTAGTGAGTTGGTGGTATCATCTCCTCATTTTTAGAACATATTCAGCCCTGGTCACTCTTTTTTCACTTAGCCGTTACTTTGATCCATTTTCCGATTTTATATTATTAGTCATTCTAGGTGTTAGGATTTTCTGCCATCTTAAATACAAGGGTAATAGTAGTCTTAGTTGGTCAGAATATACCTCTCATTCTGTCCAACTTTGACTAGTAGTCTTTTTGTATCTAATATGGTCAGTATTCCGAATAGTGCGTTTGGTTTTTTTTAGTTTTAGTTGGTTGAAATTCAGTTCTCTATTTCTCCATTAGTTTAGTAATCTTTTTATTTTAATCCTTAGAGCCGAGTCGAATAGGCCCTTATTCATCATTTGCGTAGTGAGTTGGCGGTACCATATTCCTATTTTTAGAACATAGTAAGCTCTGGTCACTCTTTTTTCAATTAGCGGTTGCTTTGATCCATTGTCCGATTTTATATTATTAGTCATTCTAGGTGTTAGGATTTTCTGCCATCTTAAGTATAACGGTAATAGTAGTCTTAGTTGCTCAGAGTTTACCTCTTAATCTGTCCAACTTTGACTTGTATTCTTTTGTATATAAGATGGCTAGTATTCCGAATAGTGCGTTTTGTTTTTCTTGTTTTTTTTAGATTTAGTTGGTTGCAATTCAGTCCTCTATTTCTCAATTAGGTTTAGTTATTTTTTTATTGTAATCCTTAGAGCTGAGTCGTATAGGCCCTTATTCATCATTTGCGTAGTGAGTTGGTGGTATCATCTCCCCATTTTTAGAACATATTCAGCCCTGGTCACTCTTTTCTCAATTAGCACTTCATTTGATCCATTGTCCGATTTTAAATTATTAGTCATTTTAGGTGTTAGGATTTTCTGCCATCTTAAGTATAACGGTAATAGCAGTCTTAGTTGGTCAGAATATACCTCTCATTCTGTCCAACTTTGACTGGTATTCTTTTTGTATCTAAGATGGTCAGTATTCCGAATAGTGGGTTTTTTTTTTTAGATTTAGTTGGTTGCAATTCAGTTCTCTATTTCTCAATTAGGTTTAGTAATCTTTTTATTGTAATCCTTAGAGCCGAATCGAATAGACCCTTATTCATCATTTGTGTAGTGAGTTGGCGGTACCATCTTCCTATTTTTAGAACATAGTAAGCTCTGGTCACTCTTTTTTCAATTAGCATTTCATTTGATCCATTGTCCGATTTTATATTATTAGTCATTTTAGGTGTTAGGATTTTCTGCCATCTTAAGTACAAGGGTAATAGCAGTCTTAGTTGGTCAGAATATACCTCTCATTCTGTCCAACTTTGACTGGTATTCTTTTTGTATCTAAGATGGTCAGTATTCCGAATAGTGCGTTTTGTTTTTTTTAGTTTTAGTTGGTTGAAATTCAGTTCTCTATTTCTCCATTAGTTTAGTAATCTTTTTATTTTAATCCTTAGAGCCGAGTCGAATAGGCCCTTATTCATCATTTGCGTAGTGAGTTGGCGGTACCATCTTCCTATTTTTAGAACATAGTAAGCTCTGGTCACTCTTTTTTCAATTAGCGGTTGCTTTGATCCATTGTCCGATTTTATATTATTAGTCATTCTAGGTGTTAGGATTTTCTGCCATCTTAAGTATAACGGTAATAGTAGTCTTAGTTGCTCAGAGTTTACCTCTTAATCTGTCCAACTTTGACTTGTATTCTTTTGTATATAAGATGGCTAGTATTCCGAATAGTGCGTTTTGTTTTTCTTGTTTTTTTTAGATTTAGTTGGTTGCAATTCAGTCCTCTATTTCTCAATTAGGTTTAGTTATTTTTTTATTGTAATCCTTAGAGCTGAGTCGTATAGGCCCTTATTCATCATTTGCGTAGTGAGTTGGTGGTATCATCTCCCCATTTTTAGAACATATTCAGCCCTGGTCACTCTTTTTTCAATTAGCACTTCATTTGATCCATTGTCCGATTTTAAATTATTAGTCATTTTAGGTGTTAGGATTTTCTGCCATCTTAAGTATAACGGTAATAGTAGTCTTAGTTGCTCAGAGTTTACCTCTTATTCTGTCCAACTTTGACTTGTATTCTTTTGTATATAAGATGGTCAGTATTCCAAATAGTGTGTTTTGTTTTTCTTGTTTTTTTTAGATTTAGTTGGTTGCAATTCAGTTCTCTATTTCTCAATTAGGTTTAGTAATCTTTTTATTGTAATCCTTAGAGCCGAATCGAATAGACCCTTATTCATCATTTGTGTAGTGAGTTGGCGGTACCATCTTCCTATTTTTAGAACATAGTAAGCTCTGGTCACTCTTTTTTCAATTAGCATTTCATTTGATCCATTGTCCGATTTTATATTATTAGTCATTTTAGGTGTTAGGATTTTCTGCCATCTTAAGTACAAGGGTAATAGCAGTCTTAGTTGGTCAGAATATACCTCTCATTCTGTCCAACTTTGACTGGTATTCTTTTTGTATCTAAGATGGTCAGTATTCCGAATAGTGCGTTTTGTTTTTTTTAGTTTTAGTTGGTTGAAATTCAGTTCTCTATTTCTCCATTAGTTTAGTAATCTTTTTATTTTAATCCTTAGAGCCGAGTCGAATAGGCCCTTATTCATCATTTGCGTAGTGAGTTGGCGGTACCATCTTCCTATTTTTAGAACATAGTAAGCTCTGGTCACTCTTTTTTCAATTAGCGGTTGCTTTGATCCATTGTCCGATTTTATATTATTAGTCATTCTAGGTGTTAGGATTTTCTGCCATCTTAAGTATAACGGTAATAGTAGTCTTAGTTGCTCAGAGTTTACCTCTTAATCTGTCCAACTTTGACTTGTATTCTTTTGTATATAAGATGGCTAGTATTCCGAATAGTGCGTTTTGTTTTTCTTGTTTTTTTTAGATTTAGTTGGTTGCAATTCAGTCCTCTATTTCTCAATTAGGTTTAGTTATTTTTTTATTGTAATCCTTAGAGCTGAGTCGTATAGGCCCTTATTCATCATTTGCGTAGTGAGTTGGTGGTATCATCTCCCCATTTTTAGAACATATTCAGCCCTGGTCACTCTTTTTTCAATTAGCACTTCATTTGATCCATTGTCCGATTTTAAATTATTAGTCATTTTAGGTGTTAGGATTTTCTGCCATCTTAAGTATAACGGTAATAGTAGTCTTAGTTGCTCAGAGTTTACCTCTTATTCTGTCCAACTTTGACTTGTATTCTTTTGTATATAAGATGGTCAGTATTCCAAATAGTGTGTTTTGTTTTTCTTGTTTTTTTTAGATTTAGTTGGTTGCAATTCAGTTCTCTATTTCTCAATTAGGTTTAGTAATCTTTTTATTGTAATCCTTAGAGCCGAATCGAATAGACCCTTATTCATCATTTGTGTAGTGAGTTGGCGGTACGATCTTCCTATTTTTAGAACATAGTAAGCTCTGGTCACTCTTTTTTCAATTAGCATTTCATTTGATCCATTGTCCGATTTTATATTATTAGTCATTTTAGGTGTTAGGATTTTCTGCCATCTTAAGTACAAGGGTAATAGCAGTCTTAGTTGGTCAGAATATACCTCTCATTCTGTCCAACTTTGACTGGTATTCTTTTTGTATCTAAGATGGTCAGTATTCCGAATAGTGCGTTTTGTTTTTTTTAGTTTTAGTTGGTTGAAATTCAGTTCTCTATTTCTCCATTAGTTTAGTAATCTTTTTATTTTAATCCTTAGAGCCGAGTCGAATAGGCCCTTATTCATCATTTGCGTAGTGAGTTGGCGGTACCATCTTCCTATTTTTAGAACATAGTAAGCTCTGGTCACTCTTTTTTCAATTAGCGGTTGCTTTGATCCATTGTCCGATTTTATATTATTAGTCATTCTAGGTGTTAGGATTTTCTGCCATCTTAAGTATAACGGTAATAGTAGTCTTAGTTGCTCAGAGTTTACCTCTTAATCTGTCCAACTTTGACTTGTATTCTTTTGTATATAAGATGGCTAGTATTCCGAATAGTGCGTTTTGTTTTTCTTGTTTTTTTTAGATTTAGTTGGTTGCAATTCAGTCCTCTATTTCTCAATTAGGTTTAGTTATTTTTTTATTGTAATCCTTAGAGCTGAGTCGTATAGGCCCTTATTCATCATTTGCGTAGTGAGTTGGTGGTATCATCTCCCCATTTTTAGAACATATTCAGCCCTGGTCACTCTTTTTTCAATTAGCACTTCATTTGATCCATTGTCCGATTTTAAATTATTAGTCATTTTAGGTGTTAGGATTTTCTGCCATCTTAAGTATAACGGTAATAGTAGTCTTAGTTGCTCAGAGTTTACCTCTTATTCTGTCCAACTTTGACTTGTATTCTTTTGTATATAAGATGGTCAGTATTCCAAATAGTGTGTTTTGTTTTTCTTGTTTTTTTTAGATTTAGTTGGTTGCAATTCAGTTCTCTATTTCTCAATTAGGTTTAGTAATCTTTTTATTGTAATCCTTAGAGCCGAATCGAATAGACCCTTATTCATCATTTGTGTAGTGAGTTGGCGGTACCATCTTCCTATTTTTAGAACATAGTAAGCTCTGGTCACTCTTTTTTCAATTAGCATTTCATTTGATCCATTGTCCGATTTTATATTATTAGTCATTTTAGGTGTTAGGATTTTCTGCCATCTTAAGTACAAGGGTAATAGCAGTCTTAGTTGGTCAGAATATACCTCTCATTCTGTCCAACTTTGACTGGTATTCTTTTTGTATCTAAGATGGTCAGTATTCTGAATAGTGCGTTTTTTTTTATAGATTTAGTTGGTTGCAATTCAGTTCTCTATTTCTCAATTTGGTTTAGTTATTTTTTTATTGTAATCCTTAGAGCCGAGTCATATAGGCCCTTATTCATCATTTGCGTAGTGAGTTGGCGGTTCCATCCCTATTTTTAGAACATAGTAAGCTCTGGTCACTCTTTTTTCAATTAGCAGTTGTTTTGATCCATTGTCTGATTTTAAAATATTTGTCATTCAAGGTGTTAGGATTTTCTGCCATCTTAAGTACAAGGGTAATGGCAGTCTTAGTTGGTCAGAATATACCTCTCATTCTGTCCAACTTTGACTGGTATTCTTTTTGTATCTAAGATGGTCAGTATTCCGAATAGTGCGTTTTTTTTTTAGATTTAGTTGGTTGCAATTCAGTTCTCTATTTCTCAATTTGGTTTAGTTATTTTTTTATTGTAATCCTTAGAGCCGAGTCGTATAGGCCCTTATTCATCATTTGCGTAGTGAGTTGGTGGTATCATCTCCTCATTTTTAGAACATATTCAGCCCTGGTCACTCTTTTTTCACTTAGCCGTTACTTTGATCCATTTTCCGATTTTATATTATTAGTCATTCTAGGTGTTAGGATTTTCTGCCATCTTAAATACAAGGGTAATAGTAGTCTTAGTTGGTCAGAATATACCTCTCATTCTGTCCAACTTTGACTAGTAGTCTTTTTGTATCTAATATGGTCAGTATTCCGAATAGTGCGTTTTGTTTTTTTTAGTTTTAGTTGGTTGAAATTCAGTTCTCTATTTCTCCATTAGTTTAGTAATCTTTTTATTTTAATCCTTAGAGCCGAGTCGAATAGGCCCTTATTCATCATTTGCGTAGTGAGTTGGCGGTACCATCTTCCTATTTTTAGAACATAGTAAGCTCTGGTCACTCTTTTTTCAATTAGCAGTTGCTTTGATCCATTGTCCGATTTTATATTATTAGTCATTCTAGGTGTTAGGATTTTCTGCCATCTTAAGTATAACGGTAATAGTAGTCTTAGTTGCTCAGAGTTTACCTCTTAATCTGTCCAACTTTGACTTGTATTCTTTTGTATCTAAGATGGTCAGTATTCCGAATAGTGGGTTTTTTTTTTTAGATTTAGTTGGTTGCAATTCAGTTCTCTATTTCTCAATTAGGTTTAGTTATTTTTTTATTGTAATCCTTAGAACTGAGTCGTATAGGCCCTTATTCATCATTTGCGTAGTGAGTTCGCCAACTCACCGCCGTACCATCTTCCCATTTTTAGAACATAGTAAGCTCTGGTCACTCTTTTTTCAATTAGCACTTCATTTGATCCATTGTCCGATTTTAAATTATTAGTCATTTTAGGTGTTAGGATTTTCTGCCATCTTAAGTATAACGGTAATAGTAGTCTTAGTTGCTCAGAGTTTACCTCTTATTCTGTCCAACTTTGACTTGTATTCTTTTGTATATAAGATGGCTAGTATTCCGAATAGTGCGTTTTGTTTTTCTTGTTTTTTTTAGATTTAGTTGGTTGCAATTTAGTCCTCTATTTCTCAATTAGGTTTAGTTATTTTTTTATTGTAATCCTTAGAGCTGAGTCGTATAGGCCCTTATTCATCATTTGCGTAGTGAGTTGGTGGTATCATCTCCCCATTTTTAGAACATATTCAGCCCTGGTCACTCTTTTTTCAATTAGCACTTCATTTGATCCATTGTCCGATTTTAAATTATTAGTCATTTTAGGTGTTAGGATTTTCTGCCATCTTAAGTATAACGGTAATAGTAGTCTTAGTTGCTCAGAGTTTACCTCTTATTCTGTCCAACTTTGACTTGTATTCTTTTGTATATAAGATGGTTAGTATTCCAAATAGTGTGTTTTGTTTTTCTTGTTTTTTTTAGATTTAGTTGGTTGCAATTCAGTTCTCTATTTCTCAATTAGGTTTAGTTATTTTTTTATTGTAATCCTTAGAGCCGAATCGAATTGACCCTTATTCATCATTTGTGTAGTGAGTTGGCGGTACCATCTTCCTATTTTTAGAACATAGTAAGCTCTGGTCACTCTTTTTTCAATTAGCATTTCATTTGATCCATTGTCCGATTTTATATTATTAGTCATTTTAGGTGTTAGGATTTTCTGCCATCTTAAGTACAAGGGTAATAGCAGTCTTAGTTGGTCAGAATATACCTCTCATTCTGTCCAACTTTGACTGGTATTCTTTTTGTATCTAAGATGGTCAGTATTCCGAATAGTGGGTTTTTTTTTTTAGATTTAGTTGGTTGCAATTCAGTTCTCTATTTCTCAATTAGGTTTAGTTATTTTTTTATTGTAATCCTTAGAACTGAGTCGTATAGGCCCTTATTCATCATTTGCGTAGTGAGTTCGCCAACTCACCGCCGTACCATCTTCCCATTTTTAGAACATAGTAAGCTCTGGTCACTCTTTTTTCAATTAGCACTTCATTTGATCCATTGTCCGATTTTAAATTATTAGTCATTTTAGGTGTTAGGATTTTCTGCCATCTTAAGTATAACGGTAATAGTAGTCTTAGTTGCTCAGAGTTTACCTCTTATTCTGTCCAACTTTGACTTGTATTCTTTTGTATATAAGATGGCTAGTATTCCGAATAGTGCGTTTTGTTTTTCTTGTTTTTTTTAGATTTAGTTGGTTGCAATTTAGTCCTCTATTTCTCAATTAGGTTTAGTTATTTTTTTATTGTAATCCTTAGAGCTGAGTCGTATAGGCCCTTATTCATCATTTGCGTAGTGAGTTGGCGGTACCATCCCTATTTTTAGAACATAGTAAGCTCTGGTCACTCTTTTTTCAATTAGCAGTTGCTTTGATCCATTTTCCGATTTTATATTATTAGTCATACTAGGTGTTAGGATTTTCTGCCATCTTAAGTATAACGGTAATAGTAGTCTTAGTTGCTCAGAGTTTACCTCTTAATCTGTCCAACTTTGACTTGTATTCTTTTGTAAATAAGATGGCTAGTATTCCGAATAGTGCGTTTTGTTTTTCTTGTTTTTTTTGGATTTAGTGGGTTGCGATTCAGTTCTCTATTTCTCAATTAGGTTTAGTTATTTTTTTATTGTAATCCTTAGAGCCGAGTCGAATAGGCCCTTATTCATCATTTGTGTAGTGAGTTGGCGGTACCATCTTCCTATTTTTAGAACATAGTAAGCTCTGGTCACTCTTTTTCAATTAGCAGTTGCTTTGATCCATTGTCTGATTTTAAAATATTTGTCATTCAAGGTGTTAGGATTTTCTGCCATCTTAAGTACAAGGGTAATAGTAGTCTTAGTTGGTCAGAATATACCTCTCATTCTGTCCAACTTTGACTGGTATTCTTTTTGTATCTAAGATGGTCAGTATTCCGAATAGTGCGTTTTGTTTTTTTTAGTTTTAGTTGGTTGCAATTCAGTTCTCTATTTCTCAATTTGGTTTAGTTATTTTTTTATTGTAATCCTTAGAGCCGAGTCGTATAGGCCCTTATTCATCATTTGCGTAGTGAGTTGGCGGTTCCATCCCTATTTTTAGAACATAGTAAGCTCTGGTCACTCTTTTTTCAATTAGCAGTTGCTTTGATCCATTGTCTGATTTTAAAATATTTGTCATTCAAGGTGTTAGGATTTTCTGCCATCTTAAGTACAAGGGTAATAGCAGTCTTAGTTGGTCAGAATATACCTCTCATTCTGTCCAACTTTGACTGGTATTCTTTTTGTATCTAAGATGGTCAGTATTCCGAATAGTGCGTTTTTTTTTTTTAGATTTAGTTGGTTGCAATTCAGTTCTCTATTTCTCAATTTGGTTTAGTTACTTTTTTTATTGTAATCCTTAGAGCCGAGTCGTATAGGCCCTTATTCATCATTTGCGTAGTGAGTTGGTGGTATCGTCTCCTCATTTTTAGAACATATTCAGCCCTGGTCACTCTTTTTTCACTTAGCCGTTACTTTGATCCATTGTCCGATTTTAAATTATTAGTCATTTTAGGTGTTAGGATTTTCTGCCATCTTAAGTATAACGGTAATAGTAGTCTTAGTTGCTCAGAGTTTACCTCTTATTCTGTCCAACTTTGACTTGTATTCTTTTGTATATAAGATGGTTAGTATTCCAAATAGTGTGTTTTGTTTTTCTTGATTTTTTTAGATTTAGTTGGTTGCAATTCAGTTCTCTATTTCTCAAATAGGTTTAGTTATTTTTTTATTGTAATCCTTAGAGCCGAGTCGAATAGGCCCTTATTCATTATTTGTGTAGTGAGTTGGCGGTACCATCTTCCTATTTTTAGAACATAGTAAGCTCTGGTCACTCTTTTTCAATTAGCAGTTGCTTTGATCCATTGTCTGATTTTAAAATATTTGTCATTCAAGGTGTTAGGATTTTCTGCCATCTTAAGTACAAGGGTAATAGCAGTCTTAGTTGGTCAGAATATACCTCTCATTCTGTCCAACTTTGACTGGTATTCTTTTTGTATCTAAGATGGTCAGTATTCTGAATAGTGCTTTTTTTTTTTTAGATTTAGTTGGTTGCAATTCAGTTCTCTATTTCTCAATTTGGTTTAGTTATTTTTTTATTGTAATCCTTAGAGCCGAGTCGTATAGGCCCTTATTCATCATTTGCGTAGTGAGTTGGCGGTTCCATCCCTATTTTTAGAACATAGTAAGCTCTGGTCACTCTTTTTTCAATTAGCAGTTGCTTTGATCCATTGTCTGATTTTAAAATATTTGTCATTCAAGGTGTTAGGATTTTCTGCCATCTTAAGTACAAGGGTAATAGCAGTCTTAGTTGGTCAGAATATACCTCTCATTCTGTCCAACTTTGACTGGTATTCTTTTTGTATCTAAGATGGTCAGTATTCCGAATAGTGCGTTTTTTTTTTTAGATTTAGTTGGTTGCAATTCAGTTCTCTATTTCTCAATTTGGTTTAGTTACTTTTTTTATTGTAATCCTTAGAGCCGAGTCGTATAGGCCCTTATTCATCATTTGCGTAGTGAGTTGGTGGTATCGTCTCCTCATTTTTAGAATATATTCAGCCCTGGTCACTCTTTTTTCACTTAGCCGTTACTTTGATCCATTGTCCGATTTTAAATTATTAGTCATTTTAGGTGTTAGGATTTTCTGCCATCTTAAGTATAACGGTAATAGTAGTCTTAGTTGCTCAGAGTTTACCTCTTATTCTGTCCAACTTTGACTTGTATTCTTTTGTATATAAGATGGTTAGTATTCCAAATAGTGTGTTTTGTTTTTCTTGTTTTTTTTAGATTTAGTTGGTTGCAATTCAGTTCTCTATTTCTCAAATAGGTTTAGTTTTTTTTTTATTGTAATCCTTAGAGCCGAGTCGAATAGGCCCTTATTCATCATTTGTGTAGTGAGTTGGCGGTACCATCTTCCTATTTTTAGAACATAGTAAGCTCTGGTCACTCTTTTTTCAATTAGCACTTCATTTGATCCATTGTCCGATTTTATATTATTAGTCATTTTAGGTGTTAGGATTTTCTGCCATCTTAAGTACAAGGGTAATAGCAGTCTTAGTTGGTCAGAATATACCTCTCATTCTGTCCAACTTTGACTGGTATTCTTTTTGTATCTAAGATGGTCAGTATTCCGAATAGTGGGTTTTTTTTTTTAGATTTAGTTGGTTGCAATTCAGTTCTCTATTTCTCAATTTGGTTTAGTTATTTTTTTATTGTAATCCTTAGAGCCGAGTCATATAGGCCCTTATTCATCATTTGCGTAGTGAGTTGGCGGTACCATCCCTATTTTTAGAACATAGTAAGCTCGGGTCACTCTTTTTTCAATTAGCAGTTGCTTTGATCCATTGTCCGATTTTATATTATTAGTCATTCTAGGTGTTAGGATTTTCTGCCATCTTAAGTATAACGGTAATAGTAGTCTTAGTTGCTCAGAGTTTACCTCTTAATCTGTCCAACTTTGACTTGTATTCTTTTGTATATAAGATGGCTAGTATTCCGAATAGTGCGTTTTGTTTTTCTTTTTTTTTTTGGATTTAGTTGGTTGCAATTCAGTTCTCTATTTCTCAATTAGGTTTAGTTATTTTTTTTTTGTAATCCTTAGAGCTGAGTCATATAGGCCCTTATTCATCATTTGCGTAGTGAGTTGGTGGAATCATCTCCTAATTTTTAGATCATATTCAGCCCTGGTCACTCTTTTTTCACTTAGCCATTACTTTGATCCATTTTCCGATTTTATATTATTAGTCATACTAGGTGTTAGGATTTTCTGCCATCTTAAATACAAGGTTAATAGTAGTCTTAGTTGGTCAGAATATACCTCTCATTCTGTCCAACTTTGACTGGTATTCTTTTTGTATCTAAGATGGTCAGTATTCCGAATAGTGCGTTTTGTTTTTTTTAGTTTTAGTTGGTTGAAATTCAGTTCTCTATTTCTCCATTAGTTTAGTAATCTTTTTATTTTAGTTGGTCAGAATTTACCTCTTATTCTGTCCAACTTTGATAAGTATTCTTTCTATACCTTAGATGGTCAGTATTCCGATTAGAGGGTTTTGTTTTTCTTGTTTTTTTTAGATTTAGTGGGTTGCAATTCAGTTCTCTATTTTTCAATTTGTTTAGTTATTTTTTTATTGTAATCCTTAGAGCCGAGTCGAATAGGCCCTTATTCATCATTTGCGTGTTAAGTTGACGGTGCCATGTCCCCATTTTTAGAACATATTCAGCCCTGGTCATTTTTTTTCAATTAGCACTTCATTTGATCCATTGTCTGATTTTATAATATTAGGGATTCTAGGTGTTAAGATTTTCTGCCATCTTAAATACAAGGGTAATAGTAGTCTTAGTTGGTCAGAAATTACCTCTCATTCTGTCCAATTTTGACTAGTATTCTTTTTGTATCTAAGATGATCCGTATTCCGAATAGTGTGCATTGTTTTTTCTTGTTTTTTTTAGTTTTTGTTGGTTGTAATTCAATTCATTTCTCCATTAGTTTTAGTAATTTTTTAATTGTAATCCTTAGAGCCGACGAATTGGCTCTTATTTATCATTTGCGTAGTGAGTTGGTGGTATCATCTCCCCATTTTTAGAACATATTCAGCCCTGGTCACTCTTTTTTAATTAGCACTTTATATGATCCATTGTCTGATTTTATATTATTAGTCATACTAGGTGTTAGGATTTCCTGCCATCTTAAATACAAGGGTAATAGTAGTCTTAGTTGGTCAGAATATACCTCTCATTCTGTCCAACTTTTACTGGTATTCTTTTTGTATCTAAGATGGTCAGTATTCCGAATAGTGCGTTTTTTTTTTTTAGATTTAGTTGGTTGCAATTCAGTTCTCTATTTCTCAATTTGGTTTAGTTATTTTTTTATTGTAATCCTTAGAGCCGAGTCGTATAGGCCCTTATTAATCATTTGCGTAGTGAGTTGGTGGTATCATCTCCTCATTTTTAGAACATATTCAGCCCTGGTCACTCTTTTTTCACTTAGCCGTTACTTTGATCCATTTTCCGATTTTATATTATTAGTCATTCTAGGTGTTAGGATTTTCTGCCATCTTAAGTACAAGGGTAATAGTAGTCTTAGTTGGTCAGAATATACCTCTCATTCTGTCCAACTTTGACTAGTATTCTTTTTGTATCTAATATGGTCAGTATTCCGAATAGTGCGTTTTGTTTTTTTTAGTTTAAGGTGGTTGAAATTCAGTTCTCTATTTCTCCATTAGTTTAGTAATCTTTTTATTTTAATCCTTAGAGCCGAGTCGAATAGGCCCTTATTCATCATTTGCGTAGTGAGTTCGCCAACTGACCGCCGTACCATCTTCCCATTTTTAGAACATAGTAAGCTCTGGTCACTCTTTTTTCAATTAGCAGTTGCTTTGATCCATTGTCCGATTTTATATTATTAGTCATTCTAGGTGATAGGATTTTCTGCCATCTTAAGTATAACGGTAATAGTAGTCTTAGTTGGTCAGAATATACCTCTCATTCTGTCCAACTTTGACTGGTATTCTTTTTGTATCTAAGATGGTAAGTATTCCGAATAGTACTTTTTTTTTTTAGATTTAGTTGGTTGCAATTCAGTTCTCTATTTCTCAATTTGGTTTAGTTATTTTTTTATTGTAATCCTTAGAGCCGAGTCGTATAGGCCCTTATTCATCATTTGTGTAGTGAGTTGGTAGTATCATCTCCTCATTTTAGGAACATATTCAGCCCTGGTCACTCTTTTTTCACTTAGCCGTTACTTTGATCCATTGTCTGATTTTAAAATATTTGTCATTCAAGGTGTTAGGATTTTCTGCCATCTTAAGTACAAGGGTAATAGCAGTCTTAGTTGGTCAGAATATACCTCTCATTCTGTCCAACTTTGACTGGTATTCTTTTTGTATCTAAGATGGTAAGTATTCCGAATTGTACTTTTTTTTTTTAGATTTAGTTGTGTCAATTCAGTTCTCTATTTCTCAATTTGGTTTAGTTATTTTTTTATTGTAATCCTTAGAGCTGAGTCGTATAGGCCCTTATTCATCATTTGCGTAGTGAGTTGGTGGTATCATCTCCTCATTTTTAGAACATATTCAGCCCTGGTCACTCTTTTTTCACTTAGCCGCTACTTTGATCCATTTTCCGATTTTATATTATTAGTCATTCTAGGTATTAGGATTTTCTGCCATCTTAAATACAAGGGTAATAGTAGTCTTAGTTGGTCAGAATATACCTCTCATTCTGTCCAACTTTGACTGGTATTCTTTTTGTATCTAAGATGGTCAGTATTCCGAATAGTACTTTTTTTTTTTAGATTTAGTTGGTTGCAATTCAGTTCTCTATTTCTCAATTTGGTTTAGTTATTTTTTTATTGTAATCCTTAGAGCCGAGTCGAATAGGCCCTTATTCATCATTTGCGTAGTGAGTTGGCGGTACCATCTTCCTATTTTTAGAACATAGTAAGCTCTGGTCACTCTTTTTTCAATTAGCAGTTGCTTTGATCCATTGTCTGATTTTAAAATATTTGTCTTTCAAGGTGTTAGGATTTTCTGCCATCTTATGTACAAGGGTAATAGCAGTCTTAGTTGGTCAGAATACACCTCTCATTCTGTCCAACTTTGACTGGTATTCTTTTGTATCTAAGATGGTCAGTATTCCGAATAGTGCGTTTTGTTTTTTTTAGTTTTAGTTGGTTGAAATTCAGTTCTCTATTTCTCCATTAGTTTAGTAATCTTTTTATTTTAGTTGGTCAGAATTTACCTCTTATTCTGTCCAACTTTGATAAGTATTCTTTCTATACCTTAGATGGTCAGTATTCCGATTAGTGGGTTTTGTTTTTCTTGTTTTTTTTAGATTTAGTGGGTTGCAATTCAGTTCTCTATTTCTCAATTTGGTTTAGTTATTTTTTTATTGTAATCCTTATAGCCGAGTCGAATAGGCCCTTATTCATCATTTGCGTGTTAAGTTGACGGTACCATGTCCCCATTTTTAGAACATATTCAGCCCTGGTCATTTTTTTTCAATTAGCACTTCATTTGATCCATTGTCTGATTTTATAATATTAGGGATTCTAGGTGTTAAGATTTTCTGCCATCTTAAATACAAGGGTAATAGTAGTCTTAGTTGGTCAGAAATTACCTCTCATTCTGTCCAATTTTGACTAGTATTCTTTTTGTATCTAAGATTCTGAATAGTGTGTTTTGTATTTCTTGTTTTTTTTAGATTTAGTTGGTTGCAATTCAGTTCTCTATTTCTCAATTAGGTTTAGTTATTTTTTTATTGTAATCCTTAGAGCTGAGTCGTATAGGCCCTTATTCATCATTTGCGTAGTGAGTTGGTGGTATCATTTCCTCATTTTTAGAACATATTCAGCCCTGGTCACTCTTTTTTCACTTAGCCGTTACTTTGATCCATTTTCCGATTTTATATTATTAGTCATTCTAGGTATTAGGATTTTCTGCCATCTTAAATACAAGGGTAATAGTAGTCTTAGTTTGTCAGAATATACCTCTCATTCTGTCCAACTTTGACTAGTATTCTTTTTGTATCTAATATGGTCAGGATTCCGAATAGTGCGTTTTGTTTTTTTAGTTTAAGGTGGTTGAAATTCAGTTCTCTATTTCTCCATTAGTTTAGTAATCTTTTTATTTTAATCCTTAGAGCCGAGTCGAATAGGCCCTTATTCATCATTTGCGAAGTGAGTTCGCCAACTCACCGCCGTACCATCTTCCCATTTTTAGAACATAGTAAGCTCTGGTCACTCTTTTTTCAATTAGCAGTTGCTTTGATCCATTGTCCGATTTTAAAATATTGGTCATTCTAGGTGTTAGGATTTTCTGCCATCTTAAGTATAACGGTAATAGTAGTCTTATTTGCTCAGAGTTTACCTCTTAATCTGTCCAACTTTGACTTGTATTCTTTTGTATATAAGATGGTTAGTATTCTGAATAGTGCGTTTTGTTTTTCTTGTTTTTTTTAGATTTAGTTGGTTGCAATTCAGTTCTCTATTTCTCAATTAGGTTTAGTTATTTTTTTATTGTAATCCTTAGAGCTGAGTCGTATAGGCCCTTATTCATCATTTGCGTAGTGAGTTGGTGGTATCATCTCCTCATTTTTAGAACATATTCAGCCCTGGTCACTCTTTTTTCACTTAGCCGTTACTTTGATCCATTTTCCGATTTTATATTATTAGTCATTCTAGGTATTAGGATTTTCTGCCATCTTAAATACAAGGGTAATAGTAGTCTTAGTTTGTCAGAATATACCTCTCATTCTGTCCAACTTTGACTAGTATTCTTTTTGTATCTAATATGGTCAGGATTCCGAATAGTGCGTTTTGTTTTTTTAGTTTAAGGTGGTTGAAATTCAGTTCTCTATTTCTCCATTAGTTTAGTAATCTTTTTATTTTAATCCTTAGAGCCGAGTCGAATAGGCCCTTATTCATCATTTGCGAAGTGAGTTCGCCAACTCACCGCCGTACCATCTTCCCATTTTTAGAACATAGTAAGCTCTGGTCACTCTTTTTTCAATTAGCAGTTGCTTTGATCCATTGTCCGATTTTAAAATATTGGTCATTCTAGGTGTTAGGATTTTCTGCCATCTTAAGTATAACGGTAATAGTAGTCTTATTTGCTCAGAGTTTACCTCTTAATCTGTCCAACTTTGACTTGTATTCTTTTGTATATAAGATGGTTAGTATTCTGAATAGTGCGTTTTGTTTTTCTTGTTTTTTTTAGATTTAGTTGGTTGCAATTCAGTTCTCTATTTCTCAATTAGGTTTAGTTATTTTTTTATTGTAATCCTTAGAGCCGAGTCGAATAGGCCCTTATTCATCATTTGCGTAGTGAGTTGGCGGTACCATCTTCCTATTTTTAGAACATAGTAAGCTCTGGTCACTCTTTTTTCAATTAGCAGTTGCTTTGATCCATTGTCTGATTTTAAAATATTTGTCATTCAAGGTGTTAGGATTTTCTGCCATCTTAAGTACAAGGGTAATAGCAGTCTTAGTTGGTCAGAATATACCTCTCATTCTGTCCAACTTTCACTGGTATTCATTTTGTATCTAAGATGGTCAGTATCCCGAATAGTACTTTTTTTTTTTAGATTTAGTTGGTTGCAATTCAGTTCTCTATTTCTCAATTTGGTTTAGTTATTTTTTTATTGTAATCCTTAGAGCCGAGTCGTATAGGCCCTTATTCATCATTTGCGTAGTGAGTTGGCGGTACCATCCCTATTTTTAGAACATAGTAAGCTCTGGTCACTATTTTTTCAATTAGCAGTTGCTTTGATCCATTGTCTGATTTTAAAATATTTCTCATTCAAGGTGTTAGGATTTTCTGCCATCTTAAGTACAAGGGTAATAGCAGTCTTAGTTGGTCAGAATATACCTCTCATTCTGTCCAACTTTGACTGGTATTGTTTTTGTATCTAAGATGGTCAGTATTCCGAATAGTGCGTTTTTTTTTTTAGATTTAGTTGGTTGCAATTCAGTTCTCTATTTCTCAATTTGGTTTAGTTATTTTTTTATTGTAATCCTTAGAGCCGAGTCGTATAGGCCCTTATTCAACATTTGCGTAGTGAGTTGGTGGTATCATCTCCTCATTTTTAGAACATATTCAGCCCTGGTCACTCTTTTTTCACTTAGCCGTTACTTTGATCCATTTTCCGATTTTATATTATTAGTCATTCTAGGTGTTAGGATTTTCTGCCATCTTAAATACAAGGGTAATAGTAGTCTTAGTTGGTCAGAATATACCTCTCATTCTGTCCAACTTTGACTAGTATTCTTTTTGTATCTAATATGGTCAGTATTCCGAATAGTGCGTTTTGTTTTTTTTAGTTTTAGTTGGTTGAAATTCAGTTCTCTATTTCTCCATTAGTTTTGTAATCTTTTTATTTTAATCCTTAGAGCCGAGTCGAATAGGCCCTTATTTATCATTTGCGTAGTGAGTTGGTAGTATCATCTCATTTTAGGAACATATTCAGCCCTGGTCACTCTTTTTTCACTTAGCCGTTACTTTGATCCATTGTCTGATTTTAAAATATTTGTCATTCAAGGTGTTAGGATTTTCTGCCATCTTAAGTACAAGGGTAATAGCAGTCTTAGTTGGTCAGAATATACCTCTCATTCTGTCCAACTTTGACTGGTATTCTTTTTGTATCTAAGATGGTCAGTATTCCGAATAGTACTTTTTTTTTTAGATTTAGTTGGTTGCAATTCAGTTCTCTATTTCTCAATTTGGTTTAGTTATTTTTTTATTGTAATCCTTAGAGCCGAGTCGTATAGGCCCTTATTCATCATTTGCGTAGTGAGTTGGCGGTACCATCCCTATTTTTAGAACATAGTAAGCTCTGGTCACTCTTTTTTCAATTAGCAGTTGCTTTGATCCATTGTCTGATTTTAAAATATTTGTCATTCAAGGTGTTAGGATTTTCTGCCATCTTAAGTACAAGGGTAATAGCAGTCTTAGTTGGTCAGAATATACCTCTCATTCTGTCCAACTTTGACTAGTATTCTTTTTGTATCTAAGATGGTCAGTATTCCGAATAGTGCGTTGTTTTTTTTAGATTTAGTTGGTTGTAATTCAGTTCTCTATTTCTCAATTTGGTTTAGTTATTTTTTTATTGTACTCCTTAGAGCCGAGTCGTATAGGCCCTTATTCATCATTTGCGTAGTGAGTTGGTAGTATCATCTCCTCATTTTAGGAACATATTCAGCCCTGGTCACTCTTTTTTCACTTAGCCGTTACTTTGATCCATTGTCTGATTTTAAAATATTTGTCATTCAAGGTGTTAGGATTTTCTGCCATCTTAAGTACAAGGGTAATAGCAGTCTTAGTTGGTCAGAATATACCTCTTATTCTGTCCAACTTTGACTTGTATTCTTTTGTATATAAGATGGTTAGTATTCTGAATAGTGCGTTTTGTTTTTCTTGTTTTTTTTAGATTTAGTTGGTTGCAATTCAGTTCTCTATTTCTCAATTTGGTTTAGTTATTTTTTTATTGTAATCCTTAGAGCCGAGTCGAATAGGCCCTTATTCATCATTTGCGTAGTGAGTTGGCGGTACCATCCCTATTTTTAGAACATAGTAAGCTCTGGTCACTCTTTTTTCAATTAGCAGTTGCTTTGATCCATTGTCTGATTTTAAAATATTTGTCATTCAAGGTGTTAGGATTTTCTGCCATCTTAAGTACAAGGGTAATAGCAGTCTTAGTTGGTCAGAATATACCTCTCATTCTGTCCAACTTTGACTGGTATTCTTTTTGTATCTAAGATGGTCAGTATTCCGAATAGTGCGTTGTTTTTTTTAGATTTAGTTGGTTGTAATTCAGTTCTCTATTTCTCAATTTGGTTTAGTTATTTTTTTATTGTAATCCTTAGAGCCGAGTCGTATAGGCCCTTATTCATCATTTGCGTAGTGAGTTGGTAGTATCATCTCCTCATTTTAGGAACATATTCAGCCCTGGTCACTCTTTTTTCACTTAGCCGTTACTTTGATCCATTGTCTGATTTTAAAATATTTGTCATTCAAGGTGTTAGGATTTTCTGCCATCTTAAGTACAAGGGTAATAGCAGTCTTAGTTGGTCAGAATATACCTCTTATTCTGTCCAACTTTGACTTGTATTCTTTTGTATATAAGATGGTTAGTATTCTGAATAGTGCGTTTTGTTTTTCTTGTTTTTTTTAGATTTAGTTGGTTGCAATTCAGTTCTCTATTTCTCAATTTGGTTTAGTTATTTTTTTATTGTAATCCTTAGAGCCGAGTCGAATAGGCCCTTATTCATCATTTGCATAGTGAGTTGGCGGTACCATCCCTATTTTTAGAACATAGTAAGCTCTGGTCACTCTTTTTTCAATTAGCAGTTGCTTTGATCCATTGTCTGATTTTAAAATATTTGTCATTCAAGGTGTTAGGATTTTCTGCCATCTTAAGTACAAGGGTAATAGCAGTCTTAGTTGGTCAGAATATACCTCTCATTCTGTCCAACTTTCACTGGTATTCATTTTGTATCTAAGATGGTCAGTATCCCGAATAGTACTTTTTTTTTTTAGATTTAGTTGGTTGCAATTCAGTTCTCTATTTCTCAATTTGGTTTAGTTATTTTTTTATTGTAATCCTTAGAGCCGAGTCGTATAGGCCCTTATTCACCATTTGCGTAGTGAGTTGGCGGTACCATCCCTATTTTTAGAACATAGTAAGCTCTGGTCACTCTTTTTTCAATTAGCAGTTGCTTTGATCCATTGTCTGATTTTAAAATATTTCTCATTCAAGGTGTTAGGATTTTCTGCCATCTTAAGTACAAGGGTAATAGCAGTCTTAGTTGGTCAGAATATACCTCTCATTCTGTCCAACTTTGACTGGTATTGTTTTTGTATCTAAGATGGTCAGTATTCCGAATAGTGCGTTTTTTTTTTTAGATTTAGTTGGTTGCAATTCAGTTCTCTATTTCTCAATTTGGTTTAGTTATTTTTTTATTGTAATCCTTAGAGCCGAGTCGTATAGGCCCTTATTCAACATTTGCGTAGTGAGTTGGTGGTATCATCTCCTCATTTTTAGAACATATTCAGCCCTGGTCACTCTTTTTTCACTTAGCCGTTACTTTGATCCATTTTCCGATTTTATATTATTAGTCATTCTAGGTGTTAGGATTTTCTGCCATCTTAAATACAAGGGTAATAGTAGTCTTAGTTGGTCAGAATATACCTCTCATTCTGTCCAACTTTGACTAGTATTCTTTTTGTATCTAATATGGTCAGTATTCCGAATAGTGCGTTTTGTTTTTTTTAGTTTTAGTTGGTTGAAATTCAGTTCTCTATTTCTCCATTAGTTTTGTAATCTTTTTATTTTAATCCTTAGAGCCGAGTCGAATAGGCCCTTATTCATCATTTGCGTAGTGAGTTGGTAGTATCATCTCCTCATTTTAGGAACATATTCAGCCCTGGTCACTCTTTTTTCACTTAGCCGTTACTTTGATCCATTGTCTGATTTTAAAATATTTGTCATTCAAGGTGTTAGGATTTTCTGCCATTTTAAGTACAAGGGTAATAGCAGTCTTAGTTGGTCAGAATATACCTCTCATTCTGTCCAACTTTGACTGGTATTCTTTTTGTATCTAAGATGGTCAGTATTCCGAATAGTACTTTTTTTTTTAGATTTAGTTGGTTGCAATTCAGTTCTCTATTTCTCAATTTGGTTTAGTTATTTTTTTATTGTAATCCTTAGAGCCGAGTCGTATAGGCCCTTATTCATCATTTGCGTAGTGAGTTGGTAGTATCATCTCCTCATTTTAGGAACATATTCAGCCCTGGTCACTCTTTTTTCACTTAGCCGTTACTTTGATCCATTGTCTGATTTTAAAATATTTGTCATTCAAGGTGCTAGGATTTTCTGCCATCTTAAGTACAAGGGTAATAGCAGTCTTAGTTGGTCAGAATATACCTCTTATTCTGTCCAACTTTGACTTGTATTCTTTTGTATATAAGATGGTTAGTATTCTGAATAGTGCGTTTTGTTTTTCTTGTTTTTTATAGATTTAGTTGGTTGCAATTCAGTTCTCTATTTCTCAATTTGGTTTAGTTATTTTTTTATTGTAATCCTTAGAGCCGAGTCGAATAGGCCCTTATTCATCATTTGCGTAGTGAGTTGGCGGTACCATCTTCCTATTTTTAGAACATATTCAGCCCTGGTCACTCTTTTTTCACTTAGCCGTTACTTTGATCCATTTTCCGATTTTATATTATTAGTCATTCTAGGTGTTAGGATTTTCTGCCATCTTAAATACAAGGGTAATAGTAGTCATAGTTGGTCAGAATATACCTCTCATTCTGTCCAACTTTATTAGTATTCTTTTTGTATCTAATATGGTCAGTATTCCGAATAGTGCGTTTTGTTTTTTTTAGTTTTAGTTGGTTGAAATTCAGTTCTCTATTTCTCCATTAGTTTTGTAATCTTTTTATTTTAATCCTTAGAGCCGAGTCGAAAAGGCCCTTATTCATCATTTGCGTAGTGAGTTCGCCAACTGACCGCCGTACCATCTTCCCATTTTTAGAACATAGTAAGCTCTGGTCACTCTTTTTTCAATTAGCAGTTGCTTTGATCCATTTTCCGATTTTATATTATTAGTCATTCTAGGTGTTAGGATTTTCTGCCATCTTAAGTATAACGGTAATAGTAGTCTTAGTTGCTCAGAGTTTACCTCTTATTCTGTCCAACTTTGACTTGTATTCTTTTGTATATAAGATGGTTAGTATTCTGAATAGTGCGTTTTGTTTTTCTTTTTTTTTTTAGATTTAGTTGGTTGTAATTCAGTTCTCTATTTCTAAATTTGGTTTAGTTATTTTTTTATTGTAATCCTTAGAGCCGAGTCGTATAGGCTCTTATTCATCATTTGCGTAGTGAGTTGGTAGTATCATCTCCTCATTTTAGGAACATATTCAGCCCTGATCACTCTTTTTTCACTTAGCCGTTACTTTGATCCATTGTCTGATTTTAAAATATTTGTCATTCAAGGTGTTAGGATTTTCTGCCATCTTAAGTACAAGGGTAATAGCAGTCTTAGTTGGTCAGAATATACCTCTTAATCTGTCCAACTTTGACTTGTATTCTTTTGTATATAAGATGGTTAGTATTCTGAATAGTGCGTTTTGTTTTTCTTGTTTTTTTTAGATTTAGTTGGTTGCAATTCAGTTCTCTATTTCTCAATATGGTTTAGTTATTTTTTTATTGTAATCCTTAGAGCCGAGTCGAATAGGCCCTTATTCATCATTTGCGTAGTGAGTTGGCGGTACCAACTTCCTATTTTTAGAACATATTCAGCCCTGGTCACTCTTTTTTCACTTAGCCGTTACTTTGATCCATTTTCCGATTTTATATTATTAGTCATTCTAGGTGTTAGGATTTTCTGCCATCTTAAATACAAGGGTAATAGTAGTCATAGTTGGTCAGAATATACCTCTCATTCTGTCCAACTTTATTAGTATTCTTTTTGTATCTAATATGGTCAGTATTCCGAATAGTGCGTTTTGTTTTTTTTAGTTTTAGTTGGTTGAAATTCAGTTCTCTATTTCTCCATTAGTTTTGTAATCTTTTTATTTTAATCCTTAGAGCCGAGTCGAATAGGCCCTTATTCATCATTTGCGTAGTGAGTTGGTAGTATCATCTCCTCATTTTAGGAACATATTCAGCCCTGGTCACTCTTTTTTCACTTAGCCGTTACTTTGATCCATTGTCTGATTTTAAAATATTTATCATTCAAGGTGTTAGGATTTTCTGCCATCTTAAGTACAAGGGTAATAGCAGTCTTAGTTGGTCAGAATATACCTCTCATTCTGTCCAACTTTGACTGGTATTCTTTTTGTATCTAAGATGGTCAGTATTCCGAATAGTGCGTTTTTTTTTTAGATTTAGTTGGTTGCAATTCAGTTCTCTATTTCTCAATTTGGTTTAGTTATTTTTTTATTGTAATCCTTAGAGCCGAGTCGAATAGGCCCTTATTCATCATTTGCGTAGTGAGTTGGCGGTACCATCCCTATTTTTAGAACATATTCAGCACTGGTCACTCTTTTTTCACTTAGCCGTTACTTAGATCCATTTTCCGATTTTATATTATTAGTCATTCTAGGTGTTAGGATTTTCTGCCATCTTAAATACAAGGGTAATAGTAGTCATAGTTGGTCAGAATATACCTCTCATTCTGTCCAACTTTATTAGTATTCTTTTTGTATCTAATATGGTCAGTATTCCGAATAGTGCGTTTTGTTTTTTTTAGTTTTAGTTGGTTGAAATTCAGTTCTCTATTTCTCCATTAGTTTTGTAATCTTTTTATTTTAATCCTTAGAGCCGAGTCGAATAGGCCCTTATTCATCATTTGCGTAGTGATTTCGCCAACTGACCGCCGTACCATCTTCCCATTTTTAGAACATAGTAAGCTCTGGTCACTCTTTTTTCAATTAGCAGTTGCTTTGATCCATTGTCCGATTTTATATTATTAGTCATTCTAGGTGTTAGGATTTTCTGCCATCTTAAGTATAACGGTAATAGTAGTCTTAGTTGCTCAGAGTTTACCTCTTATTCTGTCCAACTTTGACTTGTATTCTTTTGTATATAAGATGGTTAGTATTCTGAATAGTGCGTTTTGTTTTTCTTTTTTTTTTTTAGATTTAGTTGGTTGCAATTCAGTTCTCTATTTCTCAATTAGGTTTAGTTATTTTTTTATTGTAATCCTTAGAGCCGAGTCGAATAGGCCCTTATTCATCATTTGCGTAGTGAGTTGGCGGTACCATCTTCCTATTTTTAGAACATAGTAAGCTCTGGTCACTCTTTTTTCAATTAGCAGTTGCTTTGATCCATTGACTGATATTAAAATATTTCTCATTCAAGGTGTTAGGATTTTCTGCCATCTTAAGTACAAGGGTAATAGCAGTCTTAGTTGGTCAGAATATACCTCTCATTCTGTCCAACTTTGACTGGTATTGTTTTTGTATCTAAGATGGTCAGTATTCCGAATAGTGCGTTTTGTTTTTTTAGTTTAAGGTGGTTGAAATTCAGTTCTCTATTTCTCCATTAGTTTAGTAATCTTTTTATTTTAATCCTTAGAGCCGAGTCGAATAGGCCCTTATTCATCATTTGCGTAGTGAGTTGGTAGTATCATCTCCTCATTTTAGGAACATATTCAGCCCTGGTCACTCTTTTTTCACTTAGCCGTTACTTTGATCCATTGTCTGATTTTAAAATATTTGTCATTCAAGGTGTTAGGATTTTCTGCCATCTTAAGTACAAGGGTAATAGCAGTCTTAGTTGGTCAGAATATACCTCTCATTCTGTCCAACTTTGACTGGTATTCTTTTTGTATCTAAGATGGTCAGTATTCCGAATAGTGCGTTTTTTTTTTTAGATTTAGTTGGTTGCAATTCAGTTCTCTATTTCTCAATTTGGTTTAGTTATTTTTTTATTGTAATCCTTAGAGCCGAGTCGTATAGGCCCTTATTCATCATTTGCGTAGTGAGTTGGTGGTATCATCTCCTCATTTTTAGAACATATTCAGCCCTGGTCACTCTTTTTTCACTTAGCCGTTACTTTGATCCATTTTCCGATTTTATATTATTAGTCATTCTAGGTGTTAGGATTTTCTGCCATCTTAAATACAAGGGTAATAGTAGTCTTAGTTGGTCAGAATATACCTCTCATTCTGTCCAACTTTATTAGTATTCTTTTTGTATCTAATATGGTCAGTATTCCGAATAGTGCGTTTTGTTTTTTTTAGTTTTAGTTGTTTGAAATTCAGTTCTCTATTTCTCCATTAGTTTTGTAATCTTTTTATTTTAATCCTTAGAGCCGAGTCGAATAGGCTCTTATTCATCATTTGCGTAGTTAGTTGGCGGTACCATCTTCCCATTTTTAGAACATAGTAAGCTCTGGTCACTCTTTTTTCAATTAGCAGTTGCTTTGATCCATTGTCCGATTTTATATTATTAGTCATTCTAGGTGTTAGGATTTTCTGCCATCTTAAGTATAACGGTAATAGTAGTCTTAGTTGGTCAGAATATACCTCTCATTCTGTCCAACTTTGACTAGTATTCTTTTTGTATCTAATATGGTCAGTATTCCGAATAGTGTGTTTTGTTTTTCTTGTTTTTTTTAGATTTAGTTGGTTGCAATTCAGTTCTCTATTTCTCAATTAGGTTTAGTTATTTTTTTATTGTAATCCTTAGAGCCGAGTCGAATAGGCCCTTATTCATCATTTGCGTAGTGAGTTGGCGGTACCAACTTCCTATTTTTAGAACATATTCAGCCCTGGTCACTCTTTTTTCACTTAGCCGTTACTTTGATCCATTTTCCGATTTTATATTATTAGTCATTCTAGGTGTTAGGATTTTCTGCCATCTTAAATACAAGGGTAATAGTAGTCATAGTTGGTCAGAATATACCTCTCATTCTGTCCAACTTTATTAGTATTCTTTTTGTATCTAATATGGTCAGTATTCCGAATAGTGCGTTTTGTTTTTTTTAGTTTTAGTTGGTTGAAATTCAGTTCTCTATTTCTCCATTAGTTTTGTAATCTTTTTATTTTAATCCTTACAGCCGAGTCGAATAGGCCCTTATTCATCATTTGCGTAGTGAGTTGGCGGTACCATCTTCCTATTTTTAGAACATAGTAAGCTCTGGTCACTCTTTTTTCAATTAGCAGTTGCTTAGATCCATTGTCTGATTTTAAAATATTTGTCATTCAAGGTGTTAGGATTTTCTGCCATCTTAAGTACAAGGGTAATAGCAGTCTTAGTTGGTCAGAATATACCTCTCATTCTGTCCAACTTTGACTGGTATTCTTTTTGTATCTAAGATGGTCAGTATTCCGAATAGTACTTTTTTTTTTAGATTTAGTTGGTTGCAATTCAGTTCTCTATTTCTCAATTTGGTTTAGTTATTTTTTTATTGTAATCCTTAGAGCCGAGTCGTATAGGCCCTTATTCATCATTTGCGTAGTGAGTTGGCGGTACCATCCCTATTTTTAGAACATAGTAAGCTCTGGTCACTCTTTTTTCAATTAGCAGTTGCTTTGATCCATTGTCTGATTTTAAAATATTTGTCATTCAAGGTGTTAGGATTTTCTGCCATCTTAAGTACAAGGGTAATAGCAGTCTTAGTTGGTCAGAATATACCTCTCATTCTGTCCAACTTTGACTAGTATTCTTTTTGTATCTAAGATGGTCAGTATTCCGAATAGTGCGTTGTTTTTTTTAGATTTAGTTGGTTGCAATTCAGTTCTCTATTTCTCAATTTGGTTTAGTTATTTTTTTATTGTAATCCTTAGAGCCGAGTCGAATAGGCCCTTATTCATCATTTGCGTAGTGAGTTGGCGGTACCATCTTCCTATTTTTAGAACATAGTAAGCTCTGGTCACTCTTTTTTCAATTAGCAGTTGCTTAGATCCATTGTCTGATTTTAAAATATTTGTCATTCAAGGTGTTAGGATTTTCTGCCATCTTAAGTACAAGGGTAATAGCAGTCTTAGTTGGTCAGAATATACCTCTCATTCTGTCCAACTTTGACTGGTATTCTTTTTGTATCTAAGATGGTCAGTATTCCGAATAGTGCGTTGTTTTTTTTAGATTTAGTTGGTTGTAATTCAGTTCTCTATTTCTCAATTTGGTTTAGTTATTTTTTTATTGTAATCCTTAGAGCCGAGTCGTATAGGCCCTTATTCATCATTTGCGTAGTGAGTTGGTAGTATCATCTCCTCATTTTAGGAACATATTCAGCCCTGGTCACTCTTTTTTCACTTAGCCGTTACTTTGATCCATTGTCTGATTTTAAAATATTTGTCATTCAAGGTGTTAGGATTTTCTGCCATCTTAAGTACAAGGGTAATAGCAGTCTTAGTTGGTCAGAATATACCTCTTATTCTGTCCAACTTTGACTTGTATTCTTTTGTATATAAGATGGTTAGTATTCTGAATAGTGCGTTTTGTTTTTCTTGTTTTTTTTAGATTTAGTTGGTTGCAATTCAGTTCTCTATTTCTCAATTAGGTTTAGTTATTTTTTTATTGTAATCCTTAGAGCTGAGTCGTATAGGCCCTTATTCATCATTTGCGTAGTGAGTTGGTGGTATCATCTCCCCATTTTTAGAACAAATTCAGCCCTGGTCACTCTTTTTTCAATTAGCACTTCATTTGATCCATTGTCCGATTTTATATTATTAGTCATTTTAGGTGTTAGGATTTTCTGCCATCTTAAGTATAACGGTAATAGTAGTCTTAGTTGCTCAGAGTTTACCTCTTATTCTGTCCAACTTTGACTTGTATTCTTTTGTATATAAGATGGTTAGTATGCCGAATAGTGTGTTTTGTTTTTCTTGTTTTTTTTAGATTTAGTTGGTTGCAATTCAGTTCTCTATTTCTCAATTAGGTTTAGTTATTTTTTTATTGTAATCCTTAGAGCCGAGTCGAATAGGCCCTTATTCATCATTTGCGTAGTGAGTTGGCGGTACCATCTTCCTATTTTTAGAACATAGTAAGCTCTGGTCACTCTTTTTTCAATTAGCAGTTGCTTTGATCCATTGTCTGATTTTAAAATATTTCTCATTCAAGGTGTTAGGATTTTCTGCCATCTTAAGTACAAGGGTAATAGCAGTCTTAGTTGGTCAGAATATACCTCTCATTCTGTCCAACTTTGACTGGTATTCTTTTTGTATCTAAGATGGTCAGTATTCCGAATAGTGCGTTTTTTTTTTTAGATTTAGTTGGTTGTAATTCAGTTCTCTATTTCTCAATTTGGTTTAGTTATTTTTTTATTGTAATCCTTAGAGCCGAGTCGTATAGGCCCTTATTCATCATTTGCGTAGTGAGTTGGTAGTATCATCTCCTCATTTTAGGAACATATTCAGCCCTGGTCACTCTTTTTTCACTTAGCCGTTACTTTGATCCATTGTCTGATTTTAAAATATTTGTCATTCAAGGTGTTAGGATTTTCTGCCATCTTAAGTACAAGGGTAATAGCAGTCTTAGTTGGTCAGAATATACCTCTTATTCTGTCCAACTTTGACTTGTATTCTTTTGTATATAAGATGGTTAGTATTCTGAATAGTGCGTTTTGTTTTTCTTGTTTTTTTTAGATTTAGTTGGTTGCAATTCAGTTCTCTATTTCTCAATTAGGTTTAGTTATTTTTTTATTGTAATCCTTAGAGCTGAGTCGTATAGGCCCTTATTCATCATTTGCGTAGTGAGTTGGTGGTATCATCTCCCCATTTTTAGAACAAATTCAGCCCTGGTCACTCTTTTTTCAATTAGCACTTCATTTGATCCATTGTCCGATTTTATATTATTAGTCATTTTAGGTGTTAGGATTTTCTGCCATCTTAAGTATAACGGTAATAGTAGTCTTAGTTGCTCAGAGTTTACCTCTTATTCTGTCCAACTTTGACTTGTATTCTTTTGTATATAAGATGGTTAGTATGCCGAATAGTGTGTTTTGTTTTTCTTGTTTTTTTTAGATTTAGTTGGTTGCAATTCAGTTCTCTATTTCTCAATTAGGTTTAGTTATTTTTTTATTGTAATCCTTAGAGCCGAGTCGAATAGGCCCTTATTCATCATTTGCGTAGTGAGTTGGCGGTACCATCTTCCTATTTTTAGAACATAGTAAGCTCTGGTCACTCTTTTTTCAATTAGCAGTTGCTTTGATCCATTGTCTGATTTTAAAATATTTCTCATTCAAGGTGTTAGGATTTTCTGCCATCTTAAGTACAAGGGTAATAGCAGTCTTAGTTGGTCAGAATATACCTCTCATTCTGTCCAACTTTGACTGGTATTCTTTTTGTATCTAAGATGGTCAGTATTCCGAATAGTGCGTTTTTTTTTTTAGATTTAGTTGGTTGCAATTCAGTTCTCTATTTCTCAATTTGGTATAGTTATTTTTTTATTGTAATCCTTAGAGCCGAGTCGTATAGGCCCTTATTCATCATTTGCGTAGTGAGTTGGCGGTACCATCTTCCTATTTTTAGAACATAGTAAGCTCTGGTCACTCTTTTTTCAATTAGCAGTTGCTTAGATCCATTGTCTGATTTTAAAATATTTGTCATTCAAGGTGTTAGGATTTTCTGCCATCTTAAGTACAAGGGTAATAGCAGTCTTAGTTGGTCAGAATATACCTCTCATTCTGTCCAACTTTGACTGGTATTCTTTTTGTATCTAAGATGGTCAGTATTCCGAATAGTACTTTTTTTTTTAGATTTAGTTGGTTGCAATTCAGTTCTCTATTTCTCAATTTGGTTTAGTTATTTTTTTATTGTAATCCTTAGAGCCGAGTCGTATAGGCCCTTATTCATCATTTGCGTAGTGAGTTGGCGGTACCATCCCTATTTTTAGAACATAGTAAGCTCTGGTCACTCTTTTTTCAATTAGCAGTTGCTTTGATCCATTGTCTGATTTTAAAATATTTGTCATTCAAGGTGTTAGGATTTTCTGCCATCTTAAGTACAAGGGTAATAGCAGTCTTAGTTGGTCAGAATATACCTCTCATTCTGTCCAACTTTGACTAGTATTCTTTTTGTATCTAAGATGGTCAGTATTCCGAATAGTGCGTTTTTTTTTTAGATTTAGTTGGTTGTAATTCAGTTCTCTATTTCTCAATTAGGTTTAGTTATTTTTTTATTGTAATCCTTAGAGCTGAGTCGTATAGGCCCTTATTCATCATTTGCGTAGTGAGTTGGTAGTATCATCTCCTCATTTTAGGAACATATTCAGCCCTGGTCACTCTTTTTTCACTTAGCCGTTACTTTGATCCATTGTCTGATTTTAAAATATTTGTCATTCAAGGTGTTAGGATTTTCTGCCATCTTAAGTACAAGGGTAATAGCAGTCTTAGTTGGTCAGAATATACCTCTTATTCTGTCCAACTTTGACTTGTATTCTTTTGTATATAAGATGGTTAGTATTCTGAATAGTGCGTTTTGTTTTTCTTGTTTTTTTTAGATTTAGTTGGTTGCAATTCAGTTCTCTATTTCTCAATTAGGTTTAGTTATTTTTTTATTGTAATCCTTAGAGCTGAGTCGTATAGGCCCTTATTCATCATTTGCGTAGTGAGTTGGTGGTATCATCTCCCCATTTTTAGAACAAATTCAGCCCTGGTCACTCTTTTTTCAATTAGCACTTCATTTGATCCATTGTCCGATTTTATATTATTAGTCATTTTAGGTGTTAGGATTTTCTGCCATCTTAAGTATAACGGTAATAGTAGTCTTAGTTGCTCAGAGTTTACCTCTTATTCTGTCCAACTTTGACTTGTATTCTTTTGTATATAAGATGGTTAGTATGCCGAATAGTGTGTTTTGTTTTTCTTGTTTTTTTTAGATTTAGTTGGTTGAAATTCAGTTCTCTATTTCTCAATTAGGTTTAGTTATTTTTTTATTGTAATCCTTAGAGCTGAGTCGTATAGGCCCTTATTCATCATTTGCGTAGTGAGTTGGTAGTATCATCTCCTCATTTTAGGAACATATTCAGCCCTGGTCACTCTTTTTTCACTTAGCCGTTACTTTGATCCATTGTCTGATTTTAAAATATTTGTCATTCAAGGTGTTAGGATTTTCTGCCATCTTAAGTACAAGGGTAATAGCAGTCTTAGTTGGTCAGAATATACCTCTTATTCTGTCCAACTTTGACTTGTATTCTTTTGTATATAAGATGGTTAGTATTCTGAATAGTGCGTTTTGTTTTTCTTGTTTTTTTTAGATTTAGTTGGTTGCAATTCAGTTCTCTATTTCTCAATTAGGTTTAGTTATTTTTTTATTGTAATCCTTAGAGCTGAGTCGTATAGGCCCTTATTCATCATTTGCGTAGTGAGTTGGTGGTATCATCTCCCCATTTTTAGAACAAATTCAGCCCTGGTCACTCTTTTTTCAATTAGCACTTCATTTGATCCATTGTCCGATTTTATATTATTAGTCATTTTAGGTGTTAGGATTTTCTGCCATCTTAAGTATAACGGTAATAGTAGTCTTAGTTGCTCAGAGTTTACCTCTTATTCTGTCCAACTTTGACTTGTATTCTTTTGTATATAAGATGGTTAGTATGCCGAATAGTGTGTTTTGTTTTTCTTGTTTTTTTTAGATTTAGTTGGTTGCAATTCAGTTCTCTATTTCTCAATTAGGTTTAGTTATTTTTTTATTGTAATCCTTAGAGCCGAGTCGAATAGGCCCTTATTCATCATTTGCGTAGTGAGTTGGCGGTACCATCTTCCTATTTTTAGAACATAGTAAGCTCTGGTCACTCTTTTTTCAATTAGCAGTTGCTTTGATCCATTGTCTGATTTTAAAATATTTCTCATTCAAGGTGTTAGGATTTTCTGCCATCTTAAGTACAAGGGTAATAGCAGTCTTAGTTGGTCAGAATATACCTCTCATTCTGTCCAACTTTGACTGGTATTCTTTTTGTATCTAAGATGGTCAGTATTCCGAATAGTGCGTTTTTTTTTTTAGATTTAGTTGGTTGCAATTCAGTTCTCTATTTCTCAATTTGGTATAGTTATTTTTTTATTGTAATCCTTAGAGCCGAGTCGTATAGGCCCTTATTCATCATTTGCGTAGTGAGTTGGCGGTACCATCTTCCTATTTTTAGAACATAGTAAGCTCTGGTCACTCTTTTTTCAATTAGCAGTTGCTTAGATCCATTGTCTGATTTTAAAATATTTGTCATTCAAGGTGTTAGGATTTTCTGCCATCTTAAGTACAAGGGTAATAGCAGTCTTAGTTGGTCAGAATATACCTCTCATTCTGTCCAACTTTGACTGGTATTCTTTTTGTATCTAAGATGGTCAGTATTCCGAATAGTACTTTTTTTTTTAGATTTAGTTGGTTGCAATTCAGTTCTCTATTTCTCAATTTGGTTTAGTTATTTTTTTATTGTAATCCTTAGAGCCGAGTCGTATAGGCCCTTATTCATCATTTGCGTAGTGAGTTGGCGGTACCATCCCTATTTTTAGAACATAGTAAGCTCTGGTCACTCTTTTTTCAATTAGCAGTTGCTTTGATCCATTGTCTGATTTTAAAATATTTGTCATTCAAGGTGTTAGGATTTTCTGCCATCTTAAGTACAAGGGTAATAGCAGTCTTAGTTGGTCAGAATATACCTCTCATTCTGTCCAACTTTGACTAGTATTCTTTTTGTATCTAAGATGGTCAGTATTCCGAATAGTGCGTTGTTTTTTTTAGATTTAGTTGGTTGTAATTCAGTTCTCTATTTCTCAATTAGGTTTAGTTATTTTTTTATTGTAATCCTTAGAGCTGAGTCGTATAGGCCCTTATTCATCATTTGCGTAGTGAGTTGGTAGTATCATCTCCTCATTTTAGGAACATATTCAGCCCTGGTCACTCTTTTTTCAATTAGCACTTCATTTGATCCATTGTCCGATTTTATATTATTAGTCATTTTAGGTGTTAGGATTTTCTGCCATCTTAAGTATAACGGTAATAGTAGTCTTAGTTGCTCAGAGTTTACCTCTTATTCTGTCCAACTTTGACTTGTATTCTTTTGTATATAAGATGGTTAGTATGCCGAATAGTGTGTTTTGTTTTTCTTGTTTTTTTTAGATTTAGTTGGTTGCAATTCAGTTCTCTATTTCTCAATTAGGTTTAGTTATTTTTTTATTGTAATCCTTAGAGCCGAGTCGAATAGGCCCTTATTCATCATTTGCGTAGTGAGTTGGCGGTACCATCTTCCTATTTTTAGAACATAGTAAGCTCTGGTCACTCTTTTTTCAATTAGCAGTTGCTTTGATCCATTGTCTGATTTTAAAATATTTCTCATTCAAGGTGTTAGGATTTTCTGCCATCTTAAGTACAAGGGTAATAGCAGTCTTAGTTGGTCAGAATATACCTCTCATTCTGTCCAACTTTGACTGGTATTCTTTTTGTATCTAAGATGGTCAGTATTCCGAATAGTGCGTTTTTTTTTTTAGATTTAGTTGGTTGCAATTCAGTTCTCTATTTCTCAATTTGGTATAGTTATTTTTTTATTGTAATCCTTAGAGCCGAGTCGTATAGGCCCTTATTCATCATTTGCGTAGTGAGTTGGTGGTATCATCTCCTCATTTTTAGAACATATTCAGCCCTGGTCACTCTTTTTTCACTTAGCCGTTACTTTGATCCATTTTCCGATTTTATATTATTAGTCATTCTAGGTGTTAGGATTTTCTGCCATCTTAAATACAAGGGTAATAGTAGTCTTAGTTGGTCAGAATATACCTCTCATTCTGTCCAACTTTATTAGTATTCTTTTTGTATCTAATATGGTCAGTATTCCGAATAGTGCGTTTTGTTTTTTTTAGTTTTAGTTGGTTGAAATTCAGTTCTCTATTTCTCCATTAGTTTTGTAATCTTTTTATTTTAATCCTTAGAGCCGAGTCGAATAGGCTCTTATTCATCATTTGCGTAGTGAGTTGGCGGTACCATCTTCCTATTTTTAGAACATAGTAAGCTCTGGTCACTCTTTTTTCAATTAGCACTTTATTTGATCCATTGTCCGATTTTATATTATTAGTCATTTTAGGTGTTAGGATTTTCTGCCATCTTAAGTATAACGGTAATAGTAGTCTTAGTTGCTCAGAGTTTACCTCTTATTCTGTCCAACTTTGACTTGTATTCTTTTGTATATAAGATGGTTAGTATGCCGAATAGTGTGTTTTGTTTTTCTTGTTTTTTTTAGATTTAGTTGGTTGCAATTCAGTTCTCTATTTCTCAATTAGGTTTAGTTATTTTTTTATTGTAATCCTTAGAGCCGAGTCGAATAGGCCCTTATTCATCATTTGCGTAGTGAGTTGGCGGTACCATCTTCCTATTTTTAGAACATAGTAAGCTCTGGTCACTCTTTTTTCAATTAGCAGTTGCTTTGATCCATTGTCTGATTTTAAAATATTTCTCATTCAAGGTGTTAGGATTTTCTGCCATCTTAAGTACAAGGGTAATAGCAGTCTTAGTTGGTCAGAATATACCTCTCATTCTGTCCAACTTTGACTGGTATTCTTTTTGTATCTAAGATGGTCAGTATTCCGAATAGTGCGTTTTTTTTTTTAGATTTAGTTGGTTGCAATTCAGTTCTCTATTTCTCAATTTGGTATAGTTATTTTTTTATTGTAATCCTTAGAGCCGAGTCGTATAGGCCCTTATTCATCATTTGCGTAGTGAGTTCGCCAACTGACCGCCGTACCATCTTCCCATTTTTAGAACATAGTAAGCTCTGGTCACTCTTTTTTCAATTAGCAGTTGCTTTGATCCATTGTCCGATTTTATATTATTAGTCATTCTAGGTGTTAGGATTTTCTGCCATCTTAGTATAACGGTAATAGTAGTCTTAGTTGCTCAGAGTTTACCTCTTAATCTGTCCAACTTTGACTTGTATTCTGTTGTATATAAGATGGTTAGTATTCCGAATAGTGTGTTTTGTTTTTCTTGTTTTTTTTAGATTTAGTTGGTTGCAATTCAGTTCTCTATTTCTCAATTAGGTTTAGTTATTTTTTTATTGTAATCCTTAGAGCTGAGTCGTATAGGCCCTTATTCATCATTTGCGTAGTGAGTTGGTGGTATCATCTCCTCATTTTTAGAACATATTCAGCCCTGGTCACTCTTTTTTCACTTAGCCGTTACTTTGATCCATTTTCCGATTTTATATTATTAGTCATTCTAGGTATTAGGATTTTCTGCCATCTTAAATACAAGGGTAATAGTAGTCTTAGTTTGTCAGAATATACCTCTCATTCTGTCCAACTTTGACTAGTATTCTTTTTGTATCTAATATGGTCAGTATTCCGAAAAGTGCGTTTTGTTTTTTTAGTTTAAGGTGGTTGAAATTCAGTTCTCTATTTCTCCATTAGTTTAGTAATCTTTTTATTTTAATCCTTAGAGCCGAGTCGAATAGGCCCTTATTCATCATTTGCGAAGTGAGTTCGCCAACTCACCGCCGTACCATCTTCCCATTTTTAGAACATAGTAAGCTCTGGTCACTCTTTTTTCAATTAGCAGTTGCTTTGATCCATTGTCCGATTTTATATTATTAGTCATTCTAGGTGTTAGGATTTTCTGCCATCTTAGTATAACGGTAATAGTAGTCTTAGTTGCTCAGAGTTTACCTCTTAATCTGTCCAACTTTGACTTGTATTCTTTTGTATATAAGATGGTTAGTATTCTGAATAGTGCGTTTTGTTTTTCTTGTTTTTTTTAGATTTAGTTGGTTGCAATTCAGTTCTCTATTTCTCAATTAGGTTTAGTTATTTTTTTATTGTAATCCTTAGAGCTGAGTCGTATAGGCCCTTATTCATCATTTGCGTAGTGAGTTGGTGGTATCATCTCCTCATTTTTAGAACATATTCAGCCCTGGTCACTCTTTTTTCACTTAGCCGCTACTTTGATCCATTTTCCGATTTTATATTATTAGTCATTCTAGGTATTAGGATTTTCTGCCATCTTAAGTATAACGGTAATAGTAGTCTTAGTTGCTCAGAGTTTACCTCTTATTCTGTCCAACTTTGACTTGTATTCTTTTGTATATAAGATGGTTAGTATTCCGAATAGTGTGTTTTGTTTTTCTTGTTTTTTTTAGATTTAGTTGGTTGCAATTCAGTTCTCTATTTCTCAATTAGGTTTAGTTATTTTTTTATTGTAATCCTTAGAGCTGAGTCGTATAGGCCCTTATTCATCATTTGCGTAGTGAGTTGGTGGTATCATCTCCTCATTTTTAGAACATATTCAGCCCTGGTCACTCTTTTTTCAATTAGCAGTTGCTTTGATCCATTGTCTGATTTTAAAATATTTGTCATTCAAGGTGTTAGGATTTTCTGCCATCTTAAGTACAAGGGTAATAGCAGTCTTAGTTGGTCAGAATATACCTCTCATTCTGTCCAACTTTGACTGGTATTCTTTTTGTATCTAAGATGGTCAGTATTCCGAATAGTACTTTTTTTTTTTAGATTTAGTTGGTTGCAATTCAGTTCTCTATTTCTCCATTAGTTTAGTAATCTTTTTATTTTAATCCTTAGAGCCGAGTCGAATAGGCCCTTATTCATCATTTGCGTAGTGAGTTCGCCAACTGACCGCCGTACCATCTTCCCATTTTTAGAACATAGTAAGCTCTGGTCACTCTTTTTTCAATTAGCAGTTGCTTTGATCCATTGTCCGATTTTATATTATTAGTCATTCTAGGTGTTAGGATTTTCTGCCATCTTAGTATAACGGTAATAGTAGTCTTAGTTGCTCAGAGTTTACCTCTTAATCTGTCCAACTTTGACTTGTATTCTGTTGTATATAAGATGGTTAGTATTCCGAATAGTGTGTTTTGTTTTTCTTGTTTTTTTTAGATTTAGTTGGTTGCAATTCAGTTCTCTATTTCTCAATTAGGTTTAGTTATTTTTTTATTGTAATCCTTAGAGCCGAGTCGAATAGGCCCTTATTCATCATTTGCGTAGTGAGTTGGCGGTACCATCTTCCTATTTTTAGAATATAGTAAGCTCTGGTCACTCTTTTTTCAATTAGCCGCTACTTTGATCCATTTTCCGATTTTATATTATTAGTCATTCAAGGTATTAGGATTTTCTGCCATCTTAAATACAAGGGTAATAGTAGTCTTAGTTGGTCAGAATATACCTCTCATTCTGTCCAACTTTGACTAGTATTCTTTTTGTATCTAATATGGTCAGTATTCTGAATAGTGCGTTTTGTTTTTTTAGTTTAAGGTGGTTGTAATTCAGTTCTCTATTTCTCCATTAGTTTAGTAATCTTTTTATTTTAATCCTTAGAGCCGAGTCGAATAGGCCCTTATTCATCATTTGCGAAGTGAGTTCGCCAACTCACCGCCGTACCATCTTCCTATTTTTAGAATATAGTAAGCTCTGGTCACTCTTTTTTCAATTAGCCGCTACTTTGATCCATTTTCCGATTTTATATTATTAGTCATTCAAGGTATTAGGATTTTCTGCCATCTTAAATACAAGGGTAATAGTAGTCTTAGTTGGTCAGAATATACCTCTCATTCTGTCCAACTTTGACTAGTATTCTTTTTGTATCTAATATGGTCAGTATTCCGAATAGTGCGTTTTGTTTTTTTAGTTTAAGGTGGTTGTAATTCAGTTCTCTATTTCTCCATTAGTTTAGTAATCTTTTTATTTTAATCCTTAGAGCCGAGTCGAATAGGCCCTTATTCATCATTTGCGAAGTGAGTTCGCCAACTCACCGCCGTACCATCTTCCCATTTTTAGAACATAGTAAGCTCTGGTCACTCTTTTTTCAATTAGCAGTTGCTTTGATCCATTGTCTGATTTTAAAATATTTCTCATTCAAGGTGTTAGGATTTTCTGCCATCTTAAGTACAAGGGTAATAGCAGTCTTAGTTGGTCAGCATATACCTCTCATTCTGTCCAACTTTGACTGGTATTGTTTTTGTATCTAAGATGGTCAGTATTCCGAATAGTGCGTTTTTTTTTTTAGATTTAGTTGGTTGCAATTCAGTTCTCTATTTCTCAATTAGGTTTAGTTATTTTTTTATTGTAATCCTTAGAGCTGAGTCGTATAGGCCCTTATTCATCATTTGCGTAGTGAGTTGGTAGTATCATCTCCTCATTTTAGGAACATATTCAGCCCTGGTCACTCTTTTTTCACTTAGCCGTTACTTTGATCCATTGTCTGATTTTAAAATATTTGTCATTCAAGGTGTTAAGATTTTCTGCCATCTTAAGTACAAGGGTAATAGCAGTCTTAGTTGGTCAGAATATACCTCTTATTCTGTCCAACTTTGACTTGTATTCTTTTGTATATAAGATGGTTAGTATTCTGAATAGTGCGTTTTGTTTTTCTTGTTTTTTTTAGATTTAGTTGGTTGCAATTCAGTTCTCTATTTCTCAATTTGGTTTAGTTATTTTTTTATTGTAATCCTTAGAGCCGAGTCGAATAGGCCCTTATTCATCATTTGCGTAGTGAGTTGGCGGTACCAACTTCCTATTTTTAGAACATATTCAGCCCTGGTCACTCTTTTTTCACTTAGCCCTTACTTTGATCCATTTTCCGATTTTATATTATTAGTCATTCTAGGTGTTAGGATTTTCTGCCATCTTAAATACAAGGGTAATAGTAGTCATAGTTGGTCAGAATATACCTCTCATTCTGTCCAACTTTATTAGTATTCTTTTTGTATCTAATATGGTCAGTATTCCGAATAGTGCGTTTTGTTTTTTTTAGTTTTAGTTGGTTGAAATTCAGTTCTCTATTTCTCCATTAGTTTTGTAATCTTTTTATTTTAATCCTTACAGCCGAGTCGAATAGGCCCTTATTCATCATTTGCGTAGTGAGTTCGCCAACTGACCGCCGTACCATCTTCCCATTTTTAGAACATAGTAAGCTCTGGTCACTCTTTTTTCAATTAGCAGTTGCTTTGATCCATTGTCCGATTTTATATTATTAGTCATTCTAGGTGTTAGGATTTTCTGCCATCTTAAGTATAACGGTAATAGTAGTCTTAGTTGCTCAGAGTTTACCTCTTATTCTGTCCAACTTTGACTTGTATTCTTTTGTATATAAGATGGTTAGTATTCGGAATAGTGCGTTTTGTTTTTCTTTTTTTTTTTAGATTTAGTTGGTTGCAATTCAGTTCTCTATTTCTCAATTAGGTTTAGTTATTTTTTTATTGTAATCCTTAGAGCCGAGTCGAATAGGCCCTTATTCATCATTTGCGTAGTGAGTTGGCGGTACCATCTTCCTATTTTTAGAACATAGTAAGCTCTGGTCACTCTTTTTTCAATTAGCAGTTGCTTTGATCCATTGTCTGATTTTAAAATATTTGTCATTCAAGGTGTTAGGATTTTCTGCCATCTTAAGTACAAGGGTAATAGCAGTCTTAGTTGGTCAGAATATACCTCTCATTCTGTCCAACTTTGACTAGTATTCTTTTTGTATCTAAGATGGTCAGTATTCCGAATAGTGCGTTGTTTTTTTTAGATTTAGTTGGTTGTAATTCAGTTCTCTATTTCTCAATTTGGTTTAGTTATTTTTTTATTGTAATCCTTAGAGCCGAGTCGTATAGGCCCTTATTCATCATTTGCGTAGTGAGTTGGTAGTATCATCTCCTCATTTTAGGAACATATTCAGCCCTGGTCACTCTTTTTTCACTTAGCCGTTACTTTGATCCATTGTCTGATTTTAAAATATTTGTCATTCAAGGTGTTAGGATTTTCTGCCATCTTAAGTACAAGGGTAATAGCAGTCTTAGTTGGTCAGAATATACCTCTTATTCTGTCCAACTTTGACTTGTATTCTTTTGTATATAAGATGGTTAGTATGCCGAATAGTGTGTTTTGTTTTTCTTGTTTTTTTTAGATTTAGTTGGTTGCAATTCAGTTCTCTATTTCTCAATTAGGTTTAGTTATTTTTTTATTGTAATCCTTAGAGCCGAGTCGAATAGGCCCTTATTCATCATTTGCGTAGTGAGTTGGCGGTACCATCTTCCTATTTTTAGAACATAGTAAGCTCTGGTCACTCTTTTTTCAATTAGCAGTTGCTTTGATCCATTGTCTGATTTTAAAATATTTCTCATTCAAGGTGTTAGGATTTTCTGCCATCTTAAGTACAAGGGTAATAGCAGTCTTAGTTGGTCAGAATATACCTCTCATTCTGTCCAACTTTGACTGGTATTCTTTTTGTATCTAAGATGGTCAGTATTCCGAATAGTGCGTTTTTTTTTTTAGATTTAGTTGGTTGCAATTCAGTTCTCTATTTCTCAATTTGGTTTAGTTATTTTTTTATTGTAATCCTTAGAGCCGAGTCGTATAGGCCCTTATTCATCATTTGCGTAGTGAGTTGGTGGTATCATCTCCTCATTTTTAGAACATATTCAGCCCTGGTCACTCTTTTTTCACTTAGCCGTTACTTTGATCCATTTTCCGATTTTATATTATTAGTCATTCTAGGTGTTAAGATTTTCTGCCATCTTAAATACAAGGGTAATAGTAGTCTTAGTTGGTCAGAATATACCTCTCATTCTGTCCAACTTTGACTAGTATTCTTTTTGTATCTAATATGGTCAGTATTCCGAATAGTGTGTTTTCTTTTTCTTGTTTTTATTAGATTTAGTTGGTTGCAATTCAGTTCTCTATTTCTCAATTAGGTTTAGTTATTTTTTTATTGTAATCCTTAGAGCCGAGTCGAATAGGCCCTTATTCATCATTTGCGTAGTGAGTTGGCGGTACCATCTTCCTATTTTTAGAACATAGTAAGCTCTGGTCACTCTTTTTTCAATTAGCAGTTGCTTTGATCCATTGTCTGATTTTAAAATATTTGTCATTCAAGGTGTTAGGATTTTCTGCCATCTTAAGTACAAGGGTAATAGCAGTCTTAGTTGGTCAGAATATACCTCTCATTCTGTCCAACTTTGACTGGTATTCTTTTTGTATCTAAGATGGTCAGTATTCCGAATAGTACTTTTTTTTTTAGATTTAGTTGGTTGCAATTCAGTTCTCTATTTCTCAATTTGGTTTAGTTATTTTTTTATTGTAATCCTTAGAGCCGAGTCGTATAGGCCCTTATTCATCATTTGCGTAGTGAGTTGGCGGTACCATCCCTATTTTTAGAACATAGTAAGCTCTGGTCACTCTTTTTTCAATTAGCAGTTGCTTTGATCCATTGTCTGATTTTAAAATATTTGTCATTCAAGGTGTTAGGATTTTCTGCCATCTTAAGTACAAGGGTAATAGCAGTCTTAGTTGGTCAGAATATACCTCTCATTCTGTCCAACTTTGACTAGTATTCTTTTTGTATCTAAGATGGTCAGTATTCCGAATAGTGCGTTGTTTTTTTTAGATTTAGTTGGTTGCAATTCAGTTCTCTATTTCTCAATTTGGTTTAGTTATTTTTTTATTGTAATCCTTAGAGCCGAGTCGAATAGGCCCTTATTCATCATTTGCGTAGTGAGTTGGCGGTACCATCTTCCTATTTTTAGAACATAGTAAGCTCTGGTCACTCTTTTTTCAATTAGCAGTTGCTTAGATCCATTGTCTGATTTTAAAATATTTGTAATTCAAGGTGTTAGGATTTTCTGCCATCTTAAGTACAAGGGTAATAGCAGTCTTAGTTGGTCAGAATATACCTCTCATTCTGTCCAACTTTGACTGGTATTCTTTTTGTATCTAAGATGGTCAGTATTCCGAATAGTACTTTTTTTTTTAGATTTAGTTGGTTGCAATTCAGTTCTCTATTTCTCAATTTGGTTTAGTTATTTTTTTATTGTAATCCTTAGAGCCGAGTCGTATAGGCCCTTATTCATCATTTGCGTAGTGAGTTGGCGGTACCATCCCTATTTTTAGAACATAGTAAGCTCTGGTCACTCTTTTTTCAATTAGCAGTTGCTTTGATCCATTGTCTGATTTTAAAATATTTGTCATTCAAGGTGTTAGGATTTTCTGCCATCTTAAGTACAAGGGTAATAGCAGTCTTAGTTGGTCAGAATATACCTCTCATTCTGTCCAACTTTGACTAGTATTCTTTTTGTATCTAAGATGGTCAGTATTCCGAATAGTGCGTTGTTTTTTTTAGATTTAGTTGGTTGCAATTCAGTTCTCTATTTCTCAATTTGGTTTAGTTATTTTTTTATTGTAATCCTTAGAGCCGAGTCGAATAGGCCCTTATTCATCATTTGCGTAGTGAGTTGGCGGTACCATCTTCCTATTTTTAGAACATAGTAAGCTCTGGTCACTCTTTTTTCAATTAGCAGTTGCTTAGATCCATTGTCTGATTTTAAAATATTTGTCATTCAAGGTGTTAGGATTTTCTGCCATCTTAAGTACAAGGGTAATAGCAGTCTTAGTTGGTCAGAATATACCTCTCATTCTGTCCAACTTTGACTGGTATTCTTTTTGTATCTAAGATGGTCAGTATTCCGAATAGTACTTTTTTTTTTAGATTTAGTTGGTTGCAATTCAGTTCTCTATTTCTCAATTTGGTTTAGTTATTTTTTTATTGTAATCCTTAGAGCCGAGTCGTATAGGCCCTTATTCATCATTTGCGTAGTGAGTTGGCGGTACCATCCCTATTTTTAGAACATAGTAAGCTCTGGTCACTCTTTTTTCAATTAGCAGTTGCTTTGATCCATTGTCTGATTTTAAAATATTTGTCATTCAAGGTGTTAGGATTTTCTGCCATCTTAAGTACAAGGGTAATAGCAGTCTTAGTTGGTCAGAATATACCTCTCATTCTGTCCAACTTTGACTAGTATTCTTTTTGTATCTAAGATGGTCAGTATTCCGAATAGTGCGTTGTTTTTTTTAGATTTAGTTGGTTGCAATTCAGTTCTCTATTTCTCAATTTGGTTTAGTTATTTTTTTATTGTAATCCTTAGAGCCGAGTCGAATAGGCCCTTATTCATCATTTGCGTAGTGAGTTGGCGGTACCATCTTCCTATTTTTAGAACATAGTAAGCTCTGGTCACTCTTTTTTCAATTAGCAGTTGCTTAGATCCATTGTCTGATTTTAAAATATTTGTCATTCAAGGTGTTAGGATTTTCTGCCATCTTAAGTACAAGGGTAATAGCAGTCTTAGTTGGTCAGAATATACCTCTCATTCTGTCCAACTTTGACTGGTATTCTTTTTGTATCTAAGATGGTCAGTATTCCGAATAGTGCGTTGTTTTTTTTAGATTTAGTTGGTTGTAATTCAGTTCTCTATTTCTCAATTTGGTTTAGTTATTTTTTTATTGTAATCCTTAGAGCCGAGTCGTATAGGCCCTTATTCATCATTTGCGTAGTGAGTTGGTAGTATCATCTCCTCATTTTAGGAACATATTCAGCCCTGGTCACTCTTTTTTCACTTAGCCGTTACTTTGATCCATTGTCTGATTTTAAAATATTTGTCATTCAAGGTGTTAGGATTTTCTGCCATCTTAAGTACAAGGGTAATAGCAGTCTTAGTTGGTCAGAATATACCTCTTATTCTGTCCAACTTTGACTTGTATTCTTTTGTATATAAGATGGTTAGTATTCTGAATAGTGCGTTTTGTTTTTCTTGTTTTTTTTAGATTTAGTTGGTTGCAATTCAGTTCTCTATTTCTCAATTAGGTTTAGTTATTTTTTTATTGTAATCCTTAGAGCTGAGTCGTATAGGCCCTTATTCATCATTTGCGTAGTGAGTTGGTGGTATCATCTCCCCATTTTTAGAACAAATTCAGCCCTGGTCACTCTTTTTTCAATTAGCACTTCATTTGATCCATTGTCCGATTTTATATTATTAGTCATTTTAGGTGTTAGGATTTTCTGCCAACTTAAGTATAACGGTAATAGTAGTCTTAGTTGCTCAGAGTTTACCTCTTATTCTGTCCAACTTTGACTTGTATTCTTTTGTATATAAGATGGTTAGTATGCCGAATAGTGTGTTTTGTTTTTCTTGTTTTTTTTAGATTTAGTTGGTTGCAATTCAGTTCTCTATTTCTCAATTAGGTTTAGTTATTTTTTTATTGTAATCCTTAGAGCCGAGTCGAATAGGCCCTTATTCATCATTTGCGTAGTGAGTTGGCGGTACCATCTTCCTATTTTTAGAACATAGTAAGCTCTGGTCACTCTTTTTTCAATTAGCAGTTGCTTTGATCCATTGTCTGATTTTAAAATATTTCTCATTCAAGGTGTTAGGATTTTCTGCCATCTTAAGTACAAGGGTAATAGCAGTCTTAGTTGGTCAGAATATACCTCTCATTCTGTCCAACTTTGACTGGTATTCTTTTTGTATCTAAGATGGTCAGTATTCCGAATAGTGCGTTTTTTTTTTTAGATTTAGTTGGTTGCAATTCAGTTCTCTATTTCTCAATTTGGTATAGTTATTTTTTTATTGTAATCCTTAGAGCCGAGTCGTATAGGCCCTTATTCATCATTTGCGTAGTGAGTTGGCGGTACCATCTTCCTATTTTTAGAACATAGTAAGCTCTGGTCACTCTTTTTTCAATTAGCAGTTGCTTAGATCCATTGTCTGATTTTAAAATATTTGTCATTCAAGGTGTTAGGATTTTCTGCCATCTTAAGTACAAGGGTAATAGCAGTCTTAGTTGGTCAGAATATACCTCTCATTCTGTCCAACTTTGACTGGTATTCTTTTTGTATCTAAGATGGTCAGTATTCCGAATAGTGCGTTGTTTTTTTTAGATTTAGTTGGTTGCAATTCAGTTCTCTATTTCTCAATTTGGTTTAGTTATTTTTTTATTGTAATCCTTAGAGCCGAGTCGAATAGGCCCTTATTCATCATTTGCGTAGTGAGTTGGCGGTACCATCTTCCTATTTTTAGAACATAGTAAGCTCTGGTCACTCTTTTTTCAATTAGCAGTTGCTTAGATCCATTGTCTGATTTTAAAATATTTGTCATTCAAGGTGTTAGGATTTTCTGCCATCTTAAGTACAAGGGTAATAGCAGTCTTAGTTGGTCAGAATATACCTCTCATTCTGTCCAACTTTGACTGGTATTCTTTTTGTATCTAAGATGGTCAGTATTCCGAATAGTGCGTTGTTTTTTTTAGATTTAGTTGGTTGCAATTCAGTTCTCTATTTCTCAATTTGGTTTAGTTATTTTTTTATTGTAATCCTTAGAGCCGAGTCGAATAGGCCCTTATTCATCATTTGCGTAGTGAGTTGGCGGTACCATCTTCCTATTTTTAGAACATAGTAAGCTCTGGTCACTCTTTTTTCAATTAGCAGTTGCTTAGATCCATTGTCTGATTTTAAAATATTTGTCATTCAAGGTGTTAGGATTTTCTGCCATCTTAAGTACAAGGGTAATAGCAGTCTTAGTTGGTCAGAATATACCTCTCATTCTGTCCAACTTTGACTGGTATTCTTTTTGTATCTAAGATGGTCAGTATTCCGAATAGTGCGTTGTTTTTTTTAGATTTAGTTGGTTGTAATTCAGTTCTCTATTTCTCAATTTGGTTTAGTTATTTTTTTATTGTAATCCTTAGAGCCGAGTCGTATAGGCCCTTATTCATCATTTGCGTAGTGAGTTGGTAGTATCATCTCCTCATTTTAGGAACATATTCAGCCCTGGTCACTCTTTTTTCACTTAGCCGTTACTTTGATCCATTGTCTGATTTTAAAATATTTGTCATTCAAGGTGTTAGGATTTTCTGCCATCTTAAGTACAAGGGTAATAGCAGTCTTAGTTGGTCAGAATATACCTCTTATTCTGTCCAACTTTGACTTGTATTCTTTTGTATATAAGATGGTTAGTATTCTGAATAGTGCGTTTTGTTTTTCTTGTTTTTTTTAGATTTAGTTGGTTGCAATTCAGTTCTCTATTTCTCAATTAGGTTTAGTTATTTTTTTATTGTAATCCTTAGAGCTGAGTCGTATAGGCCCTTATTCATCATTTGCGTAGTGAGTTGGTGGTATCATCTCCCCATTTTTAGAACAAATTCAGCCCTGGTCACTCTTTTTTCAATTAGCACTTCATTTGATCCATTGTCCGATTTTATATTATTAGTCATTTTAGGTGTTAGGATTTTCTGCCAACTTAAGTATAACGGTAATAGTAGTCTTAGTTGCTCAGAGTTTACCTCTTATTCTGTCCAACTTTGACTTGTATTCTTTTGTATATAAGATGGTTAGTATGCCGAATAGTGTGTTTTGTTTTTCTTGTTTTTTTTAGATTTAGTTGGTTGCAATTCAGTTCTCTATTTCTCAATTAGGTTTAGTTATTTTTTTATTGTAATCCTTAGAGCCGAGTCGAATAGGCCCTTATTCATCATTTGCGTAGTGAGTTGGCGGTACCATCTTCCTGTTTTTAGAACATAGTAAGCTCTGGTCACTCTTTTTTCAATTAGCAGTTGCTTTGATCCATTGTCTGATTTTAAAATATTTCTCATTCAAGGTGTTAGGATTTTCTGCCATCTTAAGTACAAGGGTAATAGCAGTCTTAGTTGGTCAGAATATACCTCTCATTCTGTCCAACTTTGACTGGTATTCTTTTTGTATCTAAGATGGTCAGTATTCCGAATAGTGCGTTTTTTTTTTTAGATTTAGTTGGTTGCAATTCAGTTCTCTATTTCTCAATTTGGTATAGTTATTTTTTTATTGTAATCCTTAGAGCCGAGTCGTATAGGCCCTTATTCATCATTTGCGTAGTGAGTTGGCGGTACCATCTTCCTATTTTTAGAACATAGTAAGCTCTGGTCACTCTTTTTTCAATTAGCAGTTGCTTAGATCCATTGTCTGATTTTAAAATATTTGTCATTCAAGGTGTTAGGATTTTCTGCCATCTTAAGTACAAGGGTAATAGCAGTCTTAGTTGGTCAGAATATACCTCTCATTCTGTCCAACTTTGACTGGTATTCTTTTTGTATCTAAGATGGTCAGTATTCCGAATAGTACTTTTTTTTTTAGATTTAGTTGGTTGCAATTCAGTTCTCTATTTCTCAATTTTGTTTAGTTATTTTTTTATTGTAATCCTTAGAGCCGAGTCGTATAGGCCCTTATTCATCATTTGCGTAGTGAGTTGGCGGTACCATCCCTATTTTTAGAACATAGTAAGCTCTGGTCACTCTTTTTTCAATTAGCAGTTGCTTTGATCCATTGTCTGATTTTAAAATATTTGTCATTCAAGGTGTTAGGATTTTCTGCCATCTTAAGTACAAGGGTAATAGCAGTCTTAGTTGGTCAGAATATACCTCTCATTCTGTCCAACTTTGACTAGTATTCTTTTTGTATCTAAGATGGTCAGTATTCCGAATAGTGCGTTGTTTTTTTTAGATTTAGTTGGTTGTAATTCAGTTCTCTATTTCTCAATTTGGTTTAGTTATTTTTTTATTGTAATCCTTAGAGCCGAGTCGTATAGGCCCTTATTCATCATTTGCGTAGTGAGTTAGTAGTATCATCTCCTCATTTTAGGAACATATTCAGCCCTGGTCACTCTTTTTTCACTTAGCCGTTACTTTGATCCATTGTCTGATTTTAAAATATTTGTCATTCAAGGTGTTAGGATTTTCTGCCATCTTAAGTACAAGGGTAATAGCAGTCTTAGTTGGTCAGAATATACCTCTTATTCTGTCCAACTTTGACTTGTATTCTTTTGTATATAAGATGGTTAGTATTCTGAATAGTGCGTTTTGTTTTTCTTGTTTTTTTTAGATTTAGTTGGTTGCAATTCAGTTCTCTATTTCTCAATTAGGTTTAGTTATTTTTTTATTGTAATCCTTAGAGCTGAGTCGTATAGGCCCTTATTCATCATTTGCGTAGTGAGTTGGTGGTATCATCTCCCCATTTTTAGAACAAATTCAGCCCTGGTCACTCTTTTTTCAATTAGCACTTCATTTGATCCATTGTCCGATTTTATATTATTAGTCATTTTAGGTGTTAGGATTTTCTGCCATCTTAAGTATAACGGTAATAGTAGTCTTAGTTGCTCAGAGTTTACCTCTTATTCTGTCCAACTTTGACTTGTATTCTTTTGTATATAAGATGGTTAGTATGCCGAATAGTGTGTTTTGTTTTTCTTGTTTTTTTTAGATTTAGTTGGTTGCAATTCAGTTCTCTATTTCTCAATTAGGTTTAGTTATTTTTTTATTGTAATCCTTAGAGCCGAGTCGAATAGGCCCTTATTCATCATTTGCGTAGTGAGTTGGCGGTACCATCTTCCTATTTTTAGAACATAGTAAGCTCTGGTCACTCTTTTTTCAATTAGCAGTTGCTTTGATCCATTGTCTGATTTTAAAATATTTCTCATTCAAGGTGTTAGGATTTTCTGCCATCTTAAGTACAAGGGTAATAGCAGTCTTAGTTGGTCAGAATATACCTCTCATTCTGTCCAACTTTGACTGGTATTCTTTTTGTATCTAAGATGGTCAGTATTCCGAATAGTGCGTTTTTTTTTTTAGATTTAGTTGGTTGCAATTCAGTTCTCTATTTCTCAATTTGGTATAGTTATTTTTTTATTGTAATCCTTAGAGCCGAGTCGTATAGGCCCTTATTCATCATTTGCGTAGTGAGTTGGTGGTATCATCTCCTCATTTTTAGAACATATTCAGCCCTGGTCACTCTTTTTTCACTTAGCCGTTACTTTGATCCATTGTCTGATTTTAAAATATTTGTCATTCAAGGTGTTAGGATTTTCTGCCATCTTAAGTACAAGGGTAATAGCAGTCTTAGTTGGTCAGAATATACCTCTTATTCTGTCCAACTTTGACTTGTATTCTTTTGTATATAAGATGGTTAGTATGCCGAATAGTGTGTTTTGTTTTTCTTGTTTTTTTTAGATTTAGTTGGTTGCAATTCAGTTCTCTATTTCTCAATTAGGTTTAGTTATTTTTTTATTGTAATCCTTAGAGCCGAGTCGAATAGGCCCTTATTCATCATTTGCGTAGTGAGTTGGCGGTACCATCTTCCTATTTTTAGAACATAGTAAGCTCTGGTCACTCTTTTTTCAATTAGCAGTTGCTTTGATCCATTGTCTGATTTTAAAATATTTCTCATTCAAGGTGTTAGGATTTTCTGCCATCTTAAGTACAAGGGTAATAGCAGTCTTAGTTGGTCAGAATATACCTCTCATTCTGTCCAACTTTGACTGGTATTCTTTTTGTATCTAAGATGGTCAGTATTCCGAATAGTGCGTTTTTTTTTTTAGATTTAGTTGGTTGCAATTCAGTTCTCTATTTCTCAATTTGGTTTAGTTATTTTTTTATTGTAATCCTTAGAGCCGAGTCGTATAGGCCCTTATTCATCATTTGCGTAGTGAGTTGGTGGTATCATCTCCTCATTTTTAGAACATATTCAGCCCTGGTCACTCTTTTTTCACTTAGCCGTTACTTTGATCCATTTTCCGATTTTATATTATTAGTCATTCTAGGTGTTAAGATTTTCTGCCATCTTAAATACAAGGGTAATAGTAGTCTTAGTTGGTCAGAATATACCTCTCATTCTGTCCAACTTTGACTAGTATTCTTTTTGTATCTAATATGGTCAGTATTCCGAATAGTGTGTTTTCTTTTTCTTGTTTTTATTAGATTTAGTTGGTTGCAATTCAGTTCTCTATTTCTCAATTAGGTTTAGTTATTTTTTTATTGTAATCCTTAGAGCCGAGTCGAATAGGCCCTTATTCATCATTTGCGTAGTGAGTTGGCGGTACCATCTTCCTATTTTTAGAACATAGTAAGCTCTGGTCACTCTTTTTTCAATTAGCAGTTGCTTTGATCCATTGTCTGATTTTAAAATATTTGTCATTCAAGGTGTTAGGATTTTCTGCCATCTTAAGTACAAGGGTAATAGCAGTCTTAGTTGGTCAGAATATACCTCTCATTCTGTCCAACTTTGACTGGTATTCTTTTTGTATCTAAGATGGTCAGTATTCCGAATAGTACTTTTTTTTTTAGATTTAGTTGGTTGCAATTCAGTTCTCTATTTCTCAATTTGGTTTAGTTATTTTTTTATTGTAATCCTTAGAGCCGAGTCGTATAGGCCCTTATTCATCATTTGCGTAGTGAGTTGGCGGTACCATCCCTATTTTTAGAACATAGTAAGCTCTGGTCACTCTTTTTTCAATTAGCAGTTGCTTTGATCCATTGTCTGATTTTAAAATATTTGTCATTCAAGGTGTTAGGATTTTCTGCCATCTTAAGTACAAGGGTAATAGCAGTCTTAGTTGGTCAGAATATACCTCTCATTCTGTCCAACTTTGACTAGTATTCTTTTTGTATCTAAGATGGTCAGTATTCCGAATAGTGCGTTGTTTTTTTTAGATTTAGTTGGTTGCAATTCAGTTCTCTATTTCTCAATTTGGTTTAGTTATTTTTTTATTGTAATCCTTAGAGCCGAGTCGAATAGGCCCTTATTCATCATTTGCGTAGTGAGTTGGCGGTACCATCTTCCTATTTTTAGAACATAGTAAGCTCTGGTCACTCTTTTTTCAATTAGCAGTTGCTTAGATCCATTGTCTGATTTTAAAATATTTGTAATTCAAGGTGTTAGGATTTTCTGCCATCTTAAGTACAAGGGTAATAGCAGTCTTAGTTGGTCAGAATATACCTCTCATTCTGTCCAACTTTGACTGGTATTCTTTTTGTATCTAAGATGGTCAGTATTCCGAATAGTACTTTTTTTTTTAGATTTAGTTGGTTGCAATTCAGTTCTCTATTTCTCAATTTGGTTTAGTTATTTTTTTATTGTAATCCTTAGAGCCGAGTCGTATAGGCCCTTATTCATCATTTGCGTAGTGAGTTGGCGGTACCATCCCTATTTTTAGAACATAGTAAGCTCTGGTCACTCTTTTTTCAATTAGCAGTTGCTTTGATCCATTGTCTGATTTTAAAATATTTGTCATTCAAGGTGTTAGGATTTTCTGCCATCTTAAGTACAAGGGTAATAGCAGTCTTAGTTGGTCAGAATATACCTCTCATTCTGTCCAACTTTGACTAGTATTCTTTTTGTATCTAAGATGGTCAGTATTCCGAATAGTGCGTTGTTTTTTTTAGATTTAGTTGGTTGCAATTCAGTTCTCTATTTCTCAATTTGGTTTAGTTATTTTTTTATTGTAATCCTTAGAGCCGAGTCGAATAGGCCCTTATTCATCATTTGCGTAGTGAGTTGGCGGTACCATCTTCCTATTTTTAGAACATAGTAAGCTCTGGTCACTCTTTTTTCAATTAGCAGTTGCTTAGATCCATTGTCTGATTTTAAAATATTTGTCATTCAAGGTGTTAGGATTTTCTGCCATCTTAAGTACAAGGGTAATAGCAGTCTTAGTTGGTCAGAATATACCTCTCATTCTGTCCAACTTTGACTGGTATTCTTTTTGTATCTAAGATGGTCAGTATTCCGAATAGTACTTTTTTTTTTAGATTTAGTTGGTTGCAATTCAGTTCTCTATTTCTCAATTTGGTTTAGTTATTTTTTTATTGTAATCCTTAGAGCCGAGTCGTATAGGCCCTTATTCATCATTTGCGTAGTGAGTTGGCGGTACCATCCCTATTTTTAGAACATAGTAAGCTCTGGTCACTCTTTTTTCAATTAGCAGTTGCTTTGATCCATTGTCTGATTTTAAAATATTTGTCATTCAAGGTGTTAGGATTTTCTGCCATCTTAAGTACAAGGGTAATAGCAGTCTTAGTTGGTCAGAATATACCTCTCATTCTGTCCAACTTTGACTAGTATTCTTTTTGTATCTAAGATGGTCAGTATTCCGAATAGTGCGTTGTTTTTTTTAGATTTAGTTGGTTGCAATTCAGTTCTCTATTTCTCAATTTGGTTTAGTTATTTTTTTATTGTAATCCTTAGAGCCGAGTCGAATAGGCCCTTATTCATCATTTGCGTAGTGAGTTGGCGGTACCATCTTCCTATTTTTAGAACATAGTAAGCTCTGGTCACTCTTTTTTCAATTAGCAGTTGCTTAGATCCATTGTCTGATTTTAAAATATTTGTCATTCAAGGTGTTAGGATTTTCTGCCATCTTAAGTACAAGGGTAATAGCAGTCTTAGTTGGTCAGAATATACCTCTCATTCTGTCCAACTTTGACTGGTATTCTTTTTGTATCTAAGATGGTCAGTATTCCGAATAGTGCGTTGTTTTTTTTAGATTTAGTTGGTTGTAATTCAGTTCTCTATTTCTCAATTTGGTTTAGTTATTTTTTTATTGTAATCCTTAGAGCCGAGTCGTATAGGCCCTTATTCATCATTTGCGTAGTGAGTTGGTAGTATCATCTCCTCATTTTAGGAACATATTCAGCCCTGGTCACTCTTTTTTCACTTAGCCGTTACTTTGATCCATTGTCTGATTTTAAAATATTTGTCATTCAAGGTGTTAGGATTTTCTGCCATCTTAAGTACAAGGGTAATAGCAGTCTTAGTTGGTCAGAATATACCTCTTATTCTGTCCAACTTTGACTTGTATTCTTTTGTATATAAGATGGTTAGTATTCTGAATAGTGCGTTTTGTTTTTCTTGTTTTTTTTAGATTTAGTTGGTTGCAATTCAGTTCTCTATTTCTCAATTAGGTTTAGTTATTTTTTTATTGTAATCCTTAGAGCTGAGTCGTATAGGCCCTTATTCATCATTTGCGTAGTGAGTTGGTGGTATCATCTCCCCATTTTTAGAACAAATTCAGCCCTGGTCACTCTTTTTTCAATTAGCACTTCATTTGATCCATTGTCCGATTTTATATTATTAGTCATTTTAGGTGTTAGGATTTTCTGCCAACTTAAGTATAACGGTAATAGTAGTCTTAGTTGCTCAGAGTTTACCTCTTATTCTGTCCAACTTTGACTTGTATTCTTTTGTATATAAGATGGTTAGTATGCCGAATAGTGTGTTTTGTTTTTCTTGTTTTTTTTAGATTTAGTTGGTTGCAATTCAGTTCTCTATTTCTCAATTAGGTTTAGTTATTTTTTTATTGTAATCCTTAGAGCCGAGTCGAATAGGCCCTTATTCATCATTTGCGTAGTGAGTTGGCGGTACCATCTTCCTATTTTTAGAACATAGTAAGCTCTGGTCACTCTTTTTTCAATTAGCAGTTGCTTTGATCCATTGTCTGATTTTAAAATATTTCTCATTCAAGGTGTTAGGATTTTCTGCCATCTTAAGTACAAGGGTAATAGCAGTCTTAGTTGGTCAGAATATACCTCTCATTCTGTCCAACTTTGACTGGTATTCTTTTTGTATCTAAGATGGTCAGTATTCCGAATAGTGCGTTTTTTTTTTTAGATTTAGTTGGTTGCAATTCAGTTCTCTATTTCTCAATTTGGTATAGTTATTTTTTTATTGTAATCCTTAGAGCCGAGTCGTATAGGCCCTTATTCATCATTTGCGTAGTGAGTTGGCGGTACCATCTTCCTATTTTTAGAACATAGTAAGCTCTGGTCACTCTTTTTTCAATTAGCAGTTGCTTAGATCCATTGTCTGATTTTAAAATATTTGTCATTCAAGGTGTTAGGATTTTCTGCCATCTTAAGTACAAGGGTAATAGCAGTCTTAGTTGGTCAGAATATACCTCTCATTCTGTCCAACTTTGACTGGTATTCTTTTTGTATCTAAGATGGTCAGTATTCCGAATAGTGCGTTGTTTTTTTTAGATTTAGTTGGTTGTAATTCAGTTCTCTATTTCTCAATTTGGTTTAGTTATTTTTTTATTGTAATCCTTAGAGCCGAGTCGTATAGGCCCTTATTCATCATTTGCGTAGTGAGTTGGTAGTATCATCTCCTCATTTTAGGAACATATTCAGCCCTGGTCACTCTTTTTTCACTTAGCCGTTACTTTGATCCATTGTCTGATTTTAAAATATTTGTCATTCAAGGTGTTAGGATTTTCTGCCATCTTAAGTACAAGGGTAATAGCAGTCTTAGTTGGTCAGAATATACCTCTTATTCTGTCCAACTTTGACTTGTATTCTTTTGTATATAAGATGGTTAGTATTCTGAATAGTGCGTTTTGTTTTTCTTGTTTTTTTTAGATTTAGTTGGTTGCAATTCAGTTCTCTATTTCTCAATTAGGTTTAGTTATTTTTTTATTGTAATCCTTAGAGCTGAGTCGTATAGGCCCTTATTCATCATTTGCGTAGTGAGTTGGTGGTATCATCTCCCCATTTTTAGAACAAATTCAGCCCTGGTCACTCTTTTTTCAATTAGCACTTCATTTGATCCATTGTCCGATTTTATATTATTAGTCATTTTAGGTGTTAGGATTTTCTGCCAACTTAAGTATAACGGTAATAGTAGTCTTAGTTGCTCAGAGTTTACCTCTTATTCTGTCCAACTTTGACTTGTATTCTTTTGTATATAAGATGGTTAGTATGCCGAATAGTGTGTTTTGTTTTTCTTGTTTTTTTTAGATTTAGTTGGTTGCAATTCAGTTCTCTATTTCTCAATTAGGTTTAGTTATTTTTTTATTGTAATCCTTAGAGCCGAGTCGAATAGGCCCTTATTCATCATTTGCGTAGTGAGTTGGCGGTACCATCTTCCTATTTTTAGAACATAGTAAGCTCTGGTCACTCTTTTTTCAATTAGCAGTTGCTTTGATCCATTGTCTGATTTTAAAATATTTCTCATTCAAGGTGTTAGGATTTTCTGCCATCTTAAGTACAAGGGTAATAGCAGTCTTAGTTGGTCAGAATATACCTCTCATTCTGTCCAACTTTGACTGGTATTCTTTTTGTATCTAAGATGGTCAGTATTCCGAATAGTGCGTTTTTTTTTTTAGATTTAGTTGGTTGCAATTCAGTTCTCTATTTCTCAATTTGGTATAGTTATTTTTTTATTGTAATCCTTAGAGCCGAGTCGTATAGGCCCTTATTCATCATTTGCGTAGTGAGTTGGCGGTACCATCTTCCTATTTTTAGAACATAGTAAGCTCTGGTCACTCTTTTTTCAATTAGCAGTTGCTTAGATCCATTGTCTGATTTTAAAATATTTGTCATTCAAGGTGTTAGGATTTTCTGCCATCTTAAGTACAAGGGTAATAGCAGTCTTAGTTGGTCAGAATATACCTCTCATTCTGTCCAACTTTGACTGGTATTCTTTTTGTATCTAAGATGGTCAGTATTCCGAATAGTACTTTTTTTTTTAGATTTAGTTGGTTGCAATTCAGTTCTCTATTTCTCAATTTTGTTTAGTTATTTTTTTATTGTAATCCTTAGAGCCGAGTCGTATAGGCCCTTATTCATCATTTGCGTAGTGAGTTGGCGGTACCATCCCTATTTTTAGAACATAGTAAGCTCTGGTCACTCTTTTTTCAATTAGCAGTTGCTTTGATCCATTGTCTGATTTTAAAATATTTGTCATTCAAGGTGTTAGGATTTTCTGCCATCTTAAGTACAAGGGTAATAGCAGTCTTAGTTGGTCAGAATATACCTCTCATTCTGTCCAACTTTGACTAGTATTCTTTTTGTATCTAAGATGGTCAGTATTCCGAATAGTGCGTTGTTTTTTTTAGATTTAGTTGGTTGTAATTCAGTTCTCTATTTCTCAATTTGGTTTAGTTATTTTTTTATTGTAATCCTTAGAGCCGAGTCGTATAGGCCCTTATTCATCATTTGCGTAGTGAGTTGGTAGTATCATCTCCTCATTTTAGGAACATATTCAGCCCTGGTCACTCTTTTTTCACTTAGCCGTTACTTTGATCCATTGTCTGATTTTAAAATATTTGTCATTCAAGGTGTTAGGATTTTCTGCCATCTTAAGTACAAGGGTAATAGCAGTCTTAGTTGGTCAGAATATACCTCTTATTCTGTCCAACTTTGACTTGTATTCTTTTGTATATAAGATGGTTAGTATTCTGAATAGTGCGTTTTGTTTTTCTTGTTTTTTTTAGATTTAGTTGGTTGCAATTCAGTTCTCTATTTCTCAATTAGGTTTAGTTATTTTTTTATTGTAATCCTTAGAGCTGAGTCGTATAGGCCCTTATTCATCATTTGCGTAGTGAGTTGGTGGTATCATCTCCCCATTTTTAGAACAAATTCAGCCCTGGTCACTCTTTTTTCAATTAGCACTTCATTTGATCCATTGTCCGATTTTATATTATTAGTCATTTTAGGTGTTAGGATTTTCTGCCATCTTAAGTATAACGGTAATAGTAGTCTTAGTTGCTCAGAGTTTACCTCTTATTCTGTCCAACTTTGACTTGTATTCTTTTGTATATAAGATGGTTAGTATGCCGAATAGTGTGTTTTGTTTTTCTTGTTTTTTTTAGATTTAGTTGGTTGCAATTCAGTTCTCTATTTCTCAATTAGGTTTAGTTATTTTTTTATTGTAATCCTTAGAGCCGAGTCGAATAGGCCCTTATTCATCATTTGCGTAGTGAGTTGGCGGTACCATCTTCCTATTTTTAGAACATAGTAAGCTCTGGTCACTCTTTTTTCAATTAGCAGTTGCTTTGATCCATTGTCTGATTTTAAAATATTTCTCATTCAAGGTGTTAGGATTTTCTGCCATCTTAAGTACAAGGGTAATAGCAGTCTTAGTTGGTCAGAATATACCTCTCATTCTGTCCAACTTTGACTGGTATTCTTTTTGTATCTAAGATGGTCAGTATTCCGAATAGTGCGTTTTTTTTTTTAGATTTAGTTGGTTGCAATTCAGTTCTCTATTTCTCAATTTGGTATAGTTATTTTTTTATTGTAATCCTTAGAGCCGAGTCGTATAGGCCCTTATTCATCATTTGCGTAGTGAGTTGGTGGTATCATCTCCTCATTTTTAGAACATATTCAGCCCTGGTCACTCTTTTTTCACTTAGCCGTTACTTTGATCCATTTTCCGATTTTATATTATTAGTCATTCTAGGTGTTAGGATTTTCTGCCATCTTAAATACAAGGGTAATAGTAGTCTTAGTTGGTCAGAATATACCTCTCATTCTGTCCAACTTTATTAGTATTCTTTTTGTATCTAATATGGTCAGTATTCCGAATAGTGCGTTTTGTTTTTTTTAGTTTTAGTTGGTTGAAATTCAGTTCTCTATTTCTCCATTAGTTTTGTAATCTTTTTATTTTAATCCTTAGAGCCGAGTCGAATAGGCTCTTATTCATCATTTGCGTAGTGAGTTGGCGGTACCATCTTCCTATTTTTAGAACATAGTAAGCTCTGGTCACTCTTTTTTCAATTAGCACTTTATTTGATCCATTGTCCGATTTTATATTATTAGTCATTTTAGGTGTTAGGATTTTCTGCCATCTTAAGTATAACGGTAATAGTAGTCTTAGTTGCTCAGAGTTTACCTCTTATTCTGTCCAACTTTGACTTGTATTCTTTTGTATATAAGATGGTTAGTATGCCGAATAGTGTGTTTTGTTTTTCTTGTTTTTTTTAGATTTAGTTGGTTGCAATTCAGTTCTCTATTTCTCAATTAGGTTTAGTTATTTTTTTATTGTAATCCTTAGAGCCGAGTCGAATAGGCCCTTATTCATCATTTGCGTAGTGAGTTGGCGGTACCATCTTCCTATTTTTAGAACATAGTAAGCTCTGGTCACTCTTTTTTCAATTAGCAGTTGCTTTGATCCATTGTCTGATTTTAAAATATTTCTCATTCAAGGTGTTAGGATTTTCTGCCATCTTAAGTACAAGGGTAATAGCAGTCTTAGTTGGTCAGAATATACCTCTCATTCTGTCCAACTTTGACTGGTATTCTTTTTGTATCTAAGATGGTCAGTATTCCGAATAGTGCGTTGTTTTTTTTAGATTTAGTTGGTTGTAATTCAGTTCTCTATTTCTCAATTTGGTTTAGTTATTTTTTTATTGTAATCCTTAGAGCCGAGTCGTATAGGCCCTTATTCATCATTTGCGTAGTGAGTTGGTAGTATCATCTCCTCATTTTAGGAACATATTCAGCCCTGGTCACTCTTTTTTCACTTAGCCGTTACTTTGATCCATTGTCTGATTTTAAAATATTTGTCATTCAAGGTGTTAGGATTTTCTGCCATCTTAAGTACAAGGGTAATAGCAGTCTTAGTTGGTCAGAATATACCTCTTATTCTGTCCAACTTTGACTTGTATTCTTTTGTATATAAGATGGTTAGTATTCTGAATAGTGCGTTTTGTTTTTCTTGTTTTTTTTAGATTTAGTTGGTTGCAATTCAGTTCTCTATTTCTCAATTAGGTTTAGTTATTTTTTTATTGTAATCCTTAGAGCTGAGTCGTATAGGCCCTTATTCATCATTTGCGTAGTGAGTTGGTGGTATCATCTCCCCATTTTTAGAACAAATTCAGCCCTGGTCACTCTTTTTTCAATTAGCACTTCATTTGATCCATTGTCCGATTTTATATTATTAGTCATTTTAGGTGTTAGGATTTTCTGCCAACTTAAGTATAACGGTAATAGTAGTCTTAGTTGCTCAGAGTTTACCTCTTATTCTGTCCAACTTTGACTTGTATTCTTTTGTATATAAGATGGTTAGTATGCCGAATAGTGTGTTTTGTTTTTCTTGTTTTTTTTAGATTTAGTTGGTTGCAATTCAGTTCTCTATTTCTCAATTAGGTTTAGTTATTTTTTTATTGTAATCCTTAGAGCCGAGTCGAATAGGCCCTTATTCATCATTTGCGTAGTGAGTTGGCGGTACCATCTTCCTATTTTTAGAACATAGTAAGCTCTGGTCACTCTTTTTTCAATTAGCAGTTGCTTTGATCCATTGTCTGATTTTAAAATATTTGTCATTCAAGGTGTTAGGATTTTCTGCCATCTTAAGTACAAGGGTAATAGCAGTCTTAGTTGGTCAGAATATACCTCTCATTCTGTCCAACTTTGACTGGTATTCTTTTTGTATCTAAGATGGTCAGTATTCCGAATAGTACTTTTTTTTTTTTTTTAGATTTAGTTGGTACTTCCTTATTATCAGTTCCTACCTCAGTAATAGAACCTTTAAAGTAAACCATAATTGTTCCTACTCTTCCCTCTTCACCCAGTCTGCCGGTGTTCCTCAAGGCAGTATCCTGGGGCCCATCCTATACACGATATATACAGCTGACATCCCAACCCATCCAAGCACTGTCCTCACTACTTACGCTGATGACACATGTGTGTTATCAGTTAATAAGGATCCATTTGTTGCATCCCAATCTCTTCAATCCCATATCTCACACCTACAAGAATGGTGTCAAAATTGGAGGATTAAAATAAATCCTAACAAATCCCATCAAATTACCTTCACCCTTCGTCGTAAACCTACGAATTCCTGTCCTACTGTATCGTTTAATAATACACCACTGAACCCTGTCGAACAGATACGTTACCTAGGACTCCATCTGGATAAACGTCTCACTTGGAATCCTCATACAAGACTGAAAAGACAAGAAACTGCTCGACGTTTTCGCCTACTTCAACACTTACTGGACAAACGCTCTAAGCTACCAATCAATTACAAAAGACTTATTTACATGACAGTCATCAGACCTATTTGGGCATACGGAGTTGAGCTTTGGGGCTCTACTAAACCATCCAATTCATCTCGTATCCAATCCTTGCAATCCAAAATCCTTCGTAAAATCCTCAATGCTCCTTATTATGTCACAAACAAACTCATCCATCATGATCTTAATATCCCATATGTTACTGATTTGGCCCAAACTAGATACCTATCCTTCCATAACAAGCTCCATACGCACTTGAATCCGCTAGTCTCTCAGCTTGCTTCCCATACTATTCCTGATAACCCTCCGAGGCGCCTGAAAAGAAGATGGCCTCGAGATCATCTACTATAGAACTTTATTGGAGTGCTATCGATGGGTAGTTTCTCCACAAGTATTTTCATGTCATATTCTACATTTTTGCACATTTACTTGATATAATACCATTATAGTTGTAAATATCATTGAATTAAATAAAAAAAAAAAAAAAAAGATTTAGTTGGTTGCAATTCAGTTCTCTATTTCTCAATTTGGTTTAGTTATTTTTTTATTGTAATCCTTAGAGCCGAGTCGTATAGGCCCTTATTCATCATTTGCGTAGTGAGTTGGCGGTACCATCCCTATTTTTAGAACATAGTAAGCTCTGGTCACTCTTTTTTCAATTAGCAGTTGCTTTGATCCATTGTCTGATTTTAATATATTGGTCATTCAAGGTGTTAGGATTTTCTGCCATCTTAAGTACAAGGGTAATAGCAGTCTTAGTTGGTCAGAATATACCTCTCATTCTGTCCAACTTTGACTAGTATTCTTTTTGTATCTAATATGGTCAGTATTCCGAATAGTGCGTTTTGTTTTTTTTAGTTTAAGGTGGTTGAAATTCAGTTCTCTATTTCTCCATTAGTTTAGTAATCTTTTTATTTTAATCCTTAGAGCCGAGTCGAATAGGCCCTTATTCATCATTTGCGTAGTGAGTTCGCCAACTGACCGCCGTACCATCTTCCCATTTTTAGAACATAGTAAGCTCTGGTCACTCTTTTTTCAATTAGCAGTTGCTTTGATCCATTGTCCGATTTTATATTATTAGTCATTCTAGGTGTTAGGATTTTCTGCCATCTTAGTATAACGGTAATAGTAGTCTTAGTTGCTCAGAGTTTACCTCTTAATCTGTCCAACTTTGACTTGTATTCTGTTGTATATAAGATGGTTAGTATTCCGAATAGTGTGTTTTGTTTTTCTTGTTTTTTTTAGATTTAGTTGGTTGCAATTCAGTTCTCTATTTCTCAATTAGGTTTAGTTATTTTTTTATTGTAATCCTTAGAGCCGAGTCGAATAGGCCCTTATTCATCATTTGCGTAGTGAGTTGGCGGTACCATCTTCCTATTTTTAGAATATAGTAAGCTCTGGTCACTCTTTTTTCAATTAGCCGCTACTTTGATCCATTTTCCGATTTTATATTATTAGTCATTCAAGGTATTAGGATTTTCTGCCATCTTAAATACAAGGGTAATAATAGTCTTAGTTGGTCAGAATATACCTCTCATTCTGTCCAACTTTGACTAGTATTCTTTTTGTATCTAATATGGTCAGTATTCCGAATAGTGCGTTTTGTTTTTTTAGTTTAAGGTGGTTGTAATTCAGTTCTCTATTTCTCCATTAGTTTAGTAATCTTTTTATTTTAATCCTTAGAGCCGAGTCGAATAGGCCCTTATTCATCATTTGCGAAGTGAGTTCGCCAACTCACCGCCGTACCATCTTCCTATTTTTAGAATATAGTAAGCTCTGGTCACTCTTTTTTCAATTAGCCGCTACTTTGATCCATTTTCCGATTTTATATTATTAGTCATTCAAGGTATTAGGATTTTCTGCCATCTTAAATACAAGGGTAATAGTAGTCTTAGTTGGTCAGAATATACCTCTCATTCTGTCCAACTTTGACTAGTATTCTTTTTGTATCTAATATGGTCAGTATTCCGAATAGTGCGTTTTGTTTTTTTAGTTTAAGGTGGTTGTAATTCAGTTCTCTATTTCTCCATTAGTTTAGTAATCTTTTTATTTTAATCCTTAGAGCCGAGTCGAATAGGCCCTTATTCATCATTTGCGAAGTGAGTTCGCCAACTCACCGCCGTACCATCTTCCTATTTTTAGAATATAGTAAGCTCTGGTCACTCTTTTTTCAATTAGCCGCTACTTTGATCCATTTTCCGATTTTATATTATTAGTCATTCAAGGTATTAGGATTTTCTGCCATCTTAAATACAAGGGTAATAGTAGTCTTAGTTGGTCAGAATATACCTCTCATTCTGTCCAACTTTGACTAGTATTCTTTTTGTATCTAATATGGTCAGTATTCCGAATAGTGCGTTTTGTTTTTTTAGTTTAAGGTGGTTGTAATTCAGTTCTCTATTTCTCCATTAGTTTAGTAATCTTTTTATTTTAATCCTTAGAGCCGAGTCGAATAGGCCCTTATTCATCATTTGCGAAGTGAGTTCGCCAACTCACCGCCGTACCATCTTCCCATTTTTAGAACATAGTAAGCTCTGGTCACTCTTTTTTCAATTAGCAGTTGCTTTGATCCATTGTCTGATTTTAAAATATTTCTCATTCAAGGTGTTAGGATTTTCTGCCATCTTAAGTACAAGGGTAATAGCAGTCTTAGTTGGTCAGCATATACCTCTCATTCTGTCCAACTTTGACTGGTATTGTTTTTGTATCTAAGATGGTCAGTATTCCGAATAGTGCGTTTTTTTTTTTAGATTTAGTTGGTTGCAATTCAGTTCTCTATTTCTCAATTAGGTTTAGTTATTTTTTTATTGTAATCCTTAGAGCTGAGTCGTATAGGCCCTTATTCATCATTTGCGTAGTGAGTTGGTAGTATCATCTCCTCATTTTAGGAACATATTCAGCCCTGGTCACTCTTTTTTCACTTAGCCGTTACTTTGATCCATTGTCTGATTTTAAAATATTTGTCATTCAAGGTGTTAAGATTTTCTGCCATCTTAAGTACAAGGGTAATAGCAGTCTTAGTTGGTCAGAATATACCTCTTATTCTGTCCAACTTTGACTTGTATTCTTTTGTATATAAGATGGTTAGTATTCTGAATAGTGCGTTTTGTTTTTCTTGTTTTTTTTAGATTTAGTTGGTTGCAATTCAGTTCTCTATTTCTCAATTTGGTTTAGTTATTTTTTTATTGTAATCCTTAGAGCCGAGTCGAATAGGCCCTTATTCATCATTTGCGTAGTGAGTTGGCGGTACCAACTTCCTATTTTTAGAACATATTCAGCCCTGGTCACTCTTTTTTCACTTAGCCCTTACTTTGATCCATTTTCCGATTTTATATTATTAGTCATTCTAGGTGTTAGGATTTTCTGCCATCTTAAATACAAGGGTAATAGTAGTCATAGTTGGTCAGAATATACCTCTCATTCTGTCCAACTTTATTAGTATTCTTTTTGTATCTAATATGGTCAGTATTCCGAATAGTGCGTTTTGTTTTTTTTAGTTTTAGTTGGTTGAAATTCAGTTCTCTATTTCTCCATTAGTTTTGTAATCTTTTTATTTTAATCCTTACAGCCGAGTCGAATAGGCCCTTATTCATCATTTGCGTAGTGAGTTCGCCAACTGACCGCCGTACCATCTTCCCATTTTTAGAACATAGTAAGCTCTGGTCACTCTTTTTTCAATTAGCAGTTGCTTTGATCCATTGTCCGATTTTATATTATTAGTCATTCTAGGTGTTAGGATTTTCTGCCATCTTAAGTATAACGGTAATAGTAGTCTTAGTTGCTCAGAGTTTACCTCTTATTCTGTCCAACTTTGACTTGTATTCTTTTGTATATAAGATGGTTAGTATTCGGAATAGTGCGTTTTGTTTTTCTTTTTTTTTTTAGATTTAGTTGGTTGCAATTCAGTTCTCTATTTCTCAATTAGGTTTAGTTATTTTTTTATTGTAATCCTTAGAGCCGAGTCGAATAGGCCCTTATTCATCATTTGCGTAGTGAGTTGGCGGTACCATCTTCCTATTTTTAGAACATAGTAAGCTCTGGTCACTCTTTTTTCAATTAGCAGTTGCTTTGATCCATTGTCTGATTTTAAAATATTTGTCATTCAAGGTGTTAGGATTTTCTGCCATCTTAAGTACAAGGGTAATAGCAGTCTTAGTTGGTCAGAATATACCTCTCATTCTGTCCAACTTTGACTAGTATTCTTTTTGTATCTAAGATGGTCAGTATTCCGAATAGTGCGTTGTTTTTTTTAGATTTAGTTGGTTGTAATTCAGTTCTCTATTTCTCAATTTGGTTTAGTTATTTTTTTATTGTAATCCTTAGAGCCGAGTCGTATAGGCCCTTATTCATCATTTGCGTAGTGAGTTGGTAGTATCATCTCCTCATTTTAGGAACATATTCAGCCCTGGTCACTCTTTTTTCACTTAGCCGTTACTTTGATCCATTGTCTGATTTTAAAATATTTGTCATTCAAGGTGTTAGGATTTTCTGCCATCTTAAGTACAAGGGTAATAGCAGTCTTAGTTGGTCAGAATATACCTCTTATTCTGTCCAACTTTGACTTGTATTCTTTTGTATATAAGATGGTTAGTATGCCGAATAGTGTGTTTTGTTTTTCTTGTTTTTTTTAGATTTAGTTGGTTGCAATTCAGTTCTCTATTTCTCAATTAGGTTTAGTTATTTTTTTATTGTAATCCTTAGAGCCGAGTCGAATAGGCCCTTATTCATCATTTGCGTAGTGAGTTGGCGGTACCATCTTCCTATTTTTAGAACATAGTAAGCTCTGGTCACTCTTTTTTCAATTAGCAGTTGCTTTGATCCATTGTCTGATTTTAAAATATTTGTCATTCAAGGTGTTAGGATTTTCTGCCATCTTAAGTACAAGGGTAATAGCAGTCTTAGTTGGTCAGAATATACCTCTCATTCTGTCCAACTTTGACTGGTATTCTTTTTGTATCTAAGATGGTCAGTATTCCGAATAGTGCGTTTTTTTTTTTAGATTTAGTTGGTTGCAATTCAGTTCTCTATTTCTCAATTTGGTTTAGTTATTTTTTTATTGTAATCCTTAGAGCCGAGTCGTATAGGCCCTTATTCATCATTTGCGTAGTGAGTTGGTGGTATCATCTCCTCATTTTTAGAACATATTCAGCCCTGGTCACTCTTTTTTCACTTAGCCGTTACTTTGATCCATTTTCCGATTTTATATTATTAGTCATTCTAGGTGTTAAGATTTTCTGCCATCTTAAATACAAGGGTAATAGTAGTCTTAGTTGGTCAGAATATACCTCTCATTCTGTCCACTTTTGACTAGTATTCTTTTTGTATCTAATATGGTCAGTATTCCGAATAGTGTGTTTTCTTTTTCTTGTTTTTTTTAGATTTAGTTGGTTGCAATTCAGTTCTCTATTTCTCAATTAGGTTTAGTTATTTTTTTATTGTAATCCTTAGAGCCGAGTCGAATAGGCCCTTATTCATCATTTGCGTAGTGAGTTGGCGGTACCATCTTCCTATTTTTAGAACATAGTAAGCTCTGGTCACTCTTTTTTCAATTAGCAGTTGCTTTGATCCATTGTCTGATTTTAAAATATTTGTCATTCAAGGTGTTAGGATTTTCTGCCATCTTAAGTACAAGGGTAATAGCAGTCTTAGTTGGTCAGAATATACCTCTCATTCTGTCCAACTTTGACTGGTATTCTTTTTGTATCTAAGATGGTCAGTATTCCGAATAGTACTTTTTTTTTTAGATTTAGTTGGTTGCAATTCAGTTCTCTATTTCTCAATTTGGTTTAGTTATTTTTTTATTGTAATCCTTAGAGCCGAGTCGTATAGGCCCTTATTCATCATTTGCGTAGTGAGTTGGCGGTACCATCCCTATTTTTAGAACATAGTAAGCTCTGGTCACTCTTTTTTCAATTAGCAGTTGCTTTGATCCATTGTCTGATTTTAAAATATTTGTCATTCAAGGTGTTAGGATTTTCTGCCATCTTAAGTACAAGGGTAATAGCAGTCTTAGTTGGTCAGAATATACCTCTCATTCTGTCCAACTTTGACTAGTATTCTTTTTGTATCTAATATGGTCAGTATTCCGAATAGTGTGTTTTCTTTTTCTTGTTTTTTTTAGATTTAGTTGGTTGCAATTCAGTTCTCTATTTCTCAATTAGGTTTAGTTATTTTTTTATTGTAATCCTTAGAGCCGAGTCGAATAGGCCCTTATTCATCATTTGCGTAGTGAGTTGGCGGTACCATCTTCCTATTTTTAGAACATAGTAAGCTCTGGTCACTCTTTTTTCAATTAGCCGCTACTTTGATCCATTTTCCGATTTTATATTATTAGTCATTCAAGGTATTAGGATTTTCTGCCATCTTAAATACAAGGGTAATAGTAGTCTTAGTTGGTCAGAATATACCTCTCATTCTGTCCAACTTTGACTAGTATTCTTTTTGTATCTAATATGGTCAGTATTCCGAATAGTGCGTTTTGTTTTTTTAGTTTAAGGTGGTTGTAATTCAGTTCTCTATTTCTCCATTAGTTTAGTAATCTTTTTATTTTAATCCTTAGAGCCGAGTCGAATAGGCCCTTATTCATCATTTGCGAAGTGAGTTCGCCAACTCACCGCCGTACCATCTTCCTATTTTTAGAATATAGTAAGCTCTGGTCACTCTTTTTTCAATTAGCCGCTACTTTGATCCATTTTCCGATTTTATATTATTAGTCATTCAAGGTATTAGGATTTTCTGCCATCTTAAATACAAGGGTAATAGTAGTCTTAGTTGGTCAGAATATACCTCTCATTCTGTCCAACTTTGACTAGTATTCTTTTTGTATCTAATATGGTCAGTATTCCGAATAGTGCGTTTTGTTTTTTTAGTTTAAGGTGGTTGTAATTCAGTTCTCTATTTCTCCATTAGTTTAGTAATCTTTTTATTTTAATCCTTAGAGCCGAGTCGAATAGGCCCTTATTCATCATTTGCGAAGTGAGTTCGCCAACTCACCGCCGTACCATCTTCCCATTTTTAGAACATAGTAAGCTCTGGTCACTCTTTTTTCAATTAGCAGTTGCTTTGATCCATTGTCTGATTTTAAAATATTTCTCATTCAAGGTGTTAGGATTTTCTGCCATCTTAAGTACAAGGGTAATAGCAGTCTTAGTTGGTCAGCATATACCTCTCATTCTGTCCAACTTTGACTGGTATTGTTTTTGTATCTAAGATGGTCAGTATTCCGAATAGTGCGTTTTTTTTTTTAGATTTAGTTGGTTGCAATTCAGTTCTCTATTTCTCAATTAGGTTTAGTTATTTTTTTATTGTAATCCTTAGAGCTGAGTCGTATAGGCCCTTATTCATCATTTGCGTAGTGAGTTGGTAGTATCATCTCCTCATTTTAGGAACATATTCAGCCCTGGTCACTCTTTTTTCACTTAGCCGTTACTTTGATCCATTGTCTGATTTTAAAATATTTGTCATTCAAGGTGTTAAGATTTTCTGCCATCTTAAGTACAAGGGTAATAGCAGTCTTAGTTGGTCAGAATATACCTCTTATTCTGTCCAACTTTGACTTGTATTCTTTTGTATATAAGATGGTTAGTATTCTGAATAGTGCGTTTTGTTTTTCTTGTTTTTTTTAGATTTAGTTGGTTGCAATTCAGTTCTCTATTTCTCAATTTGGTTTAGTTATTTTTTTATTGTAATCCTTAGAGCCGAGTCGAATAGGCCCTTATTCATCATTTGCGTAGTGAGTTGGCGGTACCAACTTCCTATTTTTAGAACATATTCAGCCCTGGTCACTCTTTTTTCACTTAGCCCTTACTTTGATCCATTTTCCGATTTTATATTATTAGTCATTCTAGGTGTTAGGATTTTCTGCCATCTTAAATACAAGGGTAATAGTAGTCATAGTTGGTCAGAATATACCTCTCATTCTGTCCAACTTTATTAGTATTCTTTTTGTATCTAATATGGTCAGTATTCCGAATAGTGCGTTTTGTTTTTTTTAGTTTTAGTTGGTTGAAATTCAGTTCTCTATTTCTCCATTAGTTTTGTAATCTTTTTATTTTAATCCTTACAGCCGAGTCGAATAGGCCCTTATTCATCATTTGCGTAGTGAGTTCGCCAACTGACCGCCGTACCATCTTCCCATTTTTAGAACATAGTAAGCTCTGGTCACTCTTTTTTCAATTAGCAGTTGCTTTGATCCATTGTCCGATTTTATATTATTAGTCATTCTAGGTGTTAGGATTTTCTGCCATCTTAAGTATAACGGTAATAGTAGTCTTAGTTGCTCAGAGTTTACCTCTTATTCTGTCCAACTTTGACTTGTATTCTTTTGTATATAAGATGGTTAGTATTCGGAATAGTGCGTTTTGTTTTTCTTTTTTTTTTTAGATTTAGTTGGTTGCAATTCAGTTCTCTATTTCTCAATTAGGTTTAGTTATTTTTTTATTGTAATCCTTAGAGCCGAGTCGAATAGGCCCTTATTCATCATTTGCGTAGTGAGTTGGCGGTACCATCTTCCTATTTTTAGAACATAGTAAGCTCTGGTCACTCTTTTTTCAATTAGCAGTTGCTTTGATCCATTGTCTGATTTTAAAATATTTGTCATTCAAGGTGTTAGGATTTTCTGCCATCTTAAGTACAAGGGTAATAGCAGTCTTAGTTGGTCAGAATATACCTCTCATTCTGTCCAACTTTGACTAGTATTCTTTTTGTATCTAAGATGGTCAGTATTCCGAATAGTGCGTTGTTTTTTTTAGATTTAGTTGGTTGTAATTCAGTTCTCTATTTCTCAATTTGGTTTAGTTATTTTTTTATTGTAATCCTTAGAGCCGAGTCGTATAGGCCCTTATTCATCATTTGCGTAGTGAGTTGGTAGTATCATCTCCTCATTTTAGGAACATATTCAGCCCTGGTCACTCTTTTTTCACTTAGCCGTTACTTTGATCCATTGTCTGATTTTAAAATATTTGTCATTCAAGGTGTTAGGATTTTCTGCCATCTTAAGTACAAGGGTAATAGCAGTCTTAGTTGGTCAGAATATACCTCTTATTCTGTCCAACTTTGACTTGTATTCTTTTGTATATAAGATGGTTAGTATGCCGAATAGTGTGTTTTGTTTTTCTTGTTTTTTTTAGATTTAGTTGGTTGCAATTCAGTTCTCTATTTCTCAATTAGGTTTAGTTATTTTTTTATTGTAATCCTTAGAGCCGAGTCGAATAGGCCCTTATTCATCATTTGCGTAGTGAGTTGGCGGTACCATCTTCCTATTTTTAGAACATAGTAAGCTCTGGTCACTCTTTTTTCAATTAGCAGTTGCTTTGATCCATTGTCTGATTTTAAAATATTTCTCATTCAAGGTGTTAGGATTTTCTGCCATCTTAAGTACAAGGGTAATAGCAGTCTTAGTTGGTCAGAATATACCTCTCATTCTGTCCAACTTTGACTGGTATTCTTTTTGTATCTAAGATGGTCAGTATTCCGAATAGTGCGTTTTTTTTTTTAGATTTAGTTGGTTGCAATTCAGTTCTCTATTTCTCAATTTGGTTTAGTTATTTTTTTATTGTAATCCTTAGAGCCGAGTCGTATAGGCCCTTATTCATCATTTGCGTAGTGAGTTGGTGGTATCATCTCCTCATTTTTAGAACATATTCAGCCCTGGTCACTCTTTTTTCACTTAGCCGTTACTTTGATCCATTTTCCGATTTTATATTATTAGTCATTCTAGGTGTTAAGATTTTCTGCCATCTTAAATACAAGGGTAATAGTAGTCTTAGTTGGTCAGAATATACCTCTCATTCTGTCCACTTTTGACTAGTATTCTTTTTGTATCTAATATGGTCAGTATTCCGAATAGTGTGTTTTCTTTTTCTTGTTTTTTTTAGATTTAGTTGGTTGCAATTCAGTTCTCTATTTCTCAATTAGGTTTAGTTATTTTTTTATTGTAATCCTTAGAGCCGAGTCGAATAGGCCCTTATTCATCATTTGCGTAGTGAGTTGGCGGTACCATCTTCCTATTTTTAGAACATAGTAAGCTCTGGTCACTCCTTTTTCAATTAGCAGTTGCTTTGATCCATTGTCTGATTTTAAAATATTTGTCATTCAAGGTGTTAGGATTTTCTGCCATCTTAAGTACAAGGGTAATAGCAGTCTTAGTTGGTCAGAATATACCTCTCATTCTGTCCAACTTTGACTGGTATTCTTTTTGTATCTAAGATGGTCAGTATTCCGAATAGTACTTTTTTTTTTAGATTTAGTTGGTTGCAATTCAGTTCTCTATTTCTCAATTTGGTTTAGTTATTTTTTTATTGTAATCCTTAGAGCCGAGTCGTATAGGCCCTTATTCATCATTTGCGTAGTGAGTTGGCGGTACCATCCCTATTTTTAGAACATAGTAAGCTCTGGTCACTCTTTTTTCAATTAGCAGTTGCTTTGATCCATTGTCTGATTTTAAAATATTTGTCATTCAAGGTGTTAGGATTTTCTGCCATCTTAAGTACAAGGGTAATAGCAGTCTTAGTTGGTCAGAATATACCTCTCATTCTGTCCAACTTTGACTAGTATTCTTTTTGTATCTAAGATGGTCAGTATTCCGAATAGTGCGTTGTTTTTTTTAGATTTAGTTGGTTGCAATTCAGTTCTCTATTTCTCAATTTGGTTTAGTTATTTTTTTATTGTAATCCTTAGAGCCGAGTCGAATAGGCCCTTATTCATCATTTGCGTAGTGAGTTGGCGGTACCATCTTCCTATTTTTAGAACATAGTAAGCTCTGGTCACTCTTTTTTCAATTAGCAGTTGCTTAGATCCATTGTCTGATTTTAAAATATTTGTCATTCAAGGTGTTAGGATTTTCTGCCATCTTAAGTACAAGGGTAATAGCAGTCTTAGTTCGTCAGAATATACCTCTCATTCTGTCCAACTTTGACTGGTATTCTTTTTGTATCTAAGATGGTCAGTATTCCGAATAGTACTTTTTTTTTTAGATTTAGTTGGTTGCAATTCAGTTCTCTATTTCTCAATTAGGTTTAGTTATTTTTTTATTGTAATCCTTAGAGCTGAGTCGTATAGGCCCTTATTCATCATTTGCGTAGTGAGTTGGTGGTATCATCTCCCCATTTTTAGAACAAATTCAGCCCTGGTCACTCTTTTTTCAATTAGCACTTCATTTGATCCATTGTCCGATTTTATATTATTAGTCATTTTAGGTGTTAGGATTTTCTGCCATCTTAAGTATAACGGTAATAGTAGTCTTAGTTGCTCAGAGTTTACCTCTTATTCTGTCCAACTTTGACTTGTATTCTTTTGTATATAAGATGGTTAGTATGCCGAATAGTGTGTTTTGTTTTTCTTGTTTTTTTTAGATTTAGTTGGTTGCAATTCAGTTCTCTATTTCTCAATTAGGTTTAGTTATTTTTTTATTGTAATCCTTAGAGCCGAGTCGAATAGGCCCTTATTCATCATTTGCGTAGTGAGTTGGCGGTACCATCTTCCTATTTTTAGAACATAGTAAGCTCTGGTCACTCTTTTTTCAATTAGCAGTTGCTTTGATCCATTGTCTGATTTTAAAATATTTCTCATTCAAGATGTTAGGATTTTCTGCCATCTTAAGTACAAGGGTAATAGCAGTCTTAGTTGGTCAGAATATACCTCTCATTCTGTCCAACTTTGACTGGTATTCTTTTTGTATCTAAGATGGTCAGTATTCCGAATAGTGCGTTTTTTTTTTTAGATTTAGTTGGTTGCAATTCAGTTCTCTATTTCTCAATTTGGTATAGTTATTTTTTTATTGTAATCCTTAGAGCCGAGTCGTATAGGCCCTTATTCATCATTTGCGTAGTGAGTTGGTGGTATCATCTCCTCATTTTTAGAACATATTCAGCCCTGGTCACTCTTTTTTCACTTAGCCGTTACTTTGATCCATTTTCCGATTTTATATTATTAGTCATTCTAGGTGTTAGGATTTTCTGCCATCTTAAATACAAGGGTAATAGTAGTCTTAGTTGGTCAGAATATACCTCTCATTCTGTCCAACTTTATTAGTATTCTTTTTGTATCTAATATGGTCAGTATTCCGAATAGTGCGTTTTGTTTTTTTTAGTTTTAGTTGGTTGAAATTCAGTTCTCTATTTCTCCATTAGTTTTGTAATCTTTTTAATTTAATCCTTAGAGCCGAGTCGAATAGGCTCTTATTCATCATTTGCGTAGTGAGTTGGCGGTACCATCTTCCTATTTTTAGAACATAGTAAGCTCTGGTCACTCTTTTTTCAATTAGCACTTTATTTGATCCATTGTCCGATTTTATATTATTAGTCATTTTAGGTGTTAGGATTTTCTGCCATCTTAAGTATAACGGTAATAGTAGTCTTAGTTGCTCAGAGTTTACCTCTTATTCTGTCCAACTTTGACTTGTATTCTTTTGTATATAAGATGGTAGGTATTCTGAATAGTGCGTTTTGTTTTTCTTTTTTTTTTTAGATTTAGTTGGTTGCAATTCAGTTCTCTATTTCTCAATTAGGTTTAGTTATTTTTTTATTATAATCCTTAGAGCTGAGTCGCATAGGCCCTTATTCATCATTTATGTAGTGAGTTAGTGGTATCATCTCCTCATTTTTAGAACATATTCAGCCCTGGTCACTCTTTTTTCACTTAGCAGTTGCTTTGATCCATTGTCTGATTTTAATATATTGGTCATTCAAGGTGTTAGGATTTTCTGCCATCTTAAGTACAAGGGTAATAGCAGTCTTAGTTGGTTAGGATATACCTCTCATTCTGTCCAACTTTGACTAGTATTCTTTTTGTATCTAATATGGTCAGTATTCCGAATAGTGCGTTTTGTTTTTTTTAGTTTAAGGTGGTTAAAATTCAGTTCTCTATTTCTCCATTAGTTTAGTAATCTTTTTATTTTAATCCTTAGAGCCGAGTCGAATAGGCCCTTATTCATCATTTGCGTAGTGAGTTCGCCAACTGACCGCCGTACCATCTTCCCATTTTTAGAACATAGTAAGCTCTGGTCACTCTTTTTTCAATCAGCAGTTGCTTTGATCCATTGTCCGATTTTATATTATTAGTCATTCTAGGTGTTAGGATTTTCTGCCATCTTAAGTATAATGGTAATAGTAATCTTAGTTGCTCAGAGTTTACCTCTTAATCTGTCCAACTTTGACTTGTATTCTTTTGTATATAAGATGGTTAGTATTCTGAATAGTGCGTTTTGTTTTTCTTGTTTTTTTTAGATTTAGTTGGTTGCAATTCAGTCCTCTATTTCTCAATTAGGATTAGTTATTTTTTTATTGTAATCCTTAGAGCTGAGTCGTATAGGCCCTTATTCATCATTTGCGTAGTAAGTTGGTGGTATCATCTCCCCATTTTTAGAACAAATTCAGCCCTGGTCACTCTTTTTTCAATTAGCACTTCATTTGATCCATTGTCCGATTTTATATTATTAGTCATTTTAGGTGTTAGGATTTTCTGCCATCTTAAGTATAACGGTAATAGTAGTCTTAGTTGGTCAGAATATACCTCTCATTCTGTCCAACTTTGACTGGTATTCTTTTTGTATCTAATATGGTCAGTATTCCGAATAGTGCGTTTTGTTTTTTTTAGTTTAAGGTGGTTGAAATTCAGTTCTCTATTTCTCCATTAGTTTAGTAATCTTTTTATTTTAATCCTTAGAGCCGAGTCGAATATGCTCTTATTCATCATTTGCGTAGTGAGTTGGCGGTACCATCTTCCTATTTTTAGAACATAGTAAGCTCTGGTCACTCTTTTTTCAATTAGCAGTTGCTTTGATCCATTGTCTGATTTTAAAATATTTCTCATCAAGGTGTTAGGATTTTCTGCCATCTTAAGTACAAGGGTAATAGCAGTCTTAGTTGGTCAGCATATACCTCTCATTCTGTCCAACTTTGACTGGTATTGTTTTTGTATCTAAGATGGTCAGTATTCCGAATAGTGCGTTTTTTTTTTTAGATTTAGTTGGTTGCAATTCAGTTCTCTATTTCTCACTTAGGTTTAGTTATTTTTTTATTGTAATCCTTAGAGCTGAGTCGTATAGGCCCTTATTCATCATTTGCGTAGTGAGTTGGCGGTACCGTCCCTAATTTTAGAACATAGTAAGCTCTGGTCACTCTTTTTTCAATTAGCAGTTGCTTTGATCCATTGTCTGATTTTAAAATATTTGTCATTCAAGGTGTTAGGATTTTCTGCCATCTTAAGTACAAGGGTAGTAGCAGTCTTAGTTGGTCAGAATATACCTCTCATTCTGTCCAACTTTGACTGGTATTCTTTTTGTATCTAAGATGGTCAGTATTCCGAATAGTGCGTTTTTTTTTTTAGATTTAGTTGGTTGCAATTCAGTTCTCTATTTCTCAATTTGGTTTAGTTATTTTTTTATTGTAATCCTTAGAGCTGAGTCGTATAGGCCCTTATTCATCATTTGCGTAGTGAGTTGGTAGTATCATCTCCTCATTTTAGGAACATATTCAGCCCTGGTCACTCTTTTTTCACTTAGCCGTTACTTTGATCCATTGTCTGATTTTAAAATATTTGTCATTCAAGGTGTTAGGATTTTCTGCCATCTTAAGAACAAGGGTAATAGCAGTCTTAGTTGGTCAGAATATACCTCTTATTCTGTCCAACTTTGACTTGTATTGTTTTGTATATAAGATGGTTAGTATTCTGAATAGTGCGTTTTGTTTTTCTTGTTTTTTTTAGATTTAGTTGGTTGCAATTCAGTTCTCTATTTCTCAATTAGGTTTAGTTATTTTTTTATTGTAATCCTTAGAGCTGAGTCGTATAGGCCCTTATTCATCATTTGCGTAGTGAGTTGGTGGTATCAACTCCTCATTTTTAGAACATATTCAGCCCTGGTCACTCTTTTTTCACTTAGCCGTTACTTTGATCCATTTTCCGATTTTATATTATTAGTCATTCTAGGTATTAGGATTTTCTGCCATCTTAAATACAAGGGTAATAGTAGTCTTAGTTTGTCAGAATATACCTCTCATTCTGTCCAACTTTGACTAGTATTCTTTTTGTATCTAATATGGTCAGTATTCCGAATAGTGCGTTTTGTTTTTTTAGTTTAAGGTGGTTGAAATTCAGTTCTCTATTTCTCCATTAGTTTAGTAATCTTTTTATTTTAATCCTTAGAGCCGAGTCGAATAGGCCCTTATTCATCATTTGCGAAGTGAGTTCGCCAACTCACCGCGGTACCATCTTCCCATTTGTAGAACATAGTAAGCTCTGGTCACTCTTTTTTCAATTAGCAGTTGCTTTGATCCATTGTCCGATTATAAAATATTTGTCATTCTAGGTGTTAGGATTTTCTGCCATCTTAAGTATAACGGTAATAGTAGTCTTAGTTGCTCAGAGTTTACCTCTTAATCTGTCCAACTTTGACTTGTATTCTTTTGTATATAAGATGGTTAGTATTCTGAATAGTGCGTTTTGTTTTCCTTGTTTTTTTTAGATTTAGTTGGTTGAAATTCAGTTCTCTATTTCTCAATTAGGTTTAGTTGTTTTTTTATTGTAATCCTTAGAGCTGAGTCGTATAGGCCCTTATTCATCATTTGCGTAGTGAGTTGGTGGTATCATCTCCTCATTTTTAGAACATATTCAGCCCTGGTCACTCTTTTTTCACTTAGCCGCTACTTTGATCCATTTTCCGATTTTATATTATTAGTCATTCTAGGTATTAGGATTTTCTGCCATCTTAAGTATAACGGTAATAGTAGTCTTAGTTGCTCAGAGTTTACCTCTTATTCTGTCCAACTTTGACTTGTATTCTTTTGTATATAAGATGGTTAGTATTCCGAATAGTGTGTTTTGTTTTTCTTGTTTTTTTTAGATTTAGTTGGTTGCAATTCAGTTCTCTATTTCTCAATTAGGTTTAGTTATTTTTTTATTGTAATCCTTAGAGCCGAGTCGAATAGGCCCTTATTCATCATTTGCGTAGTGAGTTGGCGGTACCATCTTCCTATTTTTAGAACATAGTAAGCTCTGGTCACTCTTTTTTCAATTAGCAGTTGCTTTGATCCATTGTCTGATTTTAAAATATTTGTCATTCAAGGTGTTAGGATTTTCTGCCATCTTAAGTACAAGGGTAATAGCAGTCTTAGTTGGTCAGCATATACCTCTCATTCTGTCCAACTTTGACTGGTATTGTTTTTGTATCTAAGATGGTCAGTATTCCGAATAGTGCGTTTTTTTTTTTAGATTTAGTTGGTTGCAATTCAGTTCTCTATTTCTCAATTAGGTTTAGTTATTTTTTTATTGTAATCCCTAGAGCTGAGTCGTATAGGCCCTTATTCATCATTTGCGTAGTGAGTTGGCGGTACCGTCCCTATTTTTAGAACATAGTAAGCTCTGGTCACTCTTTTTTCAATTAGCAGTTGCTTTGATCCATTGTCTGATTTTAAAATATTTGTCATTCAAGGTGTTAGGATTTTCTGCCATCTTAAGTACAAGGGTAGTAGCAGTCTTAGTTGGTCAGAATATACCTCTCATTCTGTCCAACTTTGACTGGTATTCTTTTTGTATCTAAGATGGTCAGTATTCCGAATAGTGCGTTTTTTTTTTTAGATTTAGTTGGTTGCAATTCAGTTCTCTATTTCTCAATTTGGTTTAGTTATTTTTTTATTGTAATCCTTAGAGCTGAGTCGTATAGGCCCTTATTCATCATTTGCGTAGTGAGTTGGTGGTATCATATCCCCATTTTTAGAACATATTCAGCCCTGGTCACTCTTTTTTCACTTAGCCGTTACTTTGATCCATTTTCCGATTTTATATTATTAGTCATTCTAGGTGTTAGGATTTTCTGCCATCTTAAGTATAACGGTAATAGTAGTCTTAGTTGCTCAGAGTTTACCTCTTATTCTGTCCAACTTTGACTTGAATTCTTTTGTATATAAGATGGCTAGTATTCCGAATAGTGCGTTTGGTTTTTCTTGTTTTTTTTAGATTTAGTTCGTTGCAATTCAGTCCTCTATTTCTCAATTAGGTTTAGTTATTTTTTTATTGTAATCCTTAGAGCTGAGTCGTATAGGCCCTTATTCATCATTTGCGTAGTGAGTTGGTGGTATCATCTCCCCATTTTTAGAACAAATTCAGCCCTGGTCACTCTTTTTTCAATTAGCACTTCATTTGATCCATTGTCCGATTTTATATTATTAGTCATTTTAGGTGTTAGGATTTTCTGCCATCTTAAGTATAACGGTAATAGTAGTCTTAGTTGCTCAGAGTTTACCTCTCATTCTGTCCAACTTTGACTAGTATTCTTTTTGTATCTAATATGGTCAGTATTCCGAATAGTGTGTTTTGTTTTTTTTAGATTTAGTTGGTTGCAATTCAGTTCTCTATTTCTCAATTTGGTTTAGTTATTTTTTTATTGTAATCCTTAGAGCTGAGTCGTATAGGCCCTTATTCATCATTTGCGTAGTGAGTTGGTGGTATCATCTCCTCATTTTTAGAACATATTCAGCCCTAATCACTCTTTTTTCACTTAGCCGCTACTTTGATCCATTTTCTGATTTTATATTATTAGTCATTCTAGGTGTTAGGATTTTCTGCCATCTTAAGTACAAGGGTAATAGCAGTCTTAGTTGGTCAGAATATACCTCTCATTCTGTCCAACTTTGACTGGTATTCTTTTTGTATCTAAGATGGTCAGTATTCCGAATAGTGCGTTTTTTTTTTTAGATTTAGTTGGTTGCAATTCAGTTCTCTATTTCTCAATTTGGTTTAGTTATTTTTTTATTGTAATCCTTAGAGCCGAGTCGTATAGGCCCTTATTCATCATTTGCGTAGTGAGTTGTTGGAATCATCTCCTCATTTTTAGAACATATTCAGCCCTGGTCACTCTTTTTTCACTTAGCCGTTACTTTGATCCATTTTCCGATTTTATATTATTAGTCATTCTAGGTGTTAGGATTTTCTGCCATCTTAAATACAAGGGTAATAGTAGTCTTAGTTGGTCAGAATATACCTCTCATTCTGTCCAACTTTATTAGTATTCTTTTTGTATCTAATATGGTCAGTATTCCGAATAGTGCGTTTTGTTTTTTTTAGTTTTAGTTGGTTGAAATTCAGTTCTCTATTTCTCCATTAGTTTTGTAATGTTTTTATTTTAATCCTTAGAGCCGAGTCGTATAGGCTCTTATTCATCATTTGCGTAGTGAGTTGGTGGTATCATCTCCCCATTTTTAGAACATAGTAAGCTCTGGTCACTCTTTTTTCAATTAGCACTTTATTTGATCCATTGTCCGCTTTTATATTATTAGTAATTTTAGGTGTTAGGATTTTCTGCCATCCTAAGTATAACGGTAATAGTAGTCTTAGTTGCTCAGAGTTTACCTCTTATTCTGTCCAACTTTGACTTGTATTCTTTTGTATATAAGATGGTTAGTATTCTGAATAGTGCGTTTTGTTTTTCTTTTTTTTTTTAGATTTAGTTGGTTGCAATTCAGTTCTCTATTTCTCACTTAGGTTTAGTTATTTTTTTATTGTAATCCTTAGAGCTGAGTCGTATAGGCCCTTATTCATCATTTGCGTAGTTAGTTGGTGGTATCATCTCCTCATTTTTAGAACATAGTAAGCTCTGGTCACTCTTTTTTCGATTAGCAGTTGCTTTGATCCATTGTCTGATTTTAAAATATTGGTCATTCAAGGTGTTAGGATTTTCTGCCATCTTAAGTACAAGGGTAATAGCAATCTTAGTTGGTCAGAATATACCTCTCATTCTGTCCAACTTTGACTAGTATTCTTTTTGTATCTAATATGGTCAGTATTCCGAATAGTGCGTTTTGTTTTTTTTAGTTTAAGGTGGTTGAAATTCAGTTCTCTATTTCTCAATTAGTTTAGTAATCTTTTTATTTTAATCCTTAGAGCCGAGTCGAATAGGCCCTTATTCATCATTTGCGAAGTGAGTTCGCCAACTCACCGCCGTACCATCTTCCCATTTTTAGAACATAGTAAGCTCTGGTCACTCTTTTTTCAATTAGCAGTTGCTTTGATCCATTGTCCGATTTTATATTATTAGTCATTCTAGGTGTTAGGATTTTCTGCCATCTTAAGTATAACGGTAATAGTAGTCTTAGTTGCTCAGAGTTTACCTCTTAATCTGTCCAACTTTGACTTGTATTCTTTTGTATATAAGATGGCTAGTATTCCGAATAGTGCGTTTTGTTTTTCTTGTTTTTTTTAGATTTAGTTGGTTGCAATTCAGTCCTCTATTTCTCAATTAGGTTTAGTTATTTTTTTATTGTAATCCTTAGAGCTGAGTCGTATAGGCCCTTATTCATCATTTGCGTAGTGAGTTGGTGGTATCATCTCCCCATTTTTAGAACAAATTCAGCCCTGGTCACTCTTTTTTCAATTAGCACTTCATTTGATCCATTGTCCGATTTTATATTATTAGTCATTTTAGGTGTTAGGATTTTCTGCCATCTTAAGTATAACGGTAATAGTAGTCTTAGTTGCTCAGAGTTTACCTCTTATTCTGTCCAACTTTGACTTGTATTCTTTTGTATATAAGATGGTCAGTATTCCGAATAGTGTGTTTTGTTTTTCTTGTTTTTTTTAGATTTAGTTGGTTGCAATTCAGTTCTCTATTTCTCAATTAGGTTTAGTTATTTTTTTATTGTAATCCTTAGAGCCGAGTCGAATAGGCCCTTATTCATCATTTGCTAGTGAGTTGGCGGTACCATTTTCCTATTTTTAGAACATAGTAAGCTCTGGTCACTCTTTTTTCAATTAGCAGTTGCTTTGATCCATTGTCTGATTTTAAAATATTTCTCATTCAAGGGGTTAGGATTTTCTGCCATCTTAAGTACAAGGGTAATAGCAGTCTTAGTTGGTCAGAATATACCTCTCATTCTGTCCAACTTTGACTGGTATTGTTTTTGTATCTAAGATGGTCAGTATTCCGAATAGTGCGTTGTTTTTTTTAGATTTAGTTGGTTGCAATTCAGTTCTCTATTTCTCAATTAGGTTTAGTTATTTTTTTATTTTAATCCTTAGAGCCGAGTCGAATAGGCCCTTATTCATCATTTGCGTAGTGAGTTGGCGGTACCATCTTCCTATTTTTAGAACATAGTAAGCTCTGGTCACTCTTTTTTCAATTAGCAGTTGCTTTGATCCATTGTCTGATTTTAAAATATTTGTCATTCAAGGTGTTAGGATTTTCTGCCATCTTAAGTACAAGGGTAATAGCAGTCTTAGTTGGTCAGAATATACCTCTCATTCTGTCCAACTTTGACTGGTATTGTTTTTGTATCTAAGATGGTCAGTATTCCGAATAGTGCGTTGTTTTTTTTAGATTTAGTTGGTTGCAATTCAGTTCTCTATTTCTCAATTAGGTTTAGTTATTTTTTTATTTTAATCCTTAGAGCTGAGTCGTATAGGCCCTTATTCATCATTTGCGTAGTGAGTTGGTGGTATCATCTCCTCATTTTTAGAACATATTCAGCTCTGGTCACTCTTTTTTCAATTAGCAGTTGCTTTGATCCATTGTCTGATTTTAAAATATTTGTCATTCAAGGTGTTAGGATTTTCTGCCATCTTAAGTACAAGGGTAATAGCAGTCTTAGTTGGTCAGAAATTACCTCTCATTCTGTCCAACTTTGACTGGTATTCTTTTTGTATCTAAGATGGTCAGTATTCTGAATAGTGCGTTTTGTTTTTTTTAGTTTTAGTTGGTTGAAATTCAGTTCTCCATTTCTCCATTAGTTTAGTAATCTGTTTATTTTAATCCTTAGAGCTGAGTCGTATAGGCCCTTATTCATCATTTGCGTAGTGAGTTGGTGGTATCATATCCCCATTTTTAGAACATATTCAGCCCTGGTCACTCTTTTTTCACTTAGCCGTTACTTTGATCCATTTTCCGATTTTATATTATTAGTCATTCTAGGTGTTAGGATTTTCTGCCATCTTAAGTATAACGGTAATAGTAGTCTTAGTTGCTCAGAGTTTACCTCTTATTCTGTCCAACTTTGACTTGTATTCTTTTGTATATAAGATGGTTAGTATTCGGAATAGTGCGTTTTGTTTTTCTTTTTTTTTTTAGATTTAGTTGGTTGCAATTCAGTTCTCTATTTCTCAATTAGGTTTAGTTATTTTTTTATTGTAATCCTTAGAGCCGAGTCGAATAGGCCCTTATTCATCATTTGCGTAGTGAGTTGGCGGTACCATCTTCCTATTTTTAGAACATAGTAAGCTCTGGTCACTCTTTTTTCAATTAGCAGTTGCTTTGATCCATTGTCTGATTTTAAAATATTTGTCATTCAAGGTGTTAGGATTTTCTGCCATCTTAAGTACAAGGGTAATAGCAGTCTTAGTTGGTCAGAATATACCTCTCATTCTGTCCAACTTTGACTAGTATTCTTTTTGTATCTAAGATGGTCAGTATTCCGAATAGTGCGTTGTTTTTTTTAGATTTAGTTGGTTGTAATTCAGTTCTCTATTTCTCAATTTGGTTTAGTTATTTTTTTATTGTAATCCTTAGAGCCGAGTCGTATAGGCCCTTATTCATCATTTGCGTAGTGAGTTGGTAGTATCATCTCCTCATTTTAGGAACATATTCAGCCCTGGTCACTCTTTTTTCACTTAGCCGTTACTTTGATCCATTGTCTGATTTTAAAATATTTGTCATTCAAGGTGTTAGGATTTTCTGCCATCTTAAGTACAAGGGTAATAGCAGTCTTAGTTGGTCAGAATATACCTCTTATTCTGTCCAACTTTGACTTGTATTCTTTTGTATATAAGATGGTTAGTATGCCGAATAGTGTGTTTTGTTTTTCTTGTTTTTTTTAGATTTAGTTGGTTGCAATTCAGTTCTCTATTTCTCAATTAGGTTTAGTTATTTTTTTATTGTAATCCTTAGAGCCGAGTCGAATAGGCCCTTATTCATCATTTGCGTAGTGAGTTGGCGGTACCATCTTCCTATTTTTAGAACATAGTAAGCTCTGGTCACTCTTTTTTCAATTAGCAGTTGCTTTGATCCATTGTCTGATTTTAAAATATTTCTCATTCAAGGTGTTAGGATTTTCTGCCATCTTAAGTACAAGGGTAATAGCAGTCTTAGTTGGTCAGAATATACCTCTCATTCTGTCCAACTTTGACTGGTATTCTTTTTGTATCTAAGATGGTCAGTATTCCGAATAGTGCGTTTTTTTTTTTAGATTTAGTTGGTTGCAATTCAGTTCTCTATTTCTCAATTTGGTTTAGTTATTTTTTTATTGTAATCCTTAGAGCCGAGTCGTATAGGCCCTTATTCATCATTTGCGTAGTGAGTTGGTGGTATCATCTCCTCATTTTTAGAACATATTCAGCCCTGGTCACTCTTTTTTCACTTAGCCGTTACTTTGATCCATTTTCCGATTTTATATTATTAGTCATTCTAGGTGTTAAGATTTTCTGCCATCTTAAATACAAGGGTAATAGTAGTCTTAGTTGGTCAGAATATACCTCTCATTCTGTCCACTTTTGACTAGTATTCTTTTTGTATCTAATATGGTCAGTATTCCGAATAGTGTGTTTTCTTTTTCTTGTTTTTTTTAGATTTAGTTGGTTGCAATTCAGTTCTCTATTTCTCAATTAGGTTTAGTTATTTTTTTATTGTAATCCTTAGAGCCGAGTCGAATAGGCCCTTATTCATCATTTGCGTAGTGAGTTGGCGGTACCATCTTCCTATTTTTAGAACATAGTAAGCTCTGGTCACTCCTTTTTCAATTAGCAGTTGCTTTGATCCATTGTCTGATTTTAAAATATTTGTCATTCAAGGTGTTAGGATTTTCTGCCATCTTAAGTACAAGGGTAATAGCAGTCTTAGTTGGTCAGAATATACCTCTCATTCTGTCCAACTTTGACTGGTATTCTTTTTGTATCTAAGATGGTCAGTATTCCGAATAGTACTTTTTTTTTTAGATTTAGTTGGTTGCAATTCAGTTCTCTATTTCTCAATTTGGTTTAGTTATTTTTTTATTGTAATCCTTAGAGCCGAGTCGTATAGGCCCTTATTCATCATTTGCGTAGTGAGTTGGCGGTACCATCCCTATTTTTAGAACATAGTAAGCTCTGGTCACTCTTTTTTCAATTAGCAGTTGCTTTGATCCATTGTCTGATTTTAAAATATTTGTCATTCAAGGTGTTAGGATTTTCTGCCATCTTAAGTACAAGGGTAATAGCAGTCTTAGTTGGTCAGAATATACCTCTCATTCTGTCCAACTTTGACTAGTATTCTTTTTGTATCTAAGATGGTCAGTATTCCGAATAGTGCGTTGTTTTTTTTAGATTTAGTTGGTTGCAATTCAGTTCTCTATTTCTCAATTTGGTTTAGTTATTTTTTTATTGTAATCCTTAGAGCCGAGTCGAATAGGCCCTTATTCATCATTTGCGTAGTGAGTTGGCGGTACCATCTTCCTATTTTTAGAACATAGTAAGCTCTGGTCACTCTTTTTTCAATTAGCAGTTGCTTAGATCCATTGTCTGATTTTAAAATATTTGTCATTCAAGGTGTTAGGATTTTCTGCCATCTTAAGTACAAGGGTAATAGCAGTCTTAGTTCGTCAGAATATACCTCTCATTCTGTCCAACTTTGACTGGTATTCTTTTTGTATCTAAGATGGTCAGTATTCCGAATAGTACTTTTTTTTTTAGATTTAGTTGGTTGCAATTCAGTTCTCTATTTCTCAATTAGGTTTAGTTATTTTTTTATTGTAATCCTTAGAGCTGAGTCGTATAGGCCCTTATTCATCATTTGCGTAGTGAGTTGGTGGTATCATCTCCCCATTTTTAGAACAAATTCAGCCCTGGTCACTCTTTTTTCAATTAGCACTTCATTTGATCCATTGTCCGATTTTATATTATTAGTCATTTTAGGTGTTAGGATTTTCTGCCATCTTAAGTATAACGGTAATAGTAGTCTTAGTTGCTCAGAGTTTACCTCTTATTCTGTCCAACTTTGACTTGTATTCTTTTGTATATAAGATGGTTAGTATGCCGAATAGTGTGTTTTGTTTTTCTTGTTTTTTTTAGATTTAGTTGGTTGCAATTCAGTTCTCTATTTCTCAATTAGGTTTAGTTATTTTTTTATTGTAATCCTTAGAGCCGAGTCGAATAGGCCCTTATTCATCATTTGCGTAGTGAGTTGGCGGTACCATCTTCCTATTTTTAGAACATAGTAAGCTCTGGTCACTCTTTTTTCAATTAGCAGTTGCTTTGATCCATTGTCTGATTTTAAAATATTTCTCATTCAAGATGTTAGGATTTTCTGCCATCTTAAGTACAAGGGTAATAGCAGTCTTAGTTGGTCAGAATATACCTCTCATTCTGTCCAACTTTGACTGGTATTCTTTTTGTATCTAAGATGGTCAGTATTCCGAATAGTGCGTTTTTTTTTTTAGATTTAGTTGGTTGCAATTCAGTTCTCTATTTCTCAATTTGGTATAGTTATTTTTTTATTGTAATCCTTAGAGCCGAGTCGTATAGGCCCTTATTCATCATTTGCGTAGTGAGTTGGTGGTATCATCTCCTCATTTTTAGAACATATTCAGCCCTGGTCACTCTTTTTTCACTTAGCCGTTACTTTGATCCATTTTCCGATTTTATATTATTAGTCATTCTAGGTGTTAGGATTTTCTGCCATCTTAAATACAAGGGTAATAGTAGTCTTAGTTGGTCAGAATATACCTCTCATTCTGTCCAACTTTATTAGTATTCTTTTTGTATCTAATATGGTCAGTATTCCGAATAGTGCGTTTTGTTTTTTTTAGTTTTAGTTGGTTGAAATTCAGTTCTCTATTTCTCCATTAGTTTTGTAATCTTTTTAATTTAATCCTTAGAGCCGAGTCGAATAGGCTCTTATTCATCATTTGCGTAGTGAGTTGGCGGTACCATCTTCCTATTTTTAGAACATAGTAAGCTCTGGTCACTCTTTTTTCAATTAGCACTTTATTTGATCCATTGTCCGATTTTATATTATTAGTCATTTTAGGTGTTAGGATTTTCTGCCATCTTAAGTATAACGGTAATAGTAGTCTTAGTTGCTCAGAGTTTACCTCTTATTCTGTCCAACTTTGACTTGTATTCTTTTGTATATAAGATGGTAGGTATTCTGAATAGTGCGTTTTGTTTTTCTTTTTTTTTTTAGATTTAGTTGGTTGCAATTCAGTTCTCTATTTCTCAATTAGGTTTAGTTATTTTTTTATTATAATCCTTAGAGCTGAGTCGCATAGGCCCTTATTCATCATTTATGTAGTGAGTTAGTGGTATCATCTCCTCATTTTTAGAACATATTCAGCCCTGGTCACTCTTTTTTCACTTAGCAGTTGCTTTGATCCATTGTCTGATTTTAATATATTGGTCATTCAAGGTGTTAGGATTTTCTGCCATCTTAAGTACAAGGGTAATAGCAGTCTTAGTTGGTTAGGATATACCTCTCATTCTGTCCAACTTTGACTAGTATTCTTTTTGTATCTAATATGGTCAGTATTCCGAATAGTGCGTTTTGTTTTTTTTAGTTTAAGGTGGTTAAAATTCAGTTCTCTATTTCTCCATTAGTTTAGTAATCTTTTTATTTTAATCCTTAGAGCCGAGTCGAATAGGCCCTTATTCATCATTTGCGTAGTGAGTTCGCCAACTGACCGCCGTACCATCTTCCCATTTTTAGAACATAGTAAGCTCTGGTCACTCTTTTTTCAATCAGCAGTTGCTTTGATCCATTGTCCGATTTTATATTATTAGTCATTCTAGGTGTTAGGATTTTCTGCCATCTTAAGTATAATGGTAATAGTAATCTTAGTTGCTCAGAGTTTACCTCTTAATCTGTCCAACTTTGACTTGTATTCTTTTGTATATAAGATGGTTAGTATTCTGAATAGTGCGTTTTGTTTTTCTTGTTTTTTTTAGATTTAGTTGGTTGCAATTCAGTCCTCTATTTCTCAATTAGGATTAGTTATTTTTTTATTGTAATCCTTAGAGCTGAGTCGTATAGGCCCTTATTCATCATTTGCGTAGTAAGTTGGTGGTATCATCTCCCCATTTTTAGAACAAATTCAGCCCTGGTCACTCTTTTTTCAATTAGCACTTCATTTGATCCATTGTCCGATTTTATATTATTAGTCATTTTAGGTGTTAGGATTTTCTGCCATCTTAAGTATAACGGTAATAGTAGTCTTAGTTGGTCAGAATATACCTCTCATTCTGTCCAACTTTGACTGGTATTCTTTTTGTATCTAATATGGTCAGTATTCCGAATAGTGCGTTTTGTTTTTTTTAGTTTAAGGTGGTTGAAATTCAGTTCTCTATTTCTCCATTAGTTTAGTAATCTTTTTATTTTAATCCTTAGAGCCGAGTCGAATATGCTCTTATTCATCATTTGCGTAGTGAGTTGGCGGTACCATCTTCCTATTTTTAGAACATAGTAAGCTCTGGTCACTCTTTTTTCAATTAGCAGTTGCTTTGATCCATTGTCTGATTTTAAAATATTTCTCATCAAGGTGTTAGGATTTTCTGCCATCTTAAGTACAAGGGTAATAGCAGTCTTAGTTGGTCAGCATATACCTCTCATTCTGTCCAACTTTGACTGGTATTGTTTTTGTATCTAAGATGGTCAGTATTCCGAATAGTGCGTTTTTTTTTTTAGATTTAGTTGGTTGCAATTCAGTTCTCTATTTCTCACTTAGGTTTAGTTATTTTTTTATTGTAATCCTTAGAGCTGAGTCGTATAGGCCCTTATTCATCATTTGCGTAGTGAGTTGGCGGTACCGTCCCTAATTTTAGAACATAGTAAGCTCTGGTCACTCTTTTTTCAATTAGCAGTTGCTTTGATCCATTGTCTGATTTTAAAATATTTGTCATTCAAGGTGTTAGGATTTTCTGCCATCTTAAGTACAAGGGTAGTAGCAGTCTTAGTTGGTCAGAATATACCTCTCATTCTGTCCAACTTTGACTGGTATTCTTTTTGTATCTAAGATGGTCAGTATTCCGAATAGTGCGTTTTTTTTTTTAGATTTAGTTGGTTGCAATTCAGTTCTCTATTTCTCAATTTGGTTTAGTTATTTTTTTATTGTAATCCTTAGAGCTGAGTCGTATAGGCCCTTATTCATCATTTGCGTAGTGAGTTGGTAGTATCATCTCCTCATTTTAGGAACATATTCAGCCCTGGTCACTCTTTTTTCACTTAGCCGTTACTTTGATCCATTGTCTGATTTTAAAATATTTGTCATTCAAGGTGTTAGGATTTTCTGCCATCTTAAGAACAAGGGTAATAGCAGTCTTAGTTGGTCAGAATATACCTCTTATTCTGTCCAACTTTGACTTGTATTGTTTTGTATATAAGATGGTTAGTATTCTGAATAGTGCGTTTTGTTTTTCTTGTTTTTTTTAGATTTAGTTGGTTGCAATTCAGTTCTCTATTTCTCAATTAGGTTTAGTTATTTTTTTATTGTAATCCTTAGAGCTGAGTCGTATAGGCCCTTATTCATCATTTGCGTAGTGAGTTGGTGGTATCAACTCCTCATTTTTAGAACATATTCAGCCCTGGTCACTCTTTTTTCACTTAGCCGTTACTTTGATCCATTTTCCGATTTTATATTATTAGTCATTCTAGGTATTAGGATTTTCTGCCATCTTAAATACAAGGGTAATAGTAGTCTTAGTTTGTCAGAATATACCTCTCATTCTGTCCAACTTTGACTAGTATTCTTTTTGTATCTAATATGGTCAGTATTCCGAATAGTGCGTTTTGTTTTTTTAGTTTAAGGTGGTTGAAATTCAGTTCTCTATTTCTCCATTAGTTTAGTAATCTTTTTATTTTAATCCTTAGAGCCGAGTCGAATAGGCCCTTATTCATCATTTGCGAAGTGAGTTCGCCAACTCACCGCGGTACCATCTTCCCATTTGTAGAACATAGTAAGCTCTGGTCACTCTTTTTTCAATTAGCAGTTGCTTTGATCCATTGTCCGATTATAAAATATTTGTCATTCTAGGTGTTAGGATTTTCTGCCATCTTAAGTATAACGGTAATAGTAGTCTTAGTTGCTCAGAGTTTACCTCTTAATCTGTCCAACTTTGACTTGTATTCTTTTGTATATAAGATGGTTAGTATTCTGAATAGTGCGTTTTGTTTTCCTTGTTTTTTTTAGATTTAGTTGGTTGAAATTCAGTTCTCTATTTCTCAATTAGGTTTAGTTGTTTTTTTATTGTAATCCTTAGAGCTGAGTCGTATAGGCCCTTATTCATCATTTGCGTAGTGAGTTGGTGGTATCATCTCCTCATTTTTAGAACATATTCAGCCCTGGTCACTCTTTTTTCACTTAGCCGCTACTTTGATCCATTTTCCGATTTTATATTATTAGTCATTCTAGGTATTAGGATTTTCTGCCATCTTAAGTATAACGGTAATAGTAGTCTTAGTTGCTCAGAGTTTACCTCTTATTCTGTCCAACTTTGACTTGTATTCTTTTGTATATAAGATGGTTAGTATTCCGAATAGTGTGTTTTGTTTTTCTTGTTTTTTTTAGATTTAGTTGGTTGCAATTCAGTTCTCTATTTCTCAATTAGGTTTAGTTATTTTTTTATTGTAATCCTTAGAGCCGAGTCGAATAGGCCCTTATTCATCATTTGCGTAGTGAGTTGGCGGTACCATCTTCCTATTTTTAGAACATAGTAAGCTCTGGTCACTCTTTTTTCAATTAGCAGTTGCTTTGATCCATTGTCTGATTTTAAAATATTTGTCATTCAAGGTGTTAGGATTTTCTGCCATCTTAAGTACAAGGGTAATAGCAGTCTTAGTTGGTCAGCATATACCTCTCATTCTGTCCAACTTTGACTGGTATTGTTTTTGTATCTAAGATGGTCAGTATTCCGAATAGTGCGTTTTTTTTTTTAGATTTAGTTGGTTGCAATTCAGTTCTCTATTTCTCAATTAGGTTTAGTTATTTTTTTATTGTAATCCCTAGAGCTGAGTCGTATAGGCCCTTATTCATCATTTGCGTAGTGAGTTGGCGGTACCGTCCCTATTTTTAGAACATAGTAAGCTCTGGTCACTCTTTTTTCAATTAGCAGTTGCTTTGATCCATTGTCTGATTTTAAAATATTTGTCATTCAAGGTGTTAGGATTTTCTGCCATCTTAAGTACAAGGGTAGTAGCAGTCTTAGTTGGTCAGAATATACCTCTCATTCTGTCCAACTTTGACTGGTATTCTTTTTGTATCTAAGATGGTCAGTATTCCGAATAGTGCGTTTTTTTTTTTAGATTTAGTTGGTTGCAATTCAGTTCTCTATTTCTCAATTTGGTTTAGTTATTTTTTTATTGTAATCCTTAGAGCTGAGTCGTATAGGCCCTTATTCATCATTTGCGTAGTGAGTTGGTGGTATCATATCCCCATTTTTAGAACATATTCAGCCCTGGTCACTCTTTTTTCACTTAGCCGTTACTTTGATCCATTTTCCGATTTTATATTATTAGTCATTCTAGGTGTTAGGATTTTCTGCCATCTTAAGTATAACGGTAATAGTAGTCTTAGTTGCTCAGAGTTTACCTCTTATTCTGTCCAACTTTGACTTGAATTCTTTTGTATATAAGATGGCTAGTATTCCGAATAGTGCGTTTGGTTTTTCTTGTTTTTTTTAGATTTAGTTCGTTGCAATTCAGTCCTCTATTTCTCAATTAGGTTTAGTTATTTTTTTATTGTAATCCTTAGAGCTGAGTCGTATAGGCCCTTATTCATCATTTGCGTAGTGAGTTGGTGGTATCATCTCCCCATTTTTAGAACAAATTCAGCCCTGGTCACTCTTTTTTCAATTAGCACTTCATTTGATCCATTGTCCGATTTTATATTATTAGTCATTTTAGGTGTTAGGATTTTCTGCCATCTTAAGTATAACGGTAATAGTAGTCTTAGTTGCTCAGAGTTTACCTCTCATTCTGTCCAACTTTGACTAGTATTCTTTTTGTATCTAATATGGTCAGTATTCCGAATAGTGTGTTTTGTTTTTTTTAGATTTAGTTGGTTGCAATTCAGTTCTCTATTTCTCAATTTGGTTTAGTTATTTTTTTATTGTAATCCTTAGAGCTGAGTCGTATAGGCCCTTATTCATCATTTGCGTAGTGAGTTGGTGGTATCATCTCCTCATTTTTAGAACATATTCAGCCCTAATCACTCTTTTTTCACTTAGCCGCTACTTTGATCCATTTTCTGATTTTATATTATTAGTCATTCTAGGTGTTAGGATTTTCTGCCATCTTAAGTACAAGGGTAATAGCAGTCTTAGTTGGTCAGAATATACCTCTCATTCTGTCCAACTTTGACTGGTATTCTTTTTGTATCTAAGATGGTCAGTATTCCGAATAGTGGGTTTTTTTTTTTAGATTTAGTTGGTTGCAATTCAGTTCTCTATTTCTCAATTTGGTTTAGTTATTTTTTTATTGTAATCCTTAGAGCCGAGTCGTATAGGCCCTTATTCATCATTTGCGTAGTGAGTTGTTGGAATCATCTCCTCATTTTTAGAACATATTCAGCCCTGGTCACTCTTTTTTCACTTAGCCGTTACTTTGATCCATTTTCCGATTTTATATTATTAGTCATTCTAGGTGTTAGGATTTTCTGCCATCTTAAATACAAGGGTAATAGTAGTCTTAGTTGGTCAGAATATACCTCTCATTCTGTCCAACTTTATTAGTATTCTTTTTGTATCTAATATGGTCAGTATTCCGAATAGTGCGTTTTGTTTTTTTTAGTTTTAGTTGGTTGAAATTCAGTTCTCTATTTCTCCATTAGTTTTGTAATGTTTTTATTTTAATCCTTAGAGCCGAGTCGTATAGGCTCTTATTCATCATTTGCGTAGTGAGTTGGTGGTATCATCTCCCCATTTTTAGAACATAGTAAGCTCTGGTCACTCTTTTTTCAATTAGCACTTTATTTGATCCATTGTCCGCTTTTATATTATTAGTAATTTTAGGTGTTAGGATTTTCTGCCATCCTAAGTATAACGGTAATAGTAGTCTTAGTTGCTCAGAGTTTACCTCTTATTCTGTCCAACTTTGACTTGTATTCTTTTGTATATAAGATGGTTAGTATTCTGAATAGTGCGTTTTGTTTTTCTTTTTTTTTTTAGATTTAGTTGGTTGCAATTCAGTTCTCTATTTCTCACTTAGGTTTAGTTATTTTTTTATTGTAATCCTTAGAGCTGAGTCGTATAGGCCCTTATTCATCATTTGCGTAGTTAGTTGGTGGTATCATCTCCTCATTTTTAGAACATAGTAAGCTCTGGTCACTCTTTTTTCGATTAGCAGTTGCTTTGATCCATTGTCTGATTTTAAAATATTGGTCATTCAAGGTGTTAGGATTTTCTGCCATCTTAAGTACAAGGGTAATAGCAGTCTTAGTTGGTCAGAATATACCTCTCATTCTGTCCAACTTTGACTAGTATTCTTTTTGTATCTAATATGGTCAGTATTCCGAATAGTGCGTTTTGTTTTTTTTAGTTTAAGGTGGTTGAAATTCAGTTCTCTATTTCTCAATTAGTTTAGTAATCTTTTTATTTTAATCCTTAGAGCCGAGTCGAATAGGCCCTTATTCATCATTTGCGAAGTGAGTTCGCCAACTCACCGCCGTACCATCTTCCCATTTTTAGAACATAGTAAGCTCTGGTCACTCTTTTTTCAATTAGCAGTTGCTTTGATCCATTGTCCGATTTTATATTATTAGTCATTCTAGGTGTTAGGATTTTCTGCCATCTTAAGTATAACGGTAATAGTAGTCTTAGTTGCTCAGAGTTTACCTCTTAATCTGTCCAACTTTGACTTGTATTCTTTTGTATATAAGATGGCTAGTATTCCGAATAGTGCGTTTTGTTTTTCTTGTTTTTTTTAGATTTAGTTGGTTGCAATTCAGTCCTCTATTTCTCAATTAGGTTTAGTTATTTTTTTATTGTAATCCTTAGAGCTGAGTCGTATAGGCCCTTATTCATCATTTGCGTAGTGAGTTGGTGGTATCATCTCCCCATTTTTAGAACAAATTCAGCCCTGGTCACTCTTTTTTCAATTAGCACTTCATTTGATCCATTGTCCGATTTTATATTATTAGTCATTTTAGGTGTTAGGATTTTCTGCCATCTTAAGTATAACGGTAATAGTAGTCTTAGTTGCTCAGAGTTTACCTCTTATTCTGTCCAACTTTGACTTGTATTCTTTTGTATATAAGATGGTCAGTATTCCGAATAGTGTGTTTTGTTTTTCTTGTTTTTTTTAGATTTAGTTGGTTGCAATTCAGTTCTCTATTTCTCAATTAGGTTTAGTTATTTTTTTATTGTAATCCTTAGAGCCGAGTCGAATAGGCCCTTATTCATCATTTGCTAGTGAGTTGGCGGTACCATTTTCCTATTTTTAGAACATAGTAAGCTCTGGTCACTCTTTTTTCAATTAGCAGTTGCTTTGATCCATTGTCTGATTTTAAAATATTTCTCATTCAAGGGGTTAGGATTTTCTGCCATCTTAAGTACAAGGGTAATAGCAGTCTTAGTTGGTCAGAATATACCTCTCATTCTGTCCAACTTTGACTGGTATTGTTTTTGTATCTAAGATGGTCAGTATTCCGAATAGTGCGTTGTTTTTTTTAGATTTAGTTGGTTGCAATTCAGTTCTCTATTTCTCAATTAGGTTTAGTTATTTTTTTATTTTAATCCTTAGAGCCGAGTCGAATAGGCCCTTATTCATCATTTGCGTAGTGAGTTGGCGGTACCATCTTCCTATTTTTAGAACATAGTAAGCTCTGGTCACTCTTTTTTCAATTAGCAGTTGCTTTGATCCATTGTCTGATTTTAAAATATTTGTCATTCAAGGTGTTAGGATTTTCTGCCATCTTAAGTACAAGGGTAATAGCAGTCTTAGTTGGTCAGAATATACCTCTCATTCTGTCCAACTTTGACTGGTATTGTTTTTGTATCTAAGATGGTCAGTATTCCGAATAGTGCGTTGTTTTTTTTAGATTTAGTTGGTTGCAATTCAGTTCTCTATTTCTCAATTAGGTTTAGTTATTTTTTTATTTTAATCCTTAGAGCTGAGTCGTATAGGCCCTTATTCATCATTTGCGTAGTGAGTTGGTGGTATCATCTCCTCATTTTTAGAACATATTCAGCTCTGGTCACTCTTTTTTCAATTAGCAGTTGCTTTGATCCATTGTCTGATTTTAAAATATTTGTCATTCAAGGTGTTAGGATTTTCTGCCATCTTAAGTACAAGGGTAATAGCAGTCTTAGTTGGTCAGAAATTACCTCTCATTCTGTCCAACTTTGACTGGTATTCTTTTTGTATCTAAGATGGTCAGTATTCTGAATAGTGCGTTTTGTTTTTTTTAGTTTTAGTTGGTTGAAATTCAGTTCTCCATTTCTCCATTAGTTTAGTAATCTGTTTATTTTAATCCTTAGAGCTGAGTCGTATAGGCCCTTATTCATCATTTGCGTAGTGAGTTGGTGGTATCATATCCCCATTTTTAGAACATATTCAGCCCTGGTCACTCTTTTTTCACTTAGCCGTTACTTTGATCCATTTTCCGATTTTATATTATTAGTCATTCTAGGTGTTAGGATTTTCTGCCATCTTAAGTATAACGGTAATAGTAGTCTTAGTTGCTCAGAGTTTACCTCTTATTCTGTCCAACTTTGACTTGAATTCTTTTGTATATAAGATGGCTAGTATTCCGAATAGTGCGTTTGGTTTTTCTTGTTTTTTTTAGATTTAGTTCGTTGCAATTCAGTCCTCTATTTCTCAATTAGGTTTAGTTATTTTTTTATTGTAATCCTTAGAGCTGAGTCGTATAGGCCCTTATTCATCATTTGCGTAGTGAGTTAGTGGTATCATCTCCCCATTTTTAGAACAAATTCAGCCCTGGTCACTCTTTTTTCAATTAGCACTTCATTTGATCCATTGTCCGATTTTATATTATTAGTCATTTTAGGTGTTAGGATTTTCTGCCATCTTAAGTATAACGGTAATAGTAGTCTTAGTTGCTCAGAGTTTACCTCTCATTCTGTCCAACTTTGACTAGTATTCTTTTTGTATCTAATATGGTCAGTATTCCGAATAGTGTGTTTTGTTTTTTTTAGATTTAGTTGGTTGCAATTCAGTTCTCTATTTCTCAATTAGGTTTAGTTATTTTTTTATTGTAATCCTTAGAGCCGAGTCGAATAGGCCCTTATTCATCATTTGCGTAGTGAGTTGGCGGTACCATCTTCCTATTTTTAGAACATAGTAAGCTCTGGTCACTCTTTTTTCAATTAGCAGTTGCTTTGATCCATTGTCTGATTTTAAAATATTTCTCATTCAAGGTGTTAGGATTTTCTGCCATCTTAAGTACAAGGGTAATAGCAGTCTTAGTTGGTCAGAATATACCTCTCATTCTGTCCAACTTTGACTAGTATTCTTTTTGTATCTAATATGGTCAGTATTCCGAATAGTGCATTTTGTTTTTTTTAGTTTAAGGTGGTTGAAATTCAGTTCTCTATTTCTCAATTAGTTTAGTAATCTTTTTATTTTAATCCTTAGAGCCGAGTCGAATAGGCCCTTATTCATCATTTGCGTAGTGAGTTGGTGGTATCATATCCCCATTTTTAGAACATATTCAGCCCTGGTCACTCTTTTTTCACTTAGCCGTTACTTTGATCCATTTTCCGATTTTATATTATTAGTCATTCTAGGTGTTAGGATTTTCTGCCATCTTAAGTACAAGGGTAATAGCAGTCTTAGTTGGTCAGAATATACCTCTTATTCTGTCCAACTTTGACTTGTATTCTTTTGTATATAAGATGGTTGGAATTCTGAATAGTGCGTTTTGTTTTTCTTGTTTTTTTTAGATTTAGTTGGTTGCAATTCAGTTCTCTATTTCTGAATTAGGTTTAGTTATTTTTTTATTGTAATCCTTAGAGCTGAGTCGTATAGGCCCTTATTCATCATTTGCGTAGTGAGTTGGTGGTATCATCTCCTCATTTTTAGAACATATTCAGCCCTAATCACTCTTTTTTCACTTAGCCGCTACTTTGATCCATTTTCTGATTTTATATTATTAGTCATTCTAGGTGTTAGGATTTTCTGCCATCTTAAGTACAAGGGTAATAGCAGTCTTAGTTGGTCAGAATATACCTCTCATTCTGTCCAACTTTGACTGGTATTCTTTTTGTATCTAAGATGGTCAGTATTCCGAATAGTGCGTTTTTTTTTTTAGATTTAGTTGGTTGCAATTCAGTTCTCTATTTCTCAATTTGGTTTAGTTATTTTTTTATTGTAATCCTTAGAGCCGAGTCGTATAGGCCCTTATTCATCATTTGCGTAGTGAGTTGTTGGAATCATCTCCTCATTTTTAGAACATATTCAGCCCTGGTCACTCTTTTTTCACTTAGCCGTTACTTTGATCCATTTTCCGATTTTATATTATTAGTCATTCTAGGTGTTAGGATTTTCTGCCATCTTAAATACAAGGGTAATAGTAGTCTTAGTTGGTCAGAATATACCTCTCATTCTGTCCAACTTTATTAGTATTCTTTTTGTATCTAATATGGTCAGTATTCCGAATAGTGCGTTTTGTTTTTTTTAGTTTTAGTTGGTTGAAATTCAGTTCTCTATTTCTCCATTAGTTTTGTAATCTTTTTATTTTAATCCTTAGAGCCGAGTCGAATAGGCTCTTATTCATCATTTGCGTAGTGAGTTGGTGGTATCATCTCCCCATTTTTAGAACATAGTAAGCTCTGGTCACTCTTTTTTCAATTAGCACTTTATTTGATCCATTGTCCGCTTTTATATTATTAGTAATTTTAGGTGTTAGGATTTTCTGCCATCCTAAGTATAACGGTAATAGTAGTCTTAGTTGCTCAGAGTTTACCTCTTATTCTGTCCAACTTTGACTTGTATTCTTTTGTATATAAGATGGTTAGTATTCTGAATAGTGCGTTTTGTTTTTCTTTTTTTTTTTAGATTTAGTTGGTTGCAATTCAGTTGTCTATTTCTCACTTAGGTTTAGTTATTTTTTTATTGTAATCCTTAGAGCTGAGTCGTATAGGCCCTTATTCATCATTTGCGTAGTTAGTTGGTGGTATCATCTCCTCATTTTTAGAACATAGTAAGCTCTGGTCACTCTTTTTTCGATTAGCAGTTGCTTTGATCCATTGTCTGATTTTAAAATATTGGTCATTCAAGGTGTTAGGATTTTCTGCCATCTTAAGTACAAGGGTAATAGCAGTCTTAGTTGGTCAGAATATACCTCTCATTCTGTCCAACTTTGACTAGTATTCTTTTTGTATCTAATATGGTCAGTATTCCGAATAGTGCATTTTGTTTTTTTTAGTTTAAGGTGGTTGAAATTCAGTTCTCTATTTCTCAATTAGTTTAGTAATCTTTTTATTTTAATCCTTAGAGCCGAGTCGAATAGGCCCTTATTCATCATTTGCGAAGTGAGTTCGCCAACTCACCGCCGTACCATCTTCCCATTTTTAGAACATAGTAAGCTCTGGTCACTCTTTTTTCAATTAGCAGTTGCTTTGATCCATTGTCCGATTTTATATTATTAGTCATTCTAGGTGTTAGGATTTTCTGCCATCTTAAGTATAACGGTAATAGTAGTCTTAGTTGCTCAGAGTTTACCTCTTAATCTGTCCAACTTTGACTTGTATTCTTTTGTATATAAGATGGCTAGTATTCCGAATAGTGCGTTTTGTTTTTCTTGTTTTTTTTAGATTTAGTTGGTTGCAATTCAGTCCTCTATTTCTCAATTAGGTTTAGTTATTTTTTTATTGTAATCCTTAGAGCTGAGTCGTATAGGCCCTTATTCATCATTTGCGTAGTGAGTTGGTGGTATCATCTCCCCATTTTTAGAACAAATTCAGCCCTGGTCACTCTTTTTTCAATTAGCACTTCATTTGATCCATTGTCCGATTTTATATTATTAGTCATTTTAGGTGTTAGGATTTTCTGCCATCTTAAGTATAACGGTAATAGTAGTCTTAGTTGCTCAGAGTTTACCTCTTATTCTGTCCAACTTTGACTTGTATTCTTTTGTATATAAGATGGTCAGTATTCCGAATAGTGTGTTTTGTTTTTCTTGTTTTTTTTAGATTTAGTTGGTTGCAATTCAGTTCTCTATTTCTCAATTAGGTTTAGTTATTTTTTTATTGTAATCCTTAGAGCCGAGTCGAATAGGCCCTTATTCATCATTTGCTAGTGAGTTGGCGGTACCATTTTCCTATTTTTAGAACATAGTAAGCTCTGGTCACTCTTTTTTCAATTAGCAGTTGCTTTGATCCATTGTCTGATTTTAAAATATTTCTCATTCAAGGGGTTAGGATTTTCTGCCATCTTAAGTACAAGGGTAATAGCAGTCTTAGTTGGTCAGAATATACCTCTCATTCTGTCCAACTTTGACTGGTATTGTTTTTGTATCTAAGATGGTCAGTATTCCGAATAGTGCGTTGTTTTTTTTAGATTTAGTTGGTTGCAATTCAGTTCTCTATTTCTCAATTAGGTTTAGTTATTTTTTTATTTTAATCCTTAGAGCCGAGTCGAATAGGCCCTTATTCATCATTTGCGTAGTGAGTTGGCGGTACCATCTTCCTATTTTTAGAACATAGTAAGCTCTGGTCACTCTTTTTTCAATTAGCAGTTGCTTTGATCCATTGTCTGATTTTAAAATATTTGTCATTCAAGGTGTTAGGATTTTCTGCCATCTTAAGTACAAGGGTAATAGCAGTCTTAGTTGGTCAGAAATTACCTCTCATTCTGTCCAACTTTGACTGGTATTCTTTTTGTATCTAAGATGGTCAGTATTCCGAATAGTGCGTTTTGTTTTTTTTAGTTTTAGTTGGTTGAAATTCAATTCTCCATTTCTCCATTAGTTTAGTAATCTGTTTATTTTAATCCTTAGAGCTGAGTCGTATAGGCCCTTATTCATCATTTGCGTAGTGAGTTGGTGGTATCATATCCCCATTTTTAGAACATATTCAGCCCTGGTCACTCTTTTTTCACTTAGCCGTTACTTTGATCCATTTTCCGATTTTATATTATTAGTCATTCTAGGTGTTAGGATTTTCTGCCATCTTAAGTATAACGGTAATAGTAGTCTTAGTTGCTCAGAGTTTACCTCTTAATCTGTCCAACTTTGACTGGTATTCTTTTTGTATCTAAGATGGTCAGTATTCCGAACAGTGCGTTTTGTTTTTTTTAGTTTTAGTTGGTTGAAATTCAGTTCTCTATTTCTTTATTAGTTTAGTAATCTTTTTATTTTAATCCTTAGAGCCGAGTTGAATAGGCCCTTATTCATCATTTGCGTAGTGAGTTGGTGGTATCATCTCCCCATTTTTAGAACATATTCAGCCCTGGTCACTCTTTTTTCAATTAGCACTTCATTTGATCCATTGTCCGATTTTATATTATTAGTCATTTTAGGTGTTAGGATTTTCTGCCATCTTAAGTATAACGGTAATAGTAGTCTTAGTTGCTCAGAGTTTACCTTTTTTCTGTCCAACTTTGACTTGTATTCTTTTGTATATAAGATGGTTAGTATTCTGAATAGTGCGTTTTGTTTTTCTTGTTTTTTTTAGATTTAGTTTATTGCAATTCAGTTCTCTATTTCTCAATTAGGTTTAGTTATTTTTTTATTGTAATCCTTAGAGCTCAGTCGTATAGGCCCTTATTCATCATTTGCGTAGTGAGTTGGCGGTACCATCTTCCTTTTTTTAGAACATAGTAAGCTCTGGTCACTCTTTTTTCAATTAGCAGTTGCTTTGTTCCATTGTCTGATTTTAAAATATTTTTCATTCAAGGTGTTAGGATTTTCTGCCATCTTAAGTTCAAGGGTAATAGCAGTCTTAGTTGGTCAGAATATACCTCTCATTCTGTCCAACTTTGACTGGTATTCTTTTTGTATCTAAGATGGTCAGTATTCCGAATAGTGCGTTTTGTTTTTTTTAGTTTTAGTTGGTTGAAATTCAGTTCTCTATTTCTCCATTAGTTTTGTAATCTTTTTATTTTAATCCTTAGAGCTGAGTCGAATAGGCCCTTATTCATCATTTGCGTAGTGAGTTAGGGGTATCATCTCCCCATTTTTAGAACATATTCAGCCCTGGTCACTCTTTTTTCAATTAGCACTTCATTTGATCCATTGTCCGATTTTATATTATTAGTCATTTTAGGTATTAGGATTTTCTGCCATCTTAAATACAAGGGTAATAGTAGTCTTAGTTGGTCAGAATATACCTCTCATTCTGTCCAACTTTGACTAGTATTCTTTTTGTATCTAATATGGTCAGTATTCCGAATAGTGCGTTTTGTTTTTTTTAGTTTTAGTTGGTTGAAATTCAATTCTCCATTTCTCCATTAGTTTAGTAATCTGTTTATTTTAATCCTTAGAGCTGAGTCGTATAGGCCCTTATTCATCATTTGCGTAGTGAGTTGGTGGTATCATATCCCCATTTTTAGAACATATTCAGCCCTGGTCACTCTTTTTTCACTTAGCCGTTACTTTGATCCATTTTCCGATTTTATATTATTAGTCATTCTAGGTGTTAGGATTTTCTGCCATCTTAAGTATAACGGTAATAGTAGTCTTAGTTGCTCAGAGTTTACCTCTTATTCTGTCCAACTTTGACTTGAATTCTTTTGTATATAAGATGGCTAGTATTCCGAATAGTGCGTTTGGTTTTTCTTGTTTTTTTTAGATTTAGTTCGTTGCAATTCAGTCCTCTATTTCTCAATTAGGTTTAGTTATTTTTTTATTGTAATCCTTAGAGCTGAGTCGTATAGGCCCTTATTCATCATTTGCGTAGTGAGTTGGTGGTATCATCTCCCCATTTTTAGAACAAATTCAGCCCTGGTCACTCTTTTTTCAATTAGCACTTCATTTGATCCATTGTCCGATTTTATATTATTAGTCATTTTAGGTGTTAGGATTTTCTGCCATCTTAAGTATAACGGTAATAGTAGTCTTAGTTGCTCAGAGTTTACCTCTCATTCTGTCCAACTTTGACTAGTATTCTTTTTGTATCTAATATGGTCAGTATTCCGAATAGTGTGTTTTGTTTTTTTTAGATTTAGTTGGTTGCAATTCAGTTCTCTATTTCTCAATTAGGTTTAGTTATTTTTTTATTGTAATCCTTAGAGCCGAGTCGAATAGGCCCTTATTCATCATTTGCGTAGTGAGTTGGCGGTACCATCTTCCTATTTTTAGAACATAGTAAGCTCTGGTCACTCTTTTTTCAATTAGCAGTTGCTTTGATCCATTGTCTGATTTTAAAATATTTCTCATTCAAGGTGTTAGGATTTTCTGCCATCTTAAGTACAAGGGTAATAGCAGTCTTAGTTGGTCAGAATATACCTCTCATTCTGTCCAACTTTGACTGGTATTCTTTTTGTATCTAAGATGGTCAGTATTCCGAATAGTGCGTTTTTTTTTTTAGATTTAGTTGGTTGCAATTCAGTTCTCTATTTCTCAATTTGGTTTAGTTATTTTTTTATTGTAATCCTTAGAGCTGAGTCGTATAGGCCCTTATTCATCATTTTCGTAGTGAGTTGGTAGTATCATCTCCTCATTTTAGGAACATATTCAGCCCTGGTCACTCTTTTTTCACTTAGCCGTTACTTTGATCCTTTGTCTGATTTTAAAATATTTGTCATTCAAGGTGTTAGGATTTTCTGCCATCTTAAGTACAAGGGTAATAGCAGTCTTAGTTGGTCAGAATATACCTCTTATTCTGTCCAACTTTGACTTGTATTCTTTTGTATATAAGATGGTTAGTATTCTGAATAGTGCGTTTTGTTTTTCTTGTTTTTTTTAGATTTAGTTGGTTGCAATTCAGTTCTCTATTTCTGAATTAGGTTTAGTTATTTTTTTATTGTAATCCTTAGAGCTGAGTCGTATAGGCCCTTATTCATCATTTGCGTAGTGAGTTGGTGGTATCATCTCCTCATTTTTAGAACATATTCAGCCCTAATCACTCTTTTTTCACTTAGCCGCTACTTTGATCCATTTTCTGATTTTATATTATTAGTCATTCTAGGTGTTAGGATTTTCTGCCATCTTAAGTACAAGGGTAATAGCAGTCTTAGTTGGTCAGAATATACCTCTCATTCTGTCCAACTTTGACTGGTATTCTTTTTGTATCTAAGATGGTCAGTATTCCGAATAGTGCGTTTTTTTTTTTAGATTTAGTTGGTTGCAATTCAGTTCTCTATTTCTCAATTTGGTTTAGTTATTTTTTTATTGTAATCCTTAGAGCCGAGTCGTATAGGCCCTTATTCATCATTTGCGTAGTGAGTTGTTGGAATCATCTCCTCATTTTTAGAACATATTCAGCCCTGGTCACTCTTTTTTCACTTAGCCGTTACTTTGATCCATTTTCCGATTTTATATTATTAGTCATTCTAGGTGTTAGGATTTTCTGCCATCTTAAATACAAGGGTAATAGTAGTCTTAGTTGGTCAGAATATACCTCTCATTCTGTCCAACTTTATTAGTATTCTTTTTGTATCTAATATGGTCAGTATTCCGAATAGTGCGTTTTGTTTTTTTTAGTTTTAGTTGGTTGAAATTCAGTTCTCTATTTCTCCATTAGTTTTGTAATCTTTTTATTTTAATCCTTAGAGCCGAGTCGAATAGGCTCTTATTCATCATTTGCGTAGTGAGTTGGTGGTATCATCTCCCCATTTTTAGAACATAGTAAGCTCTGGTCACTCTTTTTTCAATTAGCACTTTATTTGATCCATTGTCCGCTTTTATATTATTAGTAATTTTAGGTGTTAGGATTTTCTGCCATCCTAAGTATAACGGTAATAGTAGTCTTAGTTGCTCAGAGTTTACCTCTTATTCTGTCCAACTTTGACTTGTATTCTTTTGTATATAAGATGGTTAGTATTCTGAATAGTGCGTTTTGTTTTTCTTTTTTTTTTTAGATTTAGTTGGTTGCAATTCAGTTGTCTATTTCTCACTTAGGTTTAGTTATTTTTTTATTGTAATCCTTAGAGCTGAGTCGTATAGGCCCTTATTCATCATTTGCGTAGTTAGTTGGTGGTATCATCTCCTCATTTTTAGAACATAGTAAGCTCTGGTCACTCTTTTTTCGATTAGCAGTTGCTTTGATCCATTGTCTGATTTTAAAATATTGGTCATTCAAGGTGTTAGGATTTTCTGCCATCTTAAGTACAAGGGTAATAGCAGTCTTAGTTGGTCAGAATATACCTCTCATTCTGTCCAACTTTGACTAGTATTCTTTTTGTATCTAATATGGTCAGTATTCCGAATAGTGCATTTTGTTTTTTTTAGTTTAAGGTGGTTGAAATTCAGTTCTCTATTTCTCAATTAGTTTAGTAATCTTTTTATTTTAATCCTTAGAGCCGAGTCGAATAGGCCCTTATTCATCATTTGCGTAGTGAGTTGGTGGTATCATATCCCCATTTTTAGAACATATTCAGCCCTGGTCACTCTTTTTTCACTTAGCCGTTACTTTGATCCATTGTCCGATTTTATATTATTAGTCATTCTAGGTGTTAGGATTTTCTGCCATCTTAAATACAAGGGTAATAGTAGTCTTAGTTGGTCAGAATATACCTCTCATTCTGTCCAACTTTATTAGTATTCTTTTTGTATCTAATATGGTCAGTATTCCGAATAGTGCGTTTTGTTTTTTTTAGTTTTAGTTGGTTGAAATTCAGTTCTCTATTTCTCCATTAGTTTTGTAATCTTTTTATTTTAATCCTTAGAGCCGAGTCGAATAGGCTCTTATTCATCATTTGCGTAGTGAGTTGGTGGTATCATCTCCCCATTTTTAGAACATAGTAAGCTCTGGTCACTCTTTTTTCAATTAGCACTTTATTTGATCCATTGTCCGCTTTTATATTATTAGTAATTTTAGGTGTTAGGATTTTCTGCCATCCTAAGTATAACGGTAATAGTAGTCTTAGTTGCTCAGAGTTTACCTCTTATTCTGTCCAACTTTGACTTGTATTCTTTTGTATATAAGATGGTTAGTATTCTGAATAGTGCGTTTTGTTTTTCTTTTTTTTTTTAGATTTAGTTGGTTGCAATTCAGTTGTCTATTTCTCACTTAGGTTTAGTTATTTTTTTATTGTAATCCTTAGAGCTGAGTCGTATAGGCCCTTATTCATCATTTGCGTAGTTAGTTGGTGGTATCATCTCCTCATTTTTAGAACATAGTAAGCTCTGGTCACTCTTTTTTCGATTAGCAGTTGCTTTGATCCATTGTCTGATTTTAAAATATTGGTCATTCAAGGTGTTAGGATTTTCTGCCATCTTAAGTACAAGGGTAATAGCAGTCTTAGTTGGTCAGAATATACCTCTCATTCTGTCCAACTTTGACTAGTATTCTTTTTGTATCTAATATGGTCAGTATTCCGAATAGTGCATTTTGTTTTTTTTAGTTTTAGTTGGTTGAAATTCAGTTCTCTATTTCTCCATTAGTTTTGTAATCTTTTTATTTTAATCCTTAGAGCCGAGTCGAATAGGCTCTTATTCATCATTTGCGTAGTGAGTTGGTGGTATCATCTCCCCATTTTTAGAACATAGTAAGCTCTGGTCACTCTTTTTCCAATTAGCACTTTATTTGATCCATTGTCCGCTTTTATATTATTAGTAATTTTAGGTGTTAGGATTTTCTGCCATCCTAAGTATAACGGTAATAGTAGTCTTAGTTGCTCAGAGTTTACCTCTTATTCTGTCCAACTTTGACTTGTATTCTTTTGTATATAAGATGGTTAGTATTCTGAATAGTGCGTTTTGTTTTTCTTTTTTTTTTTAGATTTAGTTGGTTGCAATTCAGTTGTCTATTTCTCACTTAGGTTTAGTTATTTTTTTATTGTAATCCTTAGAGCTGAGTCGTATAGGCCCTTATTCATCATTTGCGTAGTTAGTTGGTGGTATCATCTCCTCATTTTTAGAACATAGTAAGCTCTGGTCACTCTTTTTTCGATTAGCAGTTGCTTTGATCCATTGTCTGATTTTAAAATATTGGTCATTCAAGGTGTTAGGATTTTCTGCCATCTTAAGTACAAGGGTAATAGCAGTCTTAGTTGGTCAGAATATACCTCTCATTCTGTCCAACTTTGACTAGTATTCTTTTTGTATCTAATATGGTCAGTATTCCGAATAGTGCATTTTGTTTTTTTTAGTTTAAGGTGGTTGAAATTCAGTTCTCTATTTCTCAATTAGTTTAGTAATCTTTTTATTTTAATCCTTAGAGCCGAGTCGAATAGGCCCTTATTCATCATTTGCGAAGTGAGTTCGCCAACTCACCGCCGTACCATCTTCCCATTTTTAGAACATAGTAAGCTCTGGTCACTCTTTTTTCAATTAGCAGTTGCTTTGATCCATTGTCCGATTTTATATTATTAGTCATTCTAGGTGTTAGGATTTTCTGCCATCTTAAGTATAACGGTAATAGTAGTCTTAGTTGCTCAGAGTTTACCTCTTAATCTGTCCAACTTTGACTTGTATTCTTTTGTATATAAGATGGCTAGTATTCCGAATAGTGCGTTTTGTTTTTCTTGTTTTTTTTAGATTTAGTTGGTTGCAATTCAGTCCTCTATTTCTCAATTAGGTTTAGTTATTTTTTTATTGTAATCCTTAGAGCTGAGTCGTATAGGCCCTTATTCATCATTTGCGTAGTGAGTTGGTGGTATCATCTCCCCATTTTTAGAACAAATTCAGCCCTGGTCACTCTTTTTTCAATTAGCACTTCATTTGATCCATTGTCCGATTTTATATTATTAGTCATTTTAGGTGTTAGGATTTTCTGCCATCTTAAGTATAACGGTAATAGTAGTCTTAGTTGCTCAGAGTTTACCTCTTATTCTGTCCAACTTTGACTTGTATTCTTTTGTATATAAGATGGTCAGTATTCCGAATAGTGTGTTTTGTTTTTCTTGTTTTTTTTAGATTTAGTTGGTTGCAATTCAGTTCTCTATTTCTCAATTAGGTTTAGTTATTTTTTTATTGTAATCCTTAGAGCCGAGTCGAATAGGCCCTTATTCATCATTTGCTAGTGAGTTGGCGGTACCATTTTCCTATTTTTAGAACATAGTAAGCTCTGGTCACTCTTTTTTCAATTAGCAGTTGCTTTGATCCATTGTCTGATTTTAAAATATTTCTCATTCAAGGGGTTAGGATTTTCTGCCATCTTAAGTACAAGGGTAATAGCAGTCTTAGTTGGTCAGAATATACCTCTCATTCTGTCCAACTTTGACTGGTATTGTTTTTGTATCTAAGATGGTCAGTATTCCGAATAGTGCGTTGTTTTTTTTAGATTTAGTTGGTTGCAATTCAGTTCTCTATTTCTCAATTAGGTTTAGTTATTTTTTTATTTTAATCCTTAGAGCCGAGTCGAATAGGCCCTTATTCATCATTTGCGTAGTGAGTTGGCGGTACCATCTTCCTATTTTTAGAACATAGTAAGCTCTGGTCACTCTTTTTTCAATTAGCAGTTGCTTTGATCCATTGTCTGATTTTAAAATATTTGTCATTCAAGGTGTTAGGATTTTCTGCCATCTTAAGTACAAGGGTAATAGCAGTCTTAGTTGGTCAGAAATTACCTCTCATTCTGTCCAACTTTGACTGGTATTCTTTTTGTATCTAAGATGGTCAGTATTCCGAATAGTGCGTTTTGTTTTTTTTAGTTTTAGTTGGTTGAAATTCAATTCTCCATTTCTCCATTAGTTTAGTAATCTGTTTATTTTAATCCTTAGAGCTGAGTCGTATAGGCCCTTATTCATCATTTGCGTAGTGAGTTGGTGGTATCATATCCCCATTTTTAGAACATATTCAGCCCTGGTCACTCTTTTTTCACTTAGCCGTTACTTTGATCCATTTTCCGATTTTATATTATTAGTCATTCTAGGTGTTAGGATTTTCTGCCATCTTAAGTATAACGGTAATAGTAGTCTTAGTTGCTCAGAGTTTACCTCTTAATCTGTCCAACTTTGACTGGTATTCTTTTTGTATCTAAGATGGTCAGTATTCCGAACAGTGCGTTTTGTTTTTTTTAGTTTTAGTTGGTTGAAATTCAGTTCTCTATTTCTTTATTAGTTTAGTAATCTTTTTATTTTAATCCTTAGAGCCGAGTTGAATAGGCCCTTATTCATCATTTGCGTAGTGAGTTGGTGGTATCATCTCCCCATTTTTAGAACATATTCAGCCCTGGTCACTCTTTTTTCAATTAGCACTTCATTTGATCCATTGTCCGATTTTATATTATTAGTCATTTTAGGTGTTAGGATTTTCTGCCATCTTAAGTATAACGGTAATAGTAGTCTTAGTTGCTCAGAGTTTACCTTTTTTCTGTCCAACTTTGACTTGTATTCTTTTGTATATAAGATGGTTAGTATTCTGAATAGTGCGTTTTGTTTTTCTTTTTTTTTTTAGATTTAGTTGGTTGCAATTCAGTTGTCTATTTCTCACTTAGGTTTAGTTATTTTTTTATTGTAATCCTTAGAGCTGAGTCGTATAGGCCCTTATTCATCATTTGCGTAGTTAGTTGGTGGTATCATCTCCTCATTTTTAGAACATAGTAAGCTCTGGTCACTCTTTTTTCGATTAGCAGTTGCTTTGATCCATTGTCTGATTTTAAAATATTGGTCATTCAAGGTGTTAGGATTTTCTGCCATCTTAAGTACAAGGGTAATAGCAGTCTTAGTTGGTCAGAATATACCTCTCATTCTGTCCAACTTTGACTAGTATTCTTTTTGTATCTAATATGGTCAGTATTCCGAATAGTGCATTTTGTTTTTTTTAGTTTAAGGTGGTTGAAATTCAGTTCTCTATTTCTCAATTAGTTTAGTAATCTTTTTATTTTAATCCTTAGAGCCGAGTCGAATAGGCCCTTATTCATCATTTGCGAAGTGAGTTCGCCAACTCACCGCCGTACCATCTTCCCATTTTTAGAACATAGTAAGCTCTGGTCACTCTTTTTTCAATTAGCAGTTGCTTTGATCCATTGTCCGATTTTATATTATTAGTCATTCTAGGTGTTAGGATTTTCTGCCATCTTAAGTATAACGGTAATAGTAGTCTTAGTTGCTCAGAGTTTACCTCTTAATCTGTCCAACTTTGACTTGTATTCTTTTGTATATAAGATGGCTAGTATTCCGAATAGTGCGTTTTGTTTTTCTTGTTTTTTTTAGATTTAGTTGGTTGCAATTCAGTCCTCTATTTCTCAATTAGGTTTAGTTATTTTTTTATTGTAATCCTTAGAGCTGAGTCGTATAGGCCCTTATTCATCATTTGCGTAGTGAGTTGGTGGTATCATCTCCCCATTTTTAGAACAAATTCAGCCCTGGTCACTCTTTTTTCAATTAGCACTTCATTTGATCCATTGTCCGATTTTATATTATTAGTCATTTTAGGTGTTAGGATTTTCTGCCATCTTAAGTATAACGGTAATAGTAGTCTTAGTTGCTCAGAGTTTACCTCTTATTCTGTCCAACTTTGACTTGTATTCTTTTGTATATAAGATGGTCAGTATTCCGAATAGTGTGTTTTGTTTTTCTTGTTTTTTTTAGATTTAGTTGGTTGCAATTCAGTTCTCTATTTCTCAATTAGGTTTAGTTATTTTTTTATTGTAATCCTTAGAGCCGAGTCGAATAGGCCCTTATTCATCATTTGCTAGTGAGTTGGCGGTACCATTTTCCTATTTTTAGAACATAGTAAGCTCTGGTCACTCTTTTTTCAATTAGCAGTTGCTTTGATCCATTGTCTGATTTTAAAATATTTCTCATTCAAGGGGTTAGGATTTTCTGCCATCTTAAGTACAAGGGTAATAGCAGTCTTAGTTGGTCAGAATATACCTCTCATTCTGTCCAACTTTGACTGGTATTGTTTTTGTATCTAAGATGGTCAGTATTCCGAATAGTGCGTTGTTTTTTTTAGATTTAGTTGGTTGCAATTCAGTTCTCTATTTCTCAATTAGGTTTAGTTATTTTTTTATTTTAATCCTTAGAGCCGAGTCGAATAGGCCCTTATTCATCATTTGCGTAGTGAGTTGGCGGTACCATCTTCCTATTTTTAGAACATAGTAAGCTCTGGTCACTCTTTTTTCAATTAGCAGTTGCTTTGATCCATTGTCTGATTTTAAAATATTTGTCATTCAAGGTGTTAGGATTTTCTGCCATCTTAAGTACAAGGGTAATAGCAGTCTTAGTTGGTCAGAAATTACCTCTCATTCTGTCCAACTTTGACTGGTATTCTTTTTGTATCTAAGATGGTCAGTATTCCGAATAGTGCGTTTTGTTTTTTTTAGTTTTAGTTGGTTGAAATTCAATTCTCCATTTCTCCATTAGTTTAGTAATCTGTTTATTTTAATCCTTAGAGCTGAGTCGTATAGGCCCTTATTCATCATTTGCGTAGTGAGTTGGTGGTATCATATCCCCATTTTTAGAACATATTCAGCCCTGGTCACTCTTTTTTCACTTAGCCGTTACTTTGATCCATTTTCCGATTTTATATTATTAGTCATTCTAGGTGTTAGGATTTTCTGCCATCTTAAGTATAACGGTAATAGTAGTCTTAGTTGCTCAGAGTTTACCTCTTAATCTGTCCAACTTTGACTGGTATTCTTTTTGTATCTAAGATGGTCAGTATTCCGAACAGTGCGTTTTGTTTTTTTTAGTTTTAGTTGGTTGAAATTCAGTTCTCTATTTCTTTATTAGTTTAGTAATCTTTTTATTTTAATCCTTAGAGCCGAGTTGAATAGGCCCTTATTCATCATTTGCGTAGTGAGTTGGTGGTATCATCTCCCCATTTTTAGAACATATTCAGCCCTGGTCACTCTTTTTTCAATTAGCACTTCATTTGATCCATTGTCCGATTTTATATTATTAGTCATTTTAGGTGTTAGGATTTTCTGCCATCTTAAGTATAACGGTAATAGTAGTCTTAGTTGCTCAGAGTTTACCTTTTTTCTGTCCAACTTTGACTTGTATTCTTTTGTATATAAGATGGTTAGTATTCTGAATAGTGCGTTTTGTTTTTCTTGTTTTTTTTAGATTTAGTTTATTGCAATTCAGTTCTCTATTTCTCAATTAGGTTTAGTTATTTTTTTATTGTAATCCTTAGAGCTCAGTCGTATAGGCCCTTATTCATCATTTGCGTAGTGAGTTGGCGGTACCATCTTCCTTTTTTTAGAACATAGTAAGCTCTGGTCACTCTTTTTTCAATTAGCAGTTGCTTTGTTCCATTGTCTGATTTTAAAATATTTTTCATTCAAGGTGTTAGGATTTTCTGCCATCTTAAGTTCAAGGGTAATAGCAGTCTTAGTTGGTCAGAATATACCTCTCATTCTGTCCAACTTTGACTGGTATTCTTTTTGTATCTAAGATGGTCAGTATTCCGAATAGTGCGTTTTGTTTTTTTTAGTTTTAGTTGGTTGAAATTCAGTTCTCTATTTCTCCATTAGTTTTGTAATCTTTTTATTTTAATCCTTAGAGCTGAGTCGAATAGGCCCTTATTCATCATTTGCGTAGTGAGTTAGGGGTATCATCTCCCCATTTTTAGAACATATTCAGCCCTGGTCACTCTTTTTTCAATTAGCACTTCATTTGATCCATTGTCCGATTTTATATTATTAGTCATTTTAGGTATTAGGATTTTCTGCCATCTTAAATACAAGGGTAATAGTAGTCTTAGTTGGTCAGAATATACCTCTCATTCTGTCCAACTTTGACTAGTATTCTTTTTGTATCTAATATGGTCAGTATTCCGAATAGTGCGTTTTGTTTTTTTTAGTTTAAGTTGGTTGAAATTCAGTTCTCTATTTCTCCATTAGTTTAGTAATCTTTTTATTTTAATCCTTAGAGCTGAGTCGAATAGGCCCTTATTCATCATTTGCGTAGTGAGTTGGTGGTATCATCTCCCCATTTTTAGAACATATTCAGCCCTGGTCACTCTTTTTTCAATTAGCACTTCATTTGATCCATTGTCCGATTTTATATTATTAGTCATTTTAGGTGTTAGGATTTTCTGCCATCTTAAGTACAAGGGTAATAGCAGTCTTAGTTGGTCAGAATATACCTCTCATTCTGTCCAACTTTGACTGGTATTCTTTTTGTATCTAAGATGGTCAGTATTCCGAATAGTGCGTTGTTTTTTTTAGATTTAGTTGGTTGCAATTCAGTTCTCTATTTCTCAATTAGGTTTAGTTATTTTTTTATTGTAATCCTTAGAGCTGAGTCCTATAGGCCCTTATTCATCATTTGCGTAGTGAGTTGGTGGTATCATCTCCTCATTTTTAGAACATATTCAGCCCTGGTCACTCTTTTTTCACTTAGCCGTTACTTTGATCCATTTTCCGATTTTATATTATTAGTCATTCTGGGTATTAGGATTTTCTGCCATCATAAGTATAACGGTAATAGTAGTCTTAGTTGCTCAGAGTTTACCTCTTATTCTGTCCAACTTTGACTTGAATTCTTTTGTATATAAGATGGTTAGTATTCTGAATAGTGCGTTTTGTTTTTCTTGTTTCTTTTAGATTTAGTTGGTTGCAATTCAGTTCTCTATTTCTCAACTTGGTTTAGTTATTTTTTTATTGTAATCCTTAGAGCTCAGTCGTATAGGCCCTTATTCATCATTTGCGTAGTGAGTTCGTGGTATCATCTCCTCATTTTTAGAACATATTCAGCCCTGGTCACTCTTTTTTCACTTCGACGCTACTTTGATCCATTTTCCGATTTTATATTATTAGTCATTCTAGGTATTAGGATTTTCTGCCATCTTAAATACAAGGGTAATAGTAGTCTTAGTTGGTCAGAATATACCTCTCATTCTGTCCAACTTTGGCTAGTATTCTTTTTGTATCTAATATGGTCAGTATTCCGAATAGTGCGTTTTGTTGGTTTTAGTTTAAGTTGGTTGAAATTCAGTTCTCTATTTCTCCATTAGTTTAGTAATCTTTTTATTTTAATCCTTAGAGCCAAGTCGAATAGGCCCTTATTCATCATTTGTGTAGTGAGTTGGTGGTATCATCTCCCCATTTTTAGAACATATTTAGCCCTGGTCACTCTTTTTTCAATTAGCACTTCATTTGATCCATTGTCCGATTTTATATTATTAGTCATTTTAGGTGTTAGGATTTTCTGCCATCTTAAGTATAACGGTAATAGTAGTCTTAGTTGCTCAGAGTTTACCTCTTAATCTGTCCAACTTTGACTTGTATTCTTTTGTATATAAGATGGCTAGTATTCCGAATAGTGCGTTTAGTTTTTCTTGTTTTTTTTAGATTTAGTTGGTTGCAATTCAGTCCTCTATTTCTCAATTAGGTTTAGTTATTTTTTTATTGTAATCCTTAGAGCTGAGTCGTATAGGCCCTTATTCATCATTTGCGTAGTGAGTTGGTTGTATCATCTCCCCATTTTTAGAACAAATTCAGCCCTGGTCACTCTTTTTTCAATTAGCACTTCATTTGATCCATTGTCCGATTTTATATTATTAGTCATTTTAGGTGTTAGGATTTTCTGCCATCTTAAGTATAACGGTAATAGTAGTCTTAGTTGCTCAGAGTTTACCTCTTATTCTGTCCAACTTTGACTTGTATTCTTTTGTATATAAGATGGTCAGTATTCCGAATAGTGTGTTTTGTTTTTCTTGTTTTTTTTAGATTTAGTTGGTTGCAATTCAGTTCTCTATTTCTCAATTAGGTTTAGTTATTTTTTTATTGTAATCCTTAGAGCCGAGTCGAATAGGCCCTTATTCATCATTTGCTAGTGAGTTGGCGGTACCATTTTCCTATTTTTAGAACATAGTAAGCTCTGGTCACTCTTTTTTCAATTAGCAGTTGCTTTGATCCATTGTCTGATTTTAAAATATTTCTCATTCAAGGGGTTAGGATTTTCTGCCATCTTAAGTACAAGGGTAATAGCAGTCTTAGTTGGTCAGAATATACCTCTCATTCTGTCCAACTTTGACTGGTATTGTTTTTGTATCTAAGATGGTCAGTATTCCGAATAGTGCGTTGTTTTTTTTAGATTTAGTTGGTTGCAATTCAGTTCTCTATTTCTCAATTAGGTTTAGTTATTTTTTTATTTTAATCCTTAGAGCCGAGTCGAATAGGCCCTTATTCATCATTTGCGTAGTGAGTTGGCGGTACCATCTTCCTATTTTTAGAACATAGTAAGCTCTGGTCACTCTTTTTTCAATTAGCAGTTGCTTTGATCCATTGTCTGATTTTAAAATATTTGTCATTCAAGGTGTTAGGATTTTCTGCCATCTTAAGTACAAGGGTAATAGCAGTCTTAGTTGGTCAGAAATTACCTCTCATTCTGTCCAACTTTGACTGGTATTCTTTTTGTATCTAAGATGGTCAGTATTCCGAATAGTGCGTTTTGTTTTTTTTAGTTTTAGTTGGTTGAAATTCAATTCTCCATTTCTCCATTAGTTTAGTAATCTGTTTATTTTAATCCTTAGAGCTGAGTCGTATAGGCCCTTATTCATCATTTGCGTAGTGAGTTGGTGGTATCATATCCCCATTTTTAGAACATATTCAGCCCTGGTCACTCTTTTTTCACTTAGCCGTTACTTTGATCCATTTTCCGATTTTATATTATTAGTCATTCTAGGTGTTAGGATTTTCTGCCATCTTAAGTATAACGGTAATAGTAGTCTTAGTTGCTCAGAGTTTACCTCTTAATCTGTCCAACTTTGACTGGTATTCTTTTTGTATCTAAGATGGTCAGTATTCCGAACAGTGCGTTTTGTTTTTTTTAGTTTTAGTTGGTTGAAATTCAGTTCTCTATTTCTTTATTAGTTTAGTAATCTTTTTATTTTAATCCTTAGAGCCGAGTTGAATAGGCCCTTATTCATCATTTGCGTAGTGAGTTGGTGGTATCATCTCCCCATTTTTAGAACATATTCAGCCCTGGTCACTCTTTTTTCAATTAGCACTTCATTTGATCCATTGTCCGATTTTATATTATTAGTCATTTTAGGTGTTAGGATTTTCTGCCATCTTAAGTATAACGGTAATAGTAGTCTTAGTTGCTCAGAGTTTACCTTTTTTCTGTCCAACTTTGACTTGTATTCTTTTGTATATAAGATGGTTAGTATTCTGAATAGTGCGTTTTGTTTTTCTTGTTTTTTTTAGATTTAGTTTATTGCAATTCAGTTCTCTATTTCTCAATTAGGTTTAGTTATTTTTTTATTGTAATCCTTAGAGCTCAGTCGTATAGGCCCTTATTCATCATTTGCGTAGTGAGTTGGCGGTACCATCTTCCTTTTTTTAGAACATAGTAAGCTCTGGTCACTCTTTTTTCAATTAGCAGTTGCTTTGTTCCATTGTCTGATTTTAAAATATTTTTCATTCAAGGTGTTAGGATTTTCTGCCATCTTAAGTTCAAGGGTAATAGCAGTCTTAGTTGGTCAGAATATACCTCTCATTCTGTCCAACTTTGACTGGTATTCTTTTTGTATCTAAGATGGTCAGTATTCCGAATAGTGCGTTTTGTTTTTTTTAGTTTTAGTTGGTTGAAATTCAGTTCTCTATTTCTCCATTAGTTTTGTAATCTTTTTATTTTAATCCTTAGAGCTGAGTCGAATAGGCCCTTATTCATCATTTGCGTAGTGAGTTAGGGGTATCATCTCCCCATTTTTAGAACATATTCAGCCCTGGTCACTCTTTTTTCAATTAGCACTTCATTTGATCCATTGTCCGATTTTATATTATTAGTCATTTTAGGTATTAGGATTTTCTGCCATCTTAAATACAAGGGTAATAGTAGTCTTAGTTGGTCAGAATATACCTCTCATTCTGTCCAACTTTGACTAGTATTCTTTTTGTATCTAATATGGTCAGTATTCCGAATAGTGCGTTTTGTTTTTTTTAGTTTAAGTTGGTTGAAATTCAGTTCTCTATTTCTCCATTAGTTTAGTAATCTTTTTATTTTAATCCTTAGAGCTGAGTCGAATAGGCCCTTATTCATCATTTGCGTAGTGAGTTGGTGGTATCATCTCCCCATTTTTAGAACATATTCAGCCCTGGTCACTCTTTTTTCAATTAGCACTTCATTTGATCCATTGTCCGATTTTATATTATTAGTCATTTTAGGTGTTAGGATTTTCTGCCATCTTAAGTACAAGGGTAATAGCAGTCTTAGTTGGTCAGAATATACCTCTCATTCTGTCCAACTTTGACTGGTATTCTTTTTGTATCTAAGATGGTCAGTATTCCGAATAGTGCGTTGTTTTTTTTAGATTTAGTTGGTTGCAATTCAGTTCTCTATTTCTCAATTAGGTTTAGTTATTTTTTTATTGTAATCCTTAGAGCTGAGTCCTATAGGCCCTTATTCATCATTTGCGTAGTGAGTTGGTGGTATCATCTCCTCATTTTTAGAACATATTCAGCCCTGGTCACTCTTTTTTCACTTAGCCGTTACTTTGATCCATTTTCCGATTTTATATTATTAGTCATTCTGGGTATTAGGATTTTCTGCCATCATAAGTATAACGGTAATAGTAGTCTTAGTTGCTCAGAGTTTACCTCTTATTCTGTCCAACTTTGACTTGAATTCTTTTGTATATAAGATGGTTAGTATTCTGAATAGTGCGTTTTGTTTTTCTTGTTTCTTTTAGATTTAGTTGGTTGCAATTCAGTTCTCTATTTCTCAACTTGGTTTAGTTATTTTTTTATTGTAATCCTTAGAGCTCAGTCGTATAGGCCCTTATTCATCATTTGCGTAGTGAGTTGGTGGTATCATATCCCCATTTTTAGAACATATTCAGCCCTGGTCACTCTTTTTTCACTTAGCCGTTACTTTGATCCATTTTCCGATTTTATATTATTAGTCATTCTAGGTGTTAGGATTTTCTGCCATCTTAAGTATAACGGTAATAGTAGTCTTAGTTGCTCAGAGTTTACCTCTTAATCTGTCCAACTTTGACTGGTATTCTTTTTGTATCTAAGATGGTCAGTATTCCGAACAGTGCGTTTTGTTTTTTTTAGTTTTAGTTGGTTGAAATTCAGTTCTCTATTTCTTTATTAGTTTAGTAATCTTTTTATTTTAATCCTTAGAGCCGAGTTGAATAGGCCCTTATTCATCATTTGCGTAGTGAGTTGGTGGTATCATCTCCCCATTTTTAGAACATATTCAGCCCTGGTCACTCTTTTTTCAATTAGCACTTCATTTGATCCATTGTCCGATTTTATATTATTAGTCATTTTAGGTGTTAGGATTTTCTGCCATCTTAAGTATAACGGTAATAGTAGTCTTAGTTGCTCAGAGTTTACCTTTTTTCTGTCCAACTTTGACTTGTATTCTTTTGTATATAAGATGGTTAGTATTCTGAATAGTGCGTTTTGTTTTTCTTGTTTTTTTTAGATTTAGTTTATTGCAATTCAGTTCTCTATTTCTCAATTAGGTTTAGTTATTTTTTTATTGTAATCCTTAGAGCTCAGTCGTATAGGCCCTTATTCATCATTTGCGTAGTGAGTTGGCGGTACCATCTTCCTTTTTTTAGAACATAGTAAGCTCTGGTCACTCTTTTTTCAATTAGCAGTTGCTTTGTTCCATTGTCTGATTTTAAAATATTTTTCATTCAAGGTGTTAGGATTTTCTGCCATCTTAAGTTCAAGGGTAATAGCAGTCTTAGTTGGTCAGAATATACCTCTCATTCTGTCCAACTTTGACTGGTATTCTTTTTGTATCTAAGATGGTCAGTATTCCGAATAGTGCGTTTTGTTTTTTTTAGTTTTAGTTGGTTGAAATTCAGTTCTCTATTTCTCCATTAGTTTTGTAATCTTTTTATTTTAATCCTTAGAGCTGAGTCGAATAGGCCCTTATTCATCATTTGCGTAGTGAGTTAGGGGTATCATCTCCCCATTTTTAGAACATATTCAGCCCTGGTCACTCTTTTTTCAATTAGCACTTCATTTGATCCATTGTCCGATTTTATATTATTAGTCATTTTAGGTATTAGGATTTTCTGCCATCTTAAATACAAGGGTAATAGTAGTCTTAGTTGGTCAGAATATACCTCTCATTCTGTCCAACTTTGACTAGTATTCTTTTTGTATCTAATATGGTCAGTATTCCGAATAGTGCGTTTTGTTTTTTTTAGTTTAAGTTGGTTGAAATTCAGTTCTCTATTTCTCCATTAGTTTAGTAATCTTTTTATTTTAATCCTTAGAGCTGAGTCGAATAGGCCCTTATTCATCATTTGCGTAGTGAGTTGGTGGTATCATCTCCCCATTTTTAGAACATATTCAGCCCTGGTCACTCTTTTTTCAATTAGCACTTCATTTGATCCATTGTCCGATTTTATATTATTAGTCATTTTAGGTGTTAGGATTTTCTGCCATCTTAAGTACAAGGGTAATAGCAGTCTTAGTTGGTCAGAATATACCTCTCATTCTGTCCAACTTTGACTGGTATTCTTTTTGTATCTAAGATGGTCAGTATTCCGAATAGTGCGTTGTTTTTTTTAGATTTAGTTGGTTGCAATTCAGTTCTCTATTTCTCAATTAGGTTTAGTTATTTTTTTATTGTAATCCTTAGAGCTGAGTCCTATAGGCCCTTATTCATCATTTGCGTAGTGAGTTGGTGGTATCATCTCCTCATTTTTAGAACATATTCAGCCCTGGTCACTCTTTTTTCACTTAGCCGTTACTTTGATCCATTTTCCGATTTTATATTATTAGTCATTCTGGGTATTAGGATTTTCTGCCATCATAAGTATAACGGTAATAGTAGTCTTAGTTGCTCAGAGTTTACCTCTTATTCTGTCCAACTTTGACTTGAATTCTTTTGTATATAAGATGGTTAGTATTCTGAATAGTGCGTTTTGTTTTTCTTGTTTCTTTTAGATTTAGTTGGTTGCAATTCAGTTCTCTATTTCTCAACTTGGTTTAGTTATTTTTTTATTGTAATCCTTAGAGCTCAGTCGTATAGGCCCTTATTCATCATTTGCGTAGTGAGTTCGTGGTATCATCTCCTCATTTTTAGAACATATTCAGCCCTGGTCACTCTTTTTTCACTTCGACGCTACTTTGATCCATTTTCCGATTTTATATTATTAGTCATTCTAGGTATTAGGATTTTCTGCCATCTTAAATACAAGGGTAATAGTAGTCTTAGTTGGTCAGAATATACCTCTCATTCTGTCCAACTTTGGCTAGTATTCTTTTTGTATCTAATATGGTCAGTATTCCGAATAGTGCGTTTTGTTGGTTTTAGTTTAAGTTGGTTGAAATTCAGTTCTCTATTTCTCCATTAGTTTAGTAATCTTTTTATTTTAATCCTTAGAGCCAAGTCGAATAGGCCCTTATTCATCATTTGTGTAGTGAGTTGGTGGTATCATCTCCCCATTTTTAGAACATATTTAGCCCTGGTCACTCTTTTTTCAATTAGCACTTCATTTGATCCATTGTCCGATTTTATATTATTAGTCATTTTAGGTGTTAGGATTTTCTGCCATCTTAAGTATAACGGTAATAGTAGTCTTAGTTGCTCAGAGTTTACCTCTTAATCTGTCCAACTTTGACTTGTATTCTTTTGTATATAAGATGGCTAGTATTCCGAATAGTGCGTTTAGTTTTTCTTGTTTTTTTTAGATTTAGTTGGTTGCAATTCAGTCCTCTATTTCTCAATTAGGTTTAGTTATTTTTTTATTGTAATCCTTAGAGCTGAGTCGTATAGGCCCTTATTCATCATTTGCGTAGTGAGTTGGTTGTATCATCTCCCCATTTTTAGAACAAATTCAGCCCTGGTCACTCTTTTTTCAATTAGCACTTCATTTGATCCATTGTCCGATTTTATATTATTAGTCATTTTAGGTGTTAGGATTTTCTGCCATCTTAAGTATAACGGTAATAGTAGTCTTAGTTGGTCAGAATATACCTCTCATTCTGTCCAACTTTGACTTGTATTCTTTTGTATATAAGATGGTTAGTATTCCGAATAGTGTGTTTTGTTTTTCTTGTTTTTTTTAGATTTAGTTGGTTGCAATTCAGTTCTCTATTTCTCAATTAGGTTTAGTTATTTTTTTATTTTAATCCTTAGAGCCGAGTCGAATAGGCCCTTATTCATCATTTGCGTAGTGAGTTGGCGGTACCATCTTCCTATTTTTAGAACATAGTAAGCTCTGGTCACTCTTTTTTCAATTAGCAGTTGCTTTGATCCATTGTCTGATTTTAAAATATTTGTCATTCAAGGTGTTAGGATTTTCTGCCATCTTAAGTACAAGGGTAATAGCAGTCTTAGTTGGTCAGAAATTACCTCTCATTCTGTCCAACTTTGACTGGTATTCTTTTTGTATCTAAGATGGTCAGTATTCCGAATAGTGCGTTTTGTTTTTTTTAGTTTTAGTTGGTTGAAATTCAGTTCTCCATTTCTCCATTAGTTTAGTAATCTTTTTATTTTAATCCTTAGAGCTGAGTCGTATAGGCCCTTATTCATCATTTGCGTAGTGAGTTGGTGGTATCATATCCCCATTTTTAGAACATGTTCAGCCCTGGTCACTCTTTTTTCACTTAGCCGTTACTTTGATCCATTTTCCGATTTTATATTATTAGTCATTCTAGTTGTTAGGATTTTCTGCCATCTTAAGTATAACGGTAATAGTAGTCTTAGTTGCTCAGAGTTTACCTCTTAATCTGTCCAACTTTGACTGGTATTCTTTTTGTATCTAAGATGGTCAGTATTCCGAATAGTGCGTTTTGTTTTTTTTAGTTTTAGTTGGTTGAAATTCAGTTCTCTATTTCTTTATTAGTTTAGTAATCTTTTTATTGTAATCCTTAGAGCTGAGTCCTATAGGCCCTTATTCATCATTTGCGTAGTGAGTTGGTTGTATCATCTCCCCATTTTTAGAACAAATTCAGCCCTGGTCACTCTTTTTTCAATTAGCACTTCATTTGATCCATTGTCCGATTTTATATTATTAGTCATTTTAGGTGTTAGGATTTTCTGCCATCTTAAGTATAACGGTAATAGTAGTCTTAGTTGCTCAGAGTTTACCTCTTATTCTGTCCAACTTTGACTTGTATTCTTTTGTATATAAGATGGTTAGTATTCTGAATAGTGCGTTTTGTTTTTCTTGTTTTTTTTAGATTTAGTTGATTGCAATTCAGTTCTCTATTTCTCAATTAGGTTTAGTTATTTTTTTATTGTAATCCTTAGAGCTCAGTCGTATAGGCCCTTATTCATCATTTGCGTAGTGAGTTGGCGGTACCATCTTCCTTTTTTTAGAACATAGTAAGCTCTGGTCACTCTTTTTTCAATTAGCAGTTGCTTTGATCCATTGTCTGATTTTAAAATATTTTTCATTCAAGGTGTTAGGATTTTCTGCCATCTTAAGTTCAAGGGTAATAGCAGTCTTAGTTGGTCAGAATATACCTCTCATTCTGTCCAACTTTGACTGGTATTCTTTTTGTATCTAAGATGGTCAGTATTCCGAATAGTGCGTTTTGTTTTTTTTAGTTTTAGTTGGTTGAAATTCAGTTCTCTATTTCTCCATTAGTTTTGTAATCTTTTTATTTTAATCCTTAGAGCTGAGTCGAATAGGCCCTTATTCATCATTTGCGTAGTGAGTTAGGGGTATCATCTCCCCATTTTTAGAACATATTCAGCCCTGGTCACTCTTTTTTCAATTAGCACTTCATTTGATCCATTGTCCGATTTTATATTATTAGTCATTTTAGGTGTTAGGATTTTCTGCCATCTTAAGTACAAGGGTAATAGCAGTCTTAGTTGGTCAGAATATACCTCTCATTCTGTCCAACTTTGACTGGTATTCTTTTTGTATCTAAGATGGTCAGTATTCCGAATAGTGCGTTTTTTTTTTTAGATTTAGTTGGTTGCAATTCAGTTCTCTATTTCTCAATTAGGTTTAGTTATTTTTTTATTGTAATCCTTAGAGCTGAGTCGTATAGGCCCTTATTCATCATTTGCGTAGTGAGTTGGTGGTATCATCTCCTCATTTTTAGAACATATTCAGCCCTGGTCACTCTTTTTTCACTTAGCCGTTACTTTGATCCATTTTCCGATTTTATATTATTAGTCATTTTAGGTGTTAGGATTTTCTGCCATCTTAAGTATAACGGTAATAGTAGTCTTAGTTGCTCAGAGTTTACCTCTTAATCTGTCCAACTTTGACTGGTATTCTTTTTGTATCTAAGATGGTCAGTATTCCGAACAGTGCGTTTTGTTTTTTTTAGTTTTAGTTGGTTGAAATTCAGTTCTCTATTTCTTTATTAGTTTAGTAATCTTTTTATTTTAATCCTTAGAGCCGAGTTGAATAGGCCCTTATTCATCATTTGCGTAGTGAGTTGGTGGTATCATCTCCCCATTTTTAGAACATATTCAGCCCTGGTCACTCTTTTTTCAATTAGCACTTCATTTGATCCATTGTCCGATTTTATATTATTAGTCATTTTAGGTGTTAGGATTTTCTGCCATCTTAAGTATAAGGGTAATAGCAGTCTTAGTTGGTCAGAATATACCTCTCATTCTGTCCAACTTTGACTGGTATTCTTTTTGTATCTAAGATGGTCAGTATTCCGAATAGTGCGTTTTTTTTTTTAGATTTAGTTGGTTGCAATTCAGTTCTCTATTTCTCAACTAGGTTTAGTTATTTTTTTATTGTAATCCTTAGAGCTCAGTCGTATAGGCCCTTATTCATCATTTGCGTAGTGAGTTCGTGGTATCATCTCCTCATTTTTAGAACATATTCAGCCCTGGTCACTCTTTTTTCACTTAGCCGTTACTTTGATCCATTTTCCGATTTTATATTATTAGTCATTCTGGGTATTAGGATTTTCTGCCATCATAAGTATAACGGTAATAGTAGTCTTAGTTGCTCAGAGTTTACCTCTTATTCTGTCCAACTTTGACTTGAATTCTTTTGTATATAAGATGGTTAGTATTCTGAATAGTGCGTTTTGTTTTTCTTGTTTCTTTTAGATTTAGTTGGTTGCAATTCAGTTCTCTATTTCTCAACTTGGTTTAGTTATTTTTTTATTGTAATCCTTAGAGCTCAGTCGTATAGGCCCTTATTCATCATTTGCGTAGTGAGTTCGTGGTATCATCTCCTCATTTTTAGAACATATTCAGCCCTGGTCACTCTTTTTTCACTTCGACGCTACTTTGATCCATTTTCCGATTTTATATTATTAGTCATTCTAGGTATTAGGATTTTCTGCCATCTTAAATACAAGGGTAATAGTAGTCTTAGTTGGTCAGAATATACCTCTCATTCTGTCCAACTTTGGCTAGTATTCTTTTTGTATCTAATATGGTCAGTATTCCGAATAGTGCGTTTTGTTGGTTTTAGTTTAAGTTGGTTGAAATTCAGTTCTCTATTTCTCCATTAGTTTAGTAATCTTTTTATTTTAATCCTTAGAGCCAAGTCGAATAGGCCCTTATTCATCATTTGTGTAGTGAGTTGGTGGTATCATCTCCCCATTTTTAGAACATATTTAGCCCTGGTCACTCTTTTTTCAATTAGCACTTCATTTGATCCATTGTCCGATTTTATATTATTAGTCATTTTAGGTGTTAGGATTTTCTGCCATCTTAAGTATAACGGTAATAGTAGTCTTAGTTGCTCAGAGTTTACCTCTTAATCTGTCCAACTTTGACTTGTATTCTTTTGTATATAAGATGGCTAGTATTCCGAATAGTGCGTTTAGTTTTTCTTGTTTTTTTTAGATTTAGTTGGTTGCAATTCAGTCCTCTATTTCTCAATTAGGTTTAGTTATTTTTTTATTGTAATCCTTAGAGCTGAGTCGTATAGGCCCTTATTCATCATTTGCGTAGTGAGTTGGTTGTATCATCTCCCCATTTTTAGAACAAATTCAGCCCTGGTCACTCTTTTTTCAATTAGCACTTCATTTGATCCATTGTCCGATTTTATATTATTAGTCATTTTAGGTGTTAGGATTTTCTGCCATCTTAAGTATAACGGTAATAGTAGTCTTAGTTGGTCAGAATATACCTCTCATTCTGTCCAACTTTGACTTGTATTCTTTTGTATATAAGATGGTTAGTATTCCGAATAGTGTGTTTTGTTTTTCTTGTTTTTTTTAGATTTAGTTGGTTGCAATTCAGTTCTCTATTTCTCAATTAGGTTTAGTTATTTTTTTATTTTAATCCTTAGAGCCGAGTCGAATAGGCCCTTATTCATCATTTGCGTAGTGAGTTGGCGGTACCATCTTCCTATTTTTAGAACATAGTAAGCTCTGGTCACTCTTTTTTCAATTAGCAGTTGCTTTGATCCATTGTCTGATTTTAAAATATTTGTCATTCAAGGTGTTAGGATTTTCTGCCATCTTAAGTACAAGGGTAATAGCAGTCTTAGTTGGTCAGAAATTACCTCTCATTCTGTCCAACTTTGACTGGTATTCTTTTTGTATCTAAGATGGTCAGTATTCCGAATAGTGCGTTTTGTTTTTTTTAGTTTTAGTTGGTTGAAATTCAGTTCTCCATTTCTCCATTAGTTTAGTAATCTTTTTATTTTAATCCTTAGAGCTGAGTCGTATAGGCCCTTATTCATCATTTGCGTAGTGAGTTGGTGGTATCATATCCCCATTTTTAGAACATGTTCAGCCCTGGTCACTCTTTTTTCACTTAGCCGTTACTTTGATCCATTTTCCGATTTTATATTATTAGTCATTCTAGTTGTTAGGATTTTCTGCCATCTTAAGTATAACGGTAATAGTAGTCTTAGTTGCTCAGAGTTTACCTCTTAATCTGTCCAACTTTGACTGGTATTCTTTTTGTATCTAAGATGGTCAGTATTCCGAATAGTGCGTTTTGTTTTTTTTAGTTTTAGTTGGTTGAAATTCAGTTCTCTATTTCTTTATTAGTTTAGTAATCTTTTTATTGTAATCCTTAGAGCTGAGTCCTATAGGCCCTTATTCATCATTTGCGTAGTGAGTTGGTTGTATCATCTCCCCATTTTTAGAACAAATTCAGCCCTGGTCACTCTTTTTTCAATTAGCACTTCATTTGATCCATTGTCCGATTTTATATTATTAGTCATTTTAGGTGTTAGGATTTTCTGCCATCTTAAGTATAACGGTAATAGTAGTCTTAGTTGCTCAGAGTTTACCTCTTATTCTGTCCAACTTTGACTTGTATTCTTTTGTATATAAGATGGTTAGTATTCTGAATAGTGCGTTTTGTTTTTCTTGTTTTTTTTAGATTTAGTTGATTGCAATTCAGTTCTCTATTTCTCAATTAGGTTTAGTTATTTTTTTATTGTAATCCTTAGAGCTCAGTCGTATAGGCCCTTATTCATCATTTGCGTAGTGAGTTGGCGGTACCATCTTCCTTTTTTTAGAACATAGTAAGCTCTGGTCACTCTTTTTTCAATTAGCAGTTGCTTTGATCCATTGTCTGATTTTAAAATATTTTTCATTCAAGGTGTTAGGATTTTCTGCCATCTTAAGTTCAAGGGTAATAGCAGTCTTAGTTGGTCAGAATATACCTCTCATTCTGTCCAACTTTGACTGGTATTCTTTTTGTATCTAAGATGGTCAGTATTCCGAATAGTGCGTTTTGTTTTTTTTAGTTTTAGTTGGTTGAAATTCAGTTCTCTATTTCTCCATTAGTTTTGTAATCTTTTTATTTTAATCCTTAGAGCTGAGTCGAATAGGCCCTTATTCATCATTTGCGTAGTGAGTTAGGGGTATCATCTCCCCATTTTTAGAACATATTCAGCCCTGGTCACTCTTTTTTCAATTAGCACTTCATTTGATCCATTGTCCGATTTTATATTATTAGTCATTTTAGGTGTTAGGATTTTCTGCCATCTTAAGTACAAGGGTAATAGCAGTCTTAGTTGGTCAGAATATACCTCTCATTCTGTCCAACTTTGACTGGTATTCTTTTTGTATCTAAGATGGTCAGTATTCCGAATAGTGCGTTTTTTTTTTTAGATTTAGTTGGTTGCAATTCAGTTCTCTATTTCTCAATTAGGTTTAGTTATTTTTTTATTGTAATCCTTAGAGCTGAGTCGTATAGGCCCTTATTCATCATTTGCGTAGTGAGTTGGTGGTATCATCTCCTCATTTTTAGAACATATTCAGCCCTGGTCACTCTTTTTTCACTTAGCCGTTACTTTGATCCATTTTCCGATTTTATATTATTAGTCATTTTAGGTGTTAGGATTTTCTGCCATCTTAAGTATAACGGTAATAGTAGTCTTAGTTGCTCAGAGTTTACCTCTTAATCTGTCCAACTTTGACTGGTATTCTTTTTGTATCTAAGATGGTCAGTATTCCGAACAGTGCGTTTTGTTTTTTTTAGTTTTAGTTGGTTGAAATTCAGTTCTCTATTTCTTTATTAGTTTAGTAATCTTTTTATTTTAATCCTTAGAGCCGAGTTGAATAGGCCCTTATTCATCATTTGCGTAGTGAGTTGGTGGTATCATCTCCCCATTTTTAGAACATATTCAGCCCTGGTCACTCTTTTTTCAATTAGCACTTCATTTGATCCATTGTCCGATTTTATATTATTAGTCATTTTAGGTGTTAGGATTTTCTGCCATCTTAAGTATAAGGGTAATAGCAGTCTTAGTTGGTCAGAATATACCTCTCATTCTGTCCAACTTTGACTGGTATTCTTTTTGTATCTAAGATGGTCAGTATTCCGAATAGTGCGTTTTTTTTTTTAGATTTAGTTGGTTGCAATTCAGTTCTCTATTTCTCAACTAGGTTTAGTTATTTTTTTATTGTAATCCTTAGAGCTCAGTCGTATAGGCCCTTATTCATCATTTGCGTAGTGAGTTCGTGGTATCATCTCCTCATTTTTAGAACATATTCAGCCCTGGTCACTCTTTTTTCACTTCGACGCTACTTTGATCCATTTTCCGATTTTATATTATTAGTCATTCTAGGTATTAGGATTTTCTGCCATCTTAAATACAAGGGTAATAGTAGTCTTAGTTGGTCAGAATATACCTCTCATTCTGTCCAACTTTGACTAGTATTCTTTTTGTATCTAATATGGTCAGTATTCCGAATAGTGCGTTTTGTTGGTTTTAGTTTAAGTTGGTTGAAATTCAGTTCTCTATTTCTCCATTAGTTTAGTAATCTTTTTATTTTAATCCTTAGAGCCAAGTCGAATAGGCCCTTATTCATCATTTGTGTAGTGAGTTGGTGGTATCATCTCCCCATTTTTAGAACATATTTAGCCCTGGTCACTCTTTTTTCAATTAGCACTTCATTTGATCCATTGTCCGATTTTATATTATTAGTCATTTTAGGTATTAGGATTTTCTGCCATCTTAAATACAAGGGTAATAGTAGTCTTAGTTGGTCAGAATATACCTCTCATTCTGTCCAACTTTGACTGGTATTCTTTTTGTATCTAATATGGTCAGTATTCCGAATAGTGCGTTTTGTTGGTTTTAGTTTAAGTTGGTTGAAATTCAGTTCTCTATTTCTCCATTAGTTTAGTAATCTTTTTATTTTAATCCTTAGAGCCAAGTCGAATAGGCCCTTATTCATCATTTGTGTAGTGAGTTGGTGGTATCATCTCCCCATTTTTAGAACATATTTAGCCCTGGTCACTCTTTTTTCAATTAGCACTTCATTTGATCCATTGTCCGATTTTATATTATTAGTCATTTTAGGTGTTAGGATTTTCTGCCATCTTAAGTATAACGGTAATAGTAGTCTTAGTTGGTCAGAATATACCTCTCATTCTGTCCAACTTTGACTGGTATTCTTTTTGTATCTAAGATGGTCAGTATTCCGAATAGTGCGTTTTGTTTTTTTTAGTTTTAGTTGGTTGAAATTCAGTTCTCTATTTCTTTATTAGTTTAGTAATCTTTTTATTTTAATCCTTAGAGCCGAGTTGAATAGGCCCTTATTCATCATTTGCGTAGTGAGTTGGTGGTATCATCTCCCCATTTTTAGAACATATTCAGCCCTGGTCACTCTTTTTTCAATTAGCACTTCATTTGATCCATTGTCCGATTTTATATTATTAGTCATTTTAGGTGTTAGGATTTTCTGCCTTCTTAAGTATAACGGTAATAGTAGTCTTAGTTGCTCAGAGTTTACCTCTTATTCTGTCCAACTTTGACTTGAATTCTTTTGTATATAAGATGGTTAGTATTCTGAATAGTGCGTTTTGTTTTTCTTGTTTTTTTTAGATTTAGTTGGTTGCAATTCAGTTCTCTATTTCTCAATTAGGTTTAGTTATTTTTTTATTGTAATCCTTAGAGCTGAGTCGTATAGGCCCTTATTCATCATTTGCGTAGTGAGTTGGTGGTATCATCTCCCCATTTTTAGAACATATTCAGCCCTGGTCACTCTTTTTTCAATTAGCACTTCATTTGATCCATTGTCCGATTTTATATTATTAGTCATTCTAGGTGTTAGGATTTTCTGCCATCTTAAATACAAGTGTAATAGTAGTCTTAGTTGGTCAGAAATTACCTCTCATTCTGTCCAACTTTGACTAGTATTCTTTTTGTATCTAAGATGGTCAGTATTCCAAATAGTGCGTTTTGTTTATCCTAGTTTTTGTTGGTTGTAATTCAATTCTCTTTTTCTCCATTAGTTTTAGTAATTTTTTAATTGTAATCCTTAGAGCCTAGTCGAATAGGCCCTTATTCATCATTTGCGTGTTGAGTTGACGGTACCATGTCCCCATTTTTAGAACATATTCAGCCCTGGTCACTCTTTTTTCAATTAGCACTGCATTTGATCCATTGTCTGATTTTATAATATTAGTCATTCTAGGTGTTAGGATTTTCTGCCATCTTAAGTACAAGGGTAATAGTAGTCTTAGTTGGTCAGAATTTACCTCTTATTCTGTCCAACATTGATAACTATTCTTTCTATACCTTAGATAGTCAGTATTCCGATTAGTGGGTTTTGTTTTTCATGTTTTTTTTAGTTTTAGTTGGTTACAATTCAGTTCTCTATTTCTCAATTTGGTTTAGTTATTTTTTTATTGTAATCCTTAGAGCCGAGTCGAATAGGCCCTTATTCATCATTTGCGTGTTGAGTTGACGGTACCATGTACCCATTTTTAGAACATATTCAGCCCTGGTCACTCTTTTTTCAATTAGCACTTCATTTGATCCATTGTCTGATTTTATAATATTAGTCATTCAAGGTGTTAGGATTTTCTGCCATCTTAAGTACAAGGGTAATAGTAGTCTTAGATGGTCAGAATTTACCTCTCATTCTGTCCAACTTCGATAAGTATTCTTTCTATACCTTAGATAGTCAGTATTCCGATTAGTGGGTTTTGTTTTTCTTGTTTTTTTTTAGATTTAGTTGGTTGCAATTCACTTCTCTATTTCTCAATTTGGTTTAGTTATTTTTTTATTGTAATCCTTAGAGCCGAGTCGAATAGGCCATTATTCATCATTTGCGTGTTGAGTTGACGGTACCATGTACCCATTTTTAGAACATATTCAGCCCTGGTCACTCTTTTTTCAATTAGCACTTCATTTGATCCATTGCCTGATTTTATAATATTAGGCATTCTAGATGTTAAGATTTTCTGCCATCTTAAATACAAGGGTAATGTAGTCTTAGTTGGTCAGAATTTACCTTTTATTCTGTCAAAGTTTGAATATTATTCTTTTTGTATCTAATATGGTCAGTATTCCGAATAGTGCGTTTTTTTTTTTTTAGTTTTAGTTGCTTGAAATTCAGTTCTCTATTTCTCCATTAGTTTAGTAATCTTTTTATTTTAATCCTTAGAGCCGAGTCGAATAGGCCCTTATTCATCATTTGCATAGTGAGTTGGCGGTACCATCTTCCTATTTTTAGAACATAGTAAGCTCTGGTCACTCTTTTTTCAATTAGCAGTTGCTTTGATCCATTGTCTGATTTTATAATATTAGTCATTCAAGGTGTTAGGATTTTCTGCCATCTTAAGTACAAGGGTAATAGTAGTCTTAGATGGTCAGAATTTACCTCTCATTCTGTCCAACTTCGATAAGTATTCTTTCTATACTTAAGTTGGTCAGTATTTCGATTAGTGGGTTTTGTTTTTCTTGTTTTTTTTTAGATCTAGTTGGTTGCAATTCAGTTCTCTATTTCTCAATTAGGTTTAGTTATTTTTTTATTGTAATCCTTAGAGCCGAGTCGAAAAGGCCCTTATTCATCATTTGCGTGTTCAGTTGACGGTACCATGTCCCCATTTTTAGAACATATTCAGCCCTGGTCACTCTTTTTTCACTTAGCCGTTACTTTGATCCATTGTCCGATTTTATATTATTAGTCATTCTAGGTGTTAGGATTTTCTGCCATCTTAAGTACAAGGGTAATAGTAGTCTTAGTTGGTCAGAAATTACCTCTCATTCTGTCCAACTTTGACTAGTATTCTTTTTGTATCTAAGATGGTCAGTATTCCGAATAGTGCGTTTTGTTTATCCTAGTTTTTGTTGGTTGTTATTCAATTCTCTTTTTCTCCATTAGTTTTAGTAATTTTTTAATTGTAATCCTTAGAGCCTAGTCGAATAGGCCCTTATTCATCATTTGCGTGTTGAGTTGACGGTACCATGTCCCCATTTTTAGAACATATTCAGCCCTGGTCACTCTTTTTTCACTTAGCCGTTACTTTGATCCATTGTACGATTTTATATTATTAGTCATTCTAGGTGTTAAGATTTTCTGCCATCTTAAATACAAGGGTAATAGTAGTCTTAGTTGGTCAGAAATTACCTCTCATTCTGTCCAACTTTGACTAGTATTCTTTTTGTATCTAAGATGGTCCGTATTCCGAATAGTGCGCTTTGTTTTTTCTTGTTTTTTTTAGTTTTTGTTGGTTGTAATTCAATTCTCTATTTCTCCATTAGTTTTAGTAATTTTTTAATTGTAATCCTTAGAGCCGAGTCGAATTGGCCCTTATTTATCATTTGCGTAGTTAGTTGGTGGTATCATCTCTCCATTTTTAGAACATATTCAGCCCTGGTCACTCTTTTTTAATTAGCACTTTATTTGATCCATTGTCTGATTTTATATTATTAGTCATTCTAGGTGTTAGGATTTTCTGCCATCTTAAGTAAAACGGTAATAGTAGCCTTTGTTGCTCAGAGATTACCTCTTAATCTGTCCAACTTTGACTTGTATTCTTTTGTACCTAAGATGGTCAGTATTCCGAATAGTGCGTTGTTTTTTTTATTTTTAGTTGGTTGAAATTCAGTTCTCTATTTCTCAATTAGGTTTAGTAAATTTTTTATTGTAATCCTTAGAGCCGAGTCGAATAGGCCCTTATTCATCATTTGCGTGTTCAGTTGACGGTACCATGTCCCCATTTTTAGAACATATTCAGCCCTGGTCACTCTTTTTTCACTTAGCCGTTACTTTGATCCATTGTCCGATTTTATATTATTAGTCATTCTAGGTGTTAGGATTTTCTGCCATCTTAAATACAAGTGTAATAGTAGTCTTAGTTGGTCTGAAATTACCTCTCATTCTGTCCGACTTTGACTAGTATTCTTTTTGTATCTAAGATGGTCAGTATTCCGAATAGTGCGTTTTGTTTATCCTAGTTTTTGTTGGTTGTAATTCAATTCTCTTTTTCTCCATTAGTTTTAGTAATTTTTTAATTGTAATCCTTAGAGCCGAGTCGAATTGGCCCTTATTTATCATTTGCGTAGTGAGTTGGCGGTACCATCTTCCCATTTTTAGAACATAGTAAGCTCTGGTCACTCTTTTTTCAATTAGCAGTTGCTTTGATCCATTGTCTGATTTTATAATATTAGTCATTTAAGGTGTTAGGATTTTCTGCCATCTTAAATACAAGGGTAATGTAGTCTTAGTTGGTCAGAATTTACCTCTTATTCTGTCAAAGTTTGAATATTATTCTTTTTGTATCTAATATGGTCAGTATTCCGAATAGTGCGTTTTTTTTTTTTTAGATTTAGTTGGTTGCAATTCAGTTCTCTATTTCTCAATTTGGTTTAGTAATTTTTTAATTGTAATCCTTAGAGCCGAGTCGAATAGGCCCTTATTCATCATTTGCATAGTGAGTTGGCGGTACCATCTTCCTATTTTTAGAACATAGTAAGCTCTGGTCACTCTTTTTTCAATTAGCAGTTGCTTTGATCCATTGTCTGATTTTATAATATTAGTCATTCAAGGTGTTAGGATTTTCTGCCATCTTAAGTACAAGGGTAATAGTAGTCTTAGATGGTCAGAATTTACCTCTCATTCTGTCCAACTTCGATAAGTATTCTTTCTATACTTAAGATGGTCAGTATTTCGATTAGTGGGTTTTGTTTTTCTTGTTTTTTTTAGATCTAGTTGGTTGCAATTCAGTTCTCTATTTCTCAATTAGGTTTAGTTATTTTTTTATTGTAATCCTTAGAGCCGAGTCGAATAGGCCCTTATTCATCATTTGCGTGTTCAGTTGACGGTACCATGTCCCCATTTTTAGAACATATTCAGCCCTGGTCACTCTTTTTTCACTTAGCCGTTGCTTTGATCCATTGTCCGATTTTATATTATTAGTCATTCTAGGTGTTAGGATTTTCTGCCATCTTAAATACAAGTGTAATAGTAGTCTTAGTTGGTCTGAAATTACCTCTCATTCTGTCCGACTTTGACTAGTATTCTTTTTGTATCTAAGATGGTCAGTATTCTGAATAGTGCGTTTTGTTTATCCTAATTTTTGTTGGTTGTAATTCAATTCTCTTTTTCTCCATTAGTTTTAGTAATTTTTTAATTGTAATCCTTAGAGCCGAGTCGAATTGGCCCTTATTTATCATTTGCGTAGTGAGTTGGCGGTACCATCTTCCCATTTTTAGAACATAGTAAGCTCTGGTCACTCTTTTTTCAATTAGCAGTTGCTTTGATCCATTGTCTGATTTTATAATATTAGTCATTTAAGGTGTTAGGATTTTCTGCCATCTTAAGTACAAGGGTAATAGCAGTCTTAGTTGGTCAGAATTTACCTCTTATTCTGTCCAACTTTGATAAGTATTCTTTCTATACTTAAGATGGTCAGTATTCCAATTAGTGGGTTTTGTTTTTCTTGTTTTTTTTAGATTTAGTTGGTTGCAATTCAGTTCTCTATTTCTCCATTAGTTTAGTAATCTTTTTATTTTAATCCTTAGAGCCGAGTCGAATAGGCCCTTATTCATCATTTGCATAGTGAGTTGGCGGTACCATCTTCCTATTTTTAGAACATAGTAAGCTCTGGTCACTCTTTTTTCAATTAGCAGTTGCTTTGATCCATTGTCTGATTTTATAATATTAGTCATTCAAGGTGTTAGGATTTTCTGCCATCTTAAGTACAAGGGTAATAGTAGTCTTAGATGGTCAGAATTTACCTCTCATTCTGTCCAACTTCGATAAGTATTCTTTCTATACCTTAGATAGTCAGTATTCCGATTAGTGGGTTTTGTTTTTCTTGTTTTTTTTTAGATTTAGTTGGTTGCAATTCAGTTCTCTATTTCTCAACTTGGTTTAGTTATTTTTTTATTGTAATCCTTAGAGCCGAGTCGAATAGGCCCTTATTCATCATTTGCGTGTTCAGTTGACGGTACCATGTCCCCATTTTTAGAACATATTCAGCCCTGGTCACTCTTTTTTCACTTAGCCGTTACTTTGATCCATTGTCCGATTTTATATTATTAGTCATTCTAGGTGTTAGGATTTTCTGCCATCTTAAATACAAGTGTAATAGTAGTCTTAGTTGGTCTGAAATTACCTCTCATTCTGTCCGACTTTGACTAGTATTCTTTTTGTATCTAAGATGGTCAGTATTCCGAATAGTGCGTTTTGTTTATCCTAGTTTTTGTTGGTTGTAATTCAATTCTCTTTTTCTCCATTAGTTTTAGTAATTTTTTAATTGTAATCCTTAGAGCCGAGTCGAATTGGCCCTTATTTATCATTTGCGTAGTGAGTTGGCGGTACCATCTTCCCATTTTTAGAACATAGTAAGCTCTGGTCACTCTTCTTTCAATTAGCAGTTGCTTTGATCCATTGTCTGATTTTATAATATTAGTCATTTAAGGTGTTAGGATTTTCTGCCATCTTAAGTACAAGGGTAATAGCAGTCTTAGTTGGTCAGAATTTACCTCTTATTCTGTCCAACTTTGATAAGTATTCTTTCTATACTTAAGATGGTCAGTATTCCGATTAGTGGGTTTTGTTTTTCTTGTTTTTTTTAGATTTAGTTGGTTGCAATTCAGTTCTCTATTTCTCAATTTGGTTTAGTTATTTTTTTATTGTAATCCTTAGAGCCGAGTCGAATAGGCCCTTATTCATCATTTGCGTGTTGAGTTGACGGTACCATGTCCCCATTTTTAGAACATATTCAGCCCTGGTCACTCTTTTTTCAATTAGCACTGCATTTGATCCATTGTCTGATTTTATAATATTAGGCATTCTAGGTGTTAGGATATTCTGCCATCTTAAGTACAAGGGTAATAGTAGTCTTAGTTGGTCAGAATTTACCTCTTATTCTGTCCAACATTGATAACTATTCTTTCTATACCTTAGATAGTCAATATTCCGATTAGTGGGTTTTGTTTTTCATGTTTTTTTTAGATTTAGTTGGTTACAATTCAGTTCTCTATTTCTCAATTTGGTTTAGTTATTTTTTTATTGTAATCCTTAGAGCCGAGTCGAATAGGCCCTTATTCATCATTTGCGTGTTGAGTTGACGGTACCATGTACCCATTTTTAGAACATATTCAGCCCTGGTCACTCTTTTTTCAATTAGCACTTCATTTGATCCATTGCCTGATTTTATAATATTAGGCATTCTAGGTGTTAAGATTTTCTGCCATCTTAAATACAAGGGTAATGTAGTCTTAGTTGGTCAGAATTTACCTTTTATTCTGTCAAAGTTTGAATATTATTCTTTTTGTATCTAATATGGTCAGTATTCCGAATAGTGCGTTTTTTTTTTTTTAGATTTAGTTGGTTGCAATTCAGTTCTCTATTTCTCAATTTGGTTTAGTAATTTTTTAATTGTAATCCTTAGAGCCGAGTCGAATAGGCCCTTATTCATCATTTGCATAGTGAGTTGGCGGTACCATCTTCCTATTTTTAGAACATAGTAAGCTCTGGTCACTCTTTTTTCAATTAGCAGTTGCTTTGATCCATTGTCTGATTTTATAATATTAGTCATTCAAGGTGTTAGGATTTTCTGCCATCTTAAGTACAAGGGTAATAGTAGTCTTAGATGGTCAGAATTTACCTCTCATTCTGTCCAACTTCGATAAGTATTCTTTCTATACTTAAGATGGTCAGTATTTCGATTAGTGGGTTTTGTTTTTCTTGTTTTTTTTAGATCTAGTTGGTTGCAATTCAGTTCTCTATTTCTCAATTAGGTTTAGTTATTTTTTTATTGTAATCCTTAGAGCCGAGTCGAATAGGCCCTTATTCATCATTTGCGTGTTCAGTTGACGGTACCATGTCCCCATTTTTAGAACATATTCAGCCCTGGTCACTCTTTTTTCACTTAGCCGTTACTTTGATCCATTGTCCGATTTTATATTATTAGTCATTCTAGGTGTTAGGATTTTCTGCCATCTTAAATACAAGTGTAATAGTAGTCTTAGTTGGTCAGAAATTACCTCTCATTCTGTCCAACTTTGACTAGTATTCTTTTTGTATCTAAGATGGTCAGTATTCCGAATAGTGCGTTTTGTTTATCCTAGTTTTTGTTGGTTGTAATTCAATTCTCTTTTTCTCCATTAGTTTTAGTAATTTTTTAATTGTAATCCTTAGAGCCGAGTCGAATTGGCCCTTATTTATCATTTGCGTAGTGAGTTGGCGGTACCATCTTCCCATTTTTAGAACATAGTAAGCTCTGGTCACTCTTTTTTCAATTAGCAGTTGCTTTGATCCATTGTCTGATTTTATAATATTAGTCATTTAAGGTGTTAGGATTTTCTGCCATCTTAAGTACAAGGGTAATAGCAGTCTTAGTTGGTCAGAATTTACCTCTTATTCTGTCCAACTTTGATAAGTATTCTTTCTATACTTAAGATGGTCAGTATTCCGATTAGTGGGTTTTGTTTTTCTTGTTTTTTTTAGATTTAGTTGGTTGCAATTCAGTTCTCTATTTCTCAATTTGGTTTAGTTATTTTTTTATTGTAATCCTTAGAGCCGAGTCGAATAGGCCCTTATTCATCATTTGCGTGTTGAGTTGACGGTACCATGTCCCCATTTTTAGAACATATTCAGCCCTGGTCACTCTTTTTTCAATTAGCACTGCATTTGATCCATTGTCTGATTTTATAATATTAGGCATTCTAGGTGTTAGGATTTCCTGCCATCTTAAGTACAAGGGTAATAGTAGTCTTAGTTGGTCAGAATTTACCTCTTATTCTGTCAAACATTGATAACTATTCTTTCTATACCTTAGATAGTCAGTATTCCGATTAGTGGGTTTTGTTTTTCATGTTTTTTTTAGATTTAGTTGGTTACAATTCAGTTCTCTATTTCTCAATTTGGTTTAGTTATTTTTTTATTGTAATCCTTAGAGCCGAGTCGAATAGGTCCTTATTCATCATTTGCGTGTTGAGTTGACGGTACCATGTACCCATTTTTAGAACATATTCAGCCCTGGTCACTCTTTTTTCAATTAGCACTTCATTTGATCCATTGCCTGATTTTATAATATTAGGCATTCTAGGTGTTAAGATTTTCTGCCATCTTAAATACAAGGGTAATGTAGTCTTAGTTGGTCAGAATTTACCTTTTATTCTGTCAAAGTTTGAATATTATTCTTTTTGTATCTAATATGGTCAGTATTCCGAATAGTGCGTTTTTTTTTTTTAGTTTTAGTTGCTTGAAATTCAGTTATCTATTTCTCCATTAGTTTAGTAATCTTTTTATTTTAATCCTTAGAGCCGAGTCGAATAGGCCCTTATTCATCATTTGCATAGTGAGTTGGCGGTACCATCTTCCTATTTTTAGAACATAGTAAGCTCTGGTCACTCTTTTTTCAATTAGCAGTTGCTTTGATCCATTGTCTGATTTTATAATATTAGTCATTCAAGGTGTTAGGATTTTCTGCCATCTTAAGTACAAGGGTAATAGTAGTCTTAGATGGTCAGAATTTACCTCTCATTCTGTCCAACTTCGATAAGTATTCTTTCTATACTTAAGATGGTCAGTATTTCGATTAGTGGGTTTTGTTTTTCTTGTTTTTTTTAGATCTAGTTGGTTGCAATTCAGTTCTCTATTTCTCAATTAGGTTTAGTTATTTTTTTATTGTAATCCTTAGAGCCGAGTCGAATAGGCCCTTATTCATCATTTGCGTGTTCAGTTGACGGTACCATGTCCCCATTTTTAGAACATATTCAGCCCTGGTCACTCTTTTTTCACTTAGCCGTTACTTTGATCCATTGTCCGATTTTATATTATTAGTCATTCTAGGTGTTAGGATTTTCTGCCATCTTAAATACAAGTGTAATAGTAGTCTTAGTTGGTCAGAAATTACCTCTCATTCTGTCCAACTTTGACTAGTATTCTTTTTGTATCTAAATTCCGAATAGTGCGTTTTGTTTATCCTAGTTTTTGTTGGTTGTAATTCAATTCTCTTTTTCTCCATTAGTTTTAGTAATTTTTTAATTGTAATCCTTAGAGCCGAGTCGAATTGGCCCTTATTTATCATTTGCGTAGTGAGTTGGCGGTACCATCTTCCCATTTTTAGAACATAGTAAGCTCTGGTCACTCTTTTTTCAATTAGCAGTTGCTTTGATCCATTGTCTGATTTTATAATATTAGTCATTTAAGGTGTTAGGATTTTCTGCCATCTTAAGTACAAGGGTAATAGCAGTCTTAGTTGGTCAGAATTTACCTCTTATTCTTTCCAACTTTGATAAGTATTCTTTCTATACTTAAGATGGTCAGTATTCCGATTGGTGGGTTTTGTTTTTCTTGTTTTTTTTAGATTTAGTTGGTTGCAATTCAGTTCTCTATTTCTCAATTTGGTTTAGTAATTTTTTAATTGTAATCCTTAGAGCCGAGTCGAATTGGCCCTTATTTATCATTTGCGTAGTGAGTTGGCGGTACCATCTTCCCATTTTTAGAACATAGTAAGCTCTGGTCACTCTTTTTTCAATTAGCAGTTGCTTTGATCCATTGTCTGATTTTATAATATTAGTCATTTAAGGTGTTAGGATTTTCTGCCATCTTAAGTACAAGGGTAATAGCAGTCTTAGTTGGTCAGAATTTACCTCTTATTCTGTCCAACTTTGATAAGTATTCTTTCTATACTTAAGATGGTCAGTATTCCGATTAGTGGGTTTTGTTTTTCTTGTTTTTTTTAGATTTAGTTGGTTGCAATTCAGTTCTCTATTTCTCAATTTGGTTTAGTTATTTTTTTATTGTAATCCTTAGAGCCGAGTCGAATAGGCCCTTATTCATCATTTGCGTGTTGAGTTGACGGTACCATGTCCCCATTTTTAGAACATATTCAGCCCTGGTCACTCTTTTTTCAATTAGCACTGCATTTGATCCATTGTCTGATTTTATAATATTAGGCATTCTAGGTGTTAGGATTTCCTGCCATCTTAAGTACAAGGGTAATAGTAGTCTTAGTTGGTCAGAATTTACCTCTTATTCTGTCAAACATTGATAACTATTCTTTCTATACCTTAGATAGTCAGTATTCCGATTAGTGGGTTTTGTTTTTCATGTTTTTTTTAGATTTAGTTGGTTACAATTCAGTTCTCTATTTCTCAATTTGGTTTAGTTATTTTTTTATTGTAATCCTTAGAGCCGAGTCGAATAGGTCCTTATTCATCATTTGCGTGTTGAGTTGACGGTACCATGTACCCATTTTTAGAACATATTCAGCCCTGGTCACTCTTTTTTCAATTAGCACTTCATTTGATCCATTGCCTGATTTTATAATATTAGGCATTCTAGGTGTTAAGATTTTCTGCCATCTTAAATACAAGGGTAATGTAGTCTTAGTTGGTCAGAATTTACCTTTTATTCTGTCAATGTTTGAATATTATTCTTTTTGTATCTAATATGGTCAGTATTCCGAATAGTGCGTTTTTTTTTTTTAGTTTTAGTTGCTTGAAATTCAGTTATCTATTTCTCCATTAGTTTAGTAATCTTTTTATTTTAATCCTTAGAGCCGAGTCGAATAGGCCCTTATTCATCATTTGCATAGTGAGTTGGCGGTACCATCTTCCTATTTTTAGAACATAGTAAGCTCTGGTCACTCTTTTTTCAATTAGCAGTTGCTTTGATCCATTGTCTGATTTTATAATATTAGTCATTCAAGGTGTTAGGATTTTCTGCCATCTTAAGTACAAGGGTAATAGTAGTCTTAGATGGTCAGAATTTACCTCTCATTCTGTCCAACTTCGATAAGTATTCTTTCTATACTTAAGATGGTCAGTATTTCGATTAGTGGGTTTTGTTTTTCTTGTTTTTTTTAGATCTAGTTGGTTGCAATTCAGTTCTCTATTTCTCAATTAGGTTTAGTTATTTTTTTATTGTAATCCTTAGAGCCGAGTCGAATAGGCCCTTATTCATCATTTGCGTGTTCAGTTGACGGTACCATGTCCCCATTTTTAGAACATATTCAGCCCTGGTCACTCTTTTTTCACTTAGCCGTTACTTTGATCCATTGTCCGATTTTATATTATTAGTCATTCTAGGTGTTAGGATTTTCTGCCATCTTAAATACAAGTGTAATAGTAGTCTTAGTTGGTCAGAAATTACCTCTCATTCTGTCCAACTTTGACTAGTATTCTTTTTGTATCTAAATTCCGAATAGTGCGTTTTGTTTATCCTAGTTTTTGTTGGTTGTAATTCAATTCTCTTTTTCTCCATTAGTTTAGTAATCTTTTTATTTTAATCCTTAGAGCCAAGTCGAATAGGCCCTTATTCATCATTTGTGTAGTGAGTTGGTGGTATCATCTCCCCATTTTTAGAACATATTTAGCCCTGGTCACTCTTTTTTCAATTAGCACTTCATTTGATCCATTGTCCGATTTTATATTATTAGTCATTTTAGGTGTTAGGATTTTCTGCCATCTTAAGTATAACGGTAATAGTAGTCTTAGTTGCTCAGAGTTTACCTCTTAATCTGTCCAACTTTGACTTGTATTCTTTTGTATATAAGATGGCTAGTATTCCGAATAGTGCGTTTAGTTTTTCTTGTTTTTTTTAGATTTAGTTGGTTGCAATTCAGTCCTCTATTTCTCAATTAGGTTTAGTTATTTTTTTATTGTAATCCTTAGAGCTGAGTCGTATAGGCCCTTATTCATCATTTGCGTAGTGAGTTGGTTGTATCATCTCCCCATTTTTAGAACAAATTCAGCCCTGGTCACTCTTTTTTCAATTAGCACTTCATTTGATCCATTGTCCGATTTTATATTATTAGTCATTTTAGGTGTTAGGATTTTCTGCCATCTTAAGTATAACGGTAATAGTAGTCTTAGTTGGTCAGAATATACCTCTCATTCTGTCCAACTTTGACTTGTATTCTTTTGTATATAAGATGGTTAGTATTCCGAATAGTGTGTTTTGTTTTTCTTGTTTTTTTTAGATTTAGTTGGTTGCAATTCAGTTCTCTATTTCTCAATTAGGTTTAGTTATTTTTTTATTTTAATCCTTAGAGCCGAGTCGAATAGGCCCTTATTCATCATTTGCGTAGTGAGTTGGCGGTACCATCTTCCTATTTTTAGAACATAGTAAGCTCTGGTCACTCTTTTTTCAATTAGCAGTTGCTTTGATCCATTGTCTGATTTTAAAATATTTGTCATTCAAGGTGTTAGGATTTTCTGCCATCTTAAGTACAAGGGTAATAGCAGTCTTAGTTGGTCAGAAATTACCTCTCATTCTGTCCAACTTTGACTGGTATTCTTTTTGTATCTAAGATGGTCAGTATTCCGAATAGTGCGTTTTGTTTTTTTTAGTTTTAGTTGGTTGAAATTCAGTTCTCCATTTCTCCATTAGTTTAGTAATCTTTTTATTTTAATCCTTAGAGCTGAGTCGTATAGGCCCTTATTCATCATTTGCGTAGTGAGTTGGTGGTATCATATCCCCATTTTTAGAACATGTTCAGCCCTGGTCACTCTTTTTTCACTTAGCCGTTACTTTGATCCATTTTCCGATTTTATATTATTAGTCATTCTAGTTGTTAGGATTTTCTGCCATCTTAAGTATAACGGTAATAGTAGTCTTAGTTGCTCAGAGTTTACCTCTTAATCTGTCCAACTTTGACTGGTATTCTTTTTGTATCTAAGATGGTCAGTATTCCGAATAGTGCGTTTTGTTTTTTTTAGTTTTAGTTGGTTGAAATTCAGTTCTCTATTTCTTTATTAGTTTAGTAATCTTTTTATTGTAATCCTTAGAGCTGAGTCCTATAGGCCCTTATTCATCATTTGCGTAGTGAGTTGGTTGTATCATCTCCCCATTTTTAGAACAAATTCAGCCCTGGTCACTCTTTTTTCAATTAGCACTTCATTTGATCCATTGTCCGATTTTATATTATTAGTCATTTTAGGTGTTAGGATTTTCTGCCATCTTAAGTATAACGGTAATAGTAGTCTTAGTTGCTCAGAGTTTACCTCTTATTCTGTCCAACTTTGACTTGTATTCTTTTGTATATAAGATGGTTAGTATTCTGAATAGTGCGTTTTGTTTTTCTTGTTTTTTTTAGATTTAGTTGATTGCAATTCAGTTCTCTATTTCTCAATTAGGTTTAGTTATTTTTTTATTGTAATCCTTAGAGCTCAGTCGTATAGGCCCTTATTCATCATTTGCGTAGTGAGTTGGCGGTACCATCTTCCTTTTTTTAGAACATAGTAAGCTCTGGTCACTCTTTTTTCAATTAGCAGTTGCTTTGATCCATTGTCTGATTTTAAAATATTTTTCATTCAAGGTGTTAGGATTTTCTGCCATCTTAAGTTCAAGGGTAATAGCAGTCTTAGTTGGTCAGAATATACCTCTCATTCTGTCCAACTTTGACTGGTATTCTTTTTGTATCTAAGATGGTCAGTATTCCGAATAGTGCGTTTTGTTTTTTTTAGTTTTAGTTGGTTGAAATTCAGTTCTCTATTTCTCCATTAGTTTTGTAATCTTTTTATTTTAATCCTTAGAGCTGAGTCGAATAGGCCCTTATTCATCATTTGCGTAGTGAGTTAGGGGTATCATCTCCCCATTTTTAGAACATATTCAGCCCTGGTCACTCTTTTTTCAATTAGCACTTCATTTGATCCATTGTCCGATTTTATATTATTAGTCATTTTAGGTGTTAGGATTTTCTGCCATCTTAAGTACAAGGGTAATAGCAGTCTTAGTTGGTCAGAATATACCTCTCATTCTGTCCAACTTTGACTGGTATTCTTTTTGTATCTAAGATGGTCAGTATTCCGAATAGTGCGTTTTTTTTTTTAGATTTAGTTGGTTGCAATTCAGTTCTCTATTTCTCAATTAGGTTTAGTTATTTTTTTATTGTAATCCTTAGAGCTGAGTCGTATAGGCCCTTATTCATCATTTGCGTAGTGAGTTGGTGGTATCATCTCCTCATTTTTAGAACATATTCAGCCCTGGTCACTCTTTTTTCACTTAGCCGTTACTTTGATCCATTTTCCGATTTTATATTATTAGTCATTTTAGGTGTTAGGATTTTCTGCCATCTTAAGTATAACGGTAATAGTAGTCTTAGTTGCTCAGAGTTTACCTCTTAATCTGTCCAACTTTGACTGGTATTCTTTTTGTATCTAAGATGGTCAGTATTCCGAACAGTGCGTTTTGTTTTTTTTAGTTTTAGTTGGTTGAAATTCAGTTCTCTATTTCTTTATTAGTTTAGTAATCTTTTTATTTTAATCCTTAGAGCCGAGTTGAATAGGCCCTTATTCATCATTTGCGTAGTGAGTTGGTGGTATCATCTCCCCATTTTTAGAACATATTCAGCCCTGGTCACTCTTTTTTCAATTAGCACTTCATTTGATCCATTGTCCGATTTTATATTATTAGTCATTTTAGGTGTTAGGATTTTCTGCCATCTTAAGTATAAGGGTAATAGCAGTCTTAGTTGGTCAGAATATACCTCTCATTCTGTCCAACTTTGACTGGTATTCTTTTTGTATCTAAGATGGTCAGTATTCCGAATAGTGCGTTTTTTTTTTTAGATTTAGTTGGTTGCAATTCAGTTCTCTATTTCTCAACTAGGTTTAGTTATTTTTTTATTGTAATCCTTAGAGCTCAGTCGTATAGGCCCTTATTCATCATTTGCGTAGTGAGTTCGTGGTATCATCTCCTCATTTTTAGAACATATTCAGCCCTGGTCACTCTTTTTTCACTTCGACGCTACTTTGATCCATTTTCCGATTTTATATTATTAGTCATTCTAGGTATTAGGATTTTCTGCCATCTTAAATACAAGGGTAATAGTAGTCTTAGTTGGTCAGAATATACCTCTCATTCTGTCCAACTTTGACTAGTATTCTTTTTGTATCTAATATGGTCAGTATTCCGAATAGTGCGTTTTGTTGGTTTTAGTTTAAGTTGGTTGAAATTCAGTTCTCTATTTCTCCATTAGTTTAGTAATCTTTTTATTTTAATCCTTAGAGCCAAGTCGAATAGGCCCTTATTCATCATTTGTGTAGTGAGTTGGTGGTATCATCTCCCCATTTTTAGAACATATTTAGCCCTGGTCACTCTTTTTTCAATTAGCACTTCATTTGATCCATTGTCCGATTTTATATTATTAGTCATTTTAGGTATTAGGATTTTCTGCCATCTTAAATACAAGGGTAATAGTAGTCTTAGTTGGTCAGAATATACCTCTCATTCTGTCCAACTTTGACTGGTATTCTTTTTGTATCTAATATGGTCAGTATTCCGAATAGTGCGTTTTGTTGGTTTTAGTTTAAGTTGGTTGAAATTCAGTTCTCTATTTCTCCATTAGTTTAGTAATCTTTTTATTTTAATCCTTAGAGCCAAGTCGAATAGGCCCTTATTCATCATTTGTGTAGTGAGTTGGTGGTATCATCTCCCCATTTTTAGAACATATTTAGCCCTGGTCACTCTTTTTTCAATTAGCACTTCATTTGATCCATTGTCCGATTTTATATTATTAGTCATTTTAGGTGTTAGGATTTTCTGCCATCTTAAGTATAACGGTAATAGTAGTCTTAGTTGGTCAGAATATACCTCTCATTCTGTCCAACTTTGACTGGTATTCTTTTTGTATCTAAGATGGTCAGTATTCCGAATAGTGCGTTTTGTTTTTTTTAGTTTTAGTTGGTTGAAATTCAGTTCTCTATTTCTTTATTAGTTTAGTAATCTTTTTATTTTAATCCTTAGAGCCGAGTTGAATAGGCCCTTATTCATCATTTGCGTAGTGAGTTGGTGGTATCATCTCCCCATTTTTAGAACATATTCAGCCCTGGTCACTCTTTTTTCAATTAGCACTTCATTTGATCCATTGTCCGATTTTATATTATTAGTCATTTTAGGTGTTAGGATTTTCTGCCTTCTTAAGTATAACGGTAATAGTAGTCTTAGTTGCTCAGAGTTTACCTCTTATTCTGTCCAACTTTGACTTGAATTCTTTTGTATATAAGATGGTTAGTATTCTGAATAGTGCGTTTTGTTTTTCTTGTTTTTTTTAGATTTAGTTGGTTGCAATTCAGTTCTCTATTTCTCAATTAGGTTTAGTTATTTTTTTATTGTAATCCTTAGAGCTGAGTCGTATAGGCCCTTATTCATCATTTGCGTAGTGAGTTGGTGGTATCATCTCCCCATTTTTAGAACATATTCAGCCCTGGTCACTCTTTTTTCAATTAGCACTTCATTTGATCCCTTGTCCGATTTTATATTATTAGTCATTCTAGGTGTTAGGATTTTCTGCCATCTTAAATACAAGTGTAATAGTAGTCTTAGTTGGTCAGAAATTACCTCTCATTCTGTCCAACTTTGACTAGTATTCTTTTTGTATCTAAGATGGTCAGTATTCCAAATAGTGCGTTTTGTTTATCCTAGTTTTTGTTGGTTGTAATTCAATTCTCTTTTTCTCCATTAGTTTTAGTAATTTTTTAATTGTAATCCTTAGAGCCTAGTCGAATAGGCCCTTATTCATCATTTGCGTGTTGAGTTGACGGTACCATGTCCCCATTTTTAGAACATATTCAGCCCTGGTCACTCTTTTTTCAATTAGCACTGCATTTGATCCATTGTCTGATTTTATAATATTAGTCATTCTAGGTGTTAGGATTTTCTGCCATCTTAAGTACAAGGGTAATAGTAGTCTTAGTTGGTCAGAATTTACCTCTTATTCTGTCCAACATTGATAACTATTCTTTCTATACCTTAGATAGTCAGTATTCCGATTAGTGGGTTTTGTTTTTCATGTTTTTTTTAGTTTTAGTTGGTTACAATTCAGTTCTCTATTTCTCAATTTGGTTTAGTTATTTTTTTATTGTAATCCTTAGAGCCGAGTCGAATAGGCCCTTATTCATCATTTGCGTGTTGAGTTGACGGTACCATGTACCCATTTTTAGAACATATTCAGCCCTGGTCACTCTTTTTTCAATTAGCACTTCATTTGATCCATTGTCTGATTTTATAATATTAGGCATTCTAGGTGTTAAGATTTTCTGCCATCTTAAATACAAGTGTAATAGTAGTCTTAGTTGGTCAGAAATTACCTCTCATTCTGTCCAACTTTGACTAGTATTCTTTTTGTATCTAAGATGGTCAGTATTCCAAATAGTGCGTTTTGTTTATCCTAGTTTTTGTTGGTTGTAATTCAATTCTCTTTTTCTCCATTAGTTTTAGTAATTTTTTAATTGTAATCCTTAGAGCCTAGTCGAATAGGCCCTTATTCATCATTTGCGTGTTGAGTTGACGGTACCATGTCCCCATTTTTAGAACATATTCAGCCCTGGTCACTCTTTTTTCAATTAGCACTGCATTTGATCCATTGTCTGATTTTATAATATTAGTCATTCTAGGTGTTAGGATTTTCTGCCATCTTAAGTACAAGGGTAATAGTAGTCTTAGTTGGTCAGAATTTACCTCTTATTCTGTCCAACATTGATAACTATTCTTTCTATACCTTAGATAGTCAGTATTCCGATTAGTGGGTTTTGTTTTTCATGTTTTTTTTAGTTTTAGTTGGTTACAATTCAGTTCTCTATTTCTCAATTTGGTTTAGTTATTTTTTTATTGTAATCCTTAGAGCCGAGTCGAATAGGCCCTTATTCATCATTTGCGTGTTGAGTTGACGGTACCATGTACCCATTTTTAGAACATATTCAGCCCTGGTCACTCTTTTTTCAATTAGCACTTCATTTGATCCATTGTCTGATTTTATAATATTAGGCATTCTAGGTGTTAAGATTTTCTGCCATCTTAAATACAAGGGTAATGTAGTCTTAGTTGGTCAGAATTTACCTTTTATTCTGTCAAAGTTTGAATATTATTCTTTTTGTATCTAATATGGTCAGTATTCCGAATAGTGCGTTTTTTTTTTTTTTAGTTTTAGTTGGTTGAAATTCAGTTCTCTATTTCTCCATTAGTTTAGTAATCTTTTTATTTTAATCCTTAGAGCCGAGTCGAATAGGCCCTTATTCATCATTTGCATAGTGAGTTGGCGGTACCATCTTCCTATTTTTAGAACATAGTAAGCTCTGGTCACTCTTTTTTCAATTAGCAGTTGCTTTGATCCATTGTCTGATTTTATAATATTAGTCATTCAAGGTGTTAGGATTTTCTGCCATCTTAAGTACAAGGGTAATAGTAGTCTTAGATGGTCAGAATTTACCTCTCATTCTGTCCAACTTCGATAAGTATTCTTTCTATACCTTAGATAGTCAGTATTCCGATTAGTGGGTTTTGTTTTTCTTGTTTTTTTTTAGATTTAGTTGGTTGCAATTCACTTCTCTATTTCTCAATTTGGTTTAGTTATTTTTTTATTGTAATCCTTAGAGCCGAGTCGAATAGGCCATTATTCATCATTTGCGTGTTGAGTTGACGGTACCATGTACCCATTTTTAGAACATATTCAGCCCTGGTCACTCTTTTTTCAATTAGCACTTCATTTGATCCATTGCCTGATTTTATAATATTAGGCATTCTAGATGTTAAGATTTTCTGCCATCTTAAATACAAGGGTAATGTAGTCTTAGTTGGTCAGAATTTACCTTTTATTCTGTCAAAGTTTGAATATTATTCTTTTTGTATCTAATATGGTCAGTATTCCGAATAGTGCGTTTTTTTTTTTTTAGTTTTAGTTGCTTGAAATTCAGTTCTCTATTTCTCCATTAGTTTAGTAATCTTTTTATTTTAATCCTTAGAGCCGAGTCGAATAGGCCCTTATTCATCATTTGCATAGTGAGTTGGCGGTACCATCTTCCTATTTTTAGAACATAGTAAGCTCTGGTCACTCTTTTTTCAATTAGCAGTTGCTTTGATCCATTGTCTGATTTTATAATATTAGTCATTCAAGGTGTTAGGATTTTCTGCCATCTTAAGTACAAGGGTAATAGTAGTCTTAGATGGTCAGAATTTACCTCTCATTCTGTCCAACTTCGATAAGTATTCTTTCTATACTTAAGTTGGTCAGTATTTCGATTAGTGGGTTTTGTTTTTCTTGTTTTTTTTTAGATCTAGTTGGTTGCAATTCAGTTCTCTATTTCTCAATTAGGTTTAGTTATTTTTTTATTGTAATCCTTAGAGCCGAGTCGAAAAGGCCCTTATTCATCATTTGCGTGTTCAGTTGACGGTACCATGTCCCCATTTTTAGAACATATTCAGCCCTGGTCACTCTTTTTTCACTTAGCCGTTACTTTGATCCATTGTCCGATTTTATATTATTAGTCATTCTAGGTGTTAGGATTTTCTGCCATCTTAAGTACAAGGGTAATAGTAGTCTTAGTTGGTCAGAAATTACCTCTCATTCTGTCCAACTTTGACTAGTATTCTTTTTGTATCTAAGATGGTCAGTATTCCGAATAGTGCGTTTTGTTTATCCTAGTTTTTGTTGGTTGTTATTCAATTCTCTTTTTCTCCATTAGTTTTAGTAATTTTTTAATTGTAATCCTTAGAGCCTAGTCGAATAGGCCCTTATTCATCATTTGCGTGTTGAGTTGACGGTACCATGTCCCCATTTTTAGAACATATTCAGCCCTGGTCACTCTTTTTTCACTTAGCCGTTACTTTGATCCATTGTACGATTTTATATTATTAGTCATTCTAGGTGTTAAGATTTTCTGCCATCTTAAATACAAGGGTAATAGTAGTCTTAGTTGGTCAGAAATTACCTCTCATTCTGTCCAACTTTGACTAGTATTCTTTTTGTATCTAAGATGGTCCGTATTCCGAATAGTGCGCTTTGTTTTTTCTTGTTTTTTTTAGTTTTTGTTGGTTGTAATTCAATTCTCTATTTCTCCATTAGTTTTAGTAATTTTTTAATTGTAATCCTTAGAGCCGAGTCGAATTGGCCCTTATTTATCATTTGCGTAGTTAGTTGGTGGTATCATCTCTCCATTTTTAGAACATATTCAGCCCTGGTCACTCTTTTTTAATTAGCACTTTATTTGATCCATTGTCTGATTTTATATTATTAGTCATTCTAGGTGTTAGGATTTTCTGCCATCTTAAGTAAAACGGTAATAGTAGCCTTTGTTGCTCAGAGATTACCTCTTAATCTGTCCAACTTTGACTTGTATTCTTTTGTACCTAAGATGGTCAGTATTCCGAATAGTGCGTTGTTTTTTTTATTTTTAGTTGGTTGAAATTCAGTTCTCTATTTCTCAATTAGGTTTAGTAAATTTTTTATTGTAATCCTTAGAGCCGAGTCGAATAGGCCCTTATTCATCATTTGCGTGTTCAGTTGACGGTACCATGTCCCCATTTTTAGAACATATTCAGCCCTGGTCACTCTTTTTTCACTTAGCCGTTACTTTGATCCATTGTCCGATTTTATATTATTAGTCATTCTAGGTGTTAGGATTTTCTGCCATCTTAAATACAAGTGTAATAGTAGTCTTAGTTGGTCTGAAATTACCTCTCATTCTGTCCGACTTTGACTAGTATTCTTTTTGTATCTAAGATGGTCAGTATTCCGAATAGTGCGTTTTGTTTATCCTAGTTTTTGTTGGTTGTAATTCAATTCTCTTTTTCTCCATTAGTTTTAGTAATTTTTTAATTGTAATCCTTAGAGCCGAGTCGAATTGGCCCTTATTTATCATTTGCGTAGTGAGTTGGCGGTACCATCTTCCCATTTTTAGAACATAGTAAGCTCTGGTCACTCTTTTTTCAATTAGCAGTTGCTTTGATCCATTGTCTGATTTTATAATATTAGTCATTTAAGGTGTTAGGATTTTCTGCCATCTTAAATACAAGGGTAATGTAGTCTTAGTTGGTCAGAATTTACCTCTTATTCTGTCAAAGTTTGAATATTATTCTTTTTGTATCTAATATGGTCAGTATTCCGAATAGTGCGTTTTTTTTTTTTTAGATTTAGTTGGTTGCAATTCAGTTCTCTATTTCTCAATTTGGTTTAGTAATTTTTTAATTGTAATCCTTAGAGCCGAGTCGAATAGGCCCTTATTCATCATTTGCATAGTGAGTTGGCGGTACCATCTTCCTATTTTTAGAACATAGTAAGCTCTGGTCACTCTTTTTTCAATTAGCAGTTGCTTTGATCCATTGTCTGATTTTATAATATTAGTCATTCAAGGTGTTAGGATTTTCTGCCATCTTAAGTACAAGGGTAATAGTAGTCTTAGATGGTCAGAATTTACCTCTCATTCTGTCCAACTTCGATAAGTATTCTTTCTATACTTAAGATGGTCAGTATTTCGATTAGTGGGTTTTGTTTTTCTTGTTTTTTTTAGATCTAGTTGGTTGCAATTCAGTTCTCTATTTCTCAATTAGGTTTAGTTATTTTTTTATTGTAATCCTTAGAGCCGAGTCGAATAGGCCCTTATTCATCATTTGCGTGTTCAGTTGACGGTACCATGTCCCCATTTTTAGAACATATTCAGCCCTGGTCACTCTTTTTTCACTTAGCCGTTGCTTTGATCCATTGTCCGATTTTATATTATTAGTCATTCTAGGTGTTAGGATTTTCTGCCATCTTAAATACAAGTGTAATAGTAGTCTTAGTTGGTCTGAAATTACCTCTCATTCTGTCCGACTTTGACTAGTATTCTTTTTGTATCTAAGATGGTCAGTATTCTGAATAGTGCGTTTTGTTTATCCTAATTTTTGTTGGTTGTAATTCAATTCTCTTTTTCTCCATTAGTTTTAGTAATTTTTTAATTGTAATCCTTAGAGCCGAGTCGAATTGGCCCTTATTTATCATTTGCGTAGTGAGTTGGCGGTACCATCTTCCCATTTTTAGAACATAGTAAGCTCTGGTCACTCTTTTTTCAATTAGCAGTTGCTTTGATCCATTGTCTGATTTTATAATATTAGTCATTTAAGGTGTTAGGATTTTCTGCCATCTTAAGTACAAGGGTAATAGCAGTCTTAGTTGGTCAGAATTTACCTCTTATTCTGTCCAACTTTGATAAGTATTCTTTCTATACTTAAGATGGTCAGTATTCCAATTAGTGGGTTTTGTTTTTCTTGTTTTTTTTAGATTTAGTTGGTTGCAATTCAGTTCTCTATTTCTCCATTAGTTTAGTAATCTTTTTATTTTAATCCTTAGAGCCGAGTCGAATAGGCCCTTATTCATCATTTGCATAGTGAGTTGGCGGTACCATCTTCCTATTTTTAGAACATAGTAAGCTCTGGTCACTCTTTTTTCAATTAGCAGTTGCTTTGATCCATTGTCTGATTTTATAATATTAGTCATTCAAGGTGTTAGGATTTTCTGCCATCTTAAGTACAAGGGTAATAGTAGTCTTAGATGGTCAGAATTTACCTCTCATTCTGTCCAACTTCGATAAGTATTCTTTCTATACCTTAGATAGTCAGTATTCCGATTAGTGGGTTTTGTTTTTCTTGTTTTTTTTTAGATTTAGTTGGTTGCAATTCAGTTCTCTATTTCTCAACTTGGTTTAGTTATTTTTTTATTGTAATCCTTAGAGCCGAGTCGAATAGGCCCTTATTCATCATTTGCGTGTTCAGTTGACGGTACCATGTCCCCATTTTTAGAACATATTCAGCCCTGGTCACTCTTTTTTCACTTAGCCGTTACTTTGATCCATTGTCCGATTTTATATTATTAGTCATTCTAGGTGTTAGGATTTTCTGCCATCTTAAATACAAGTGTAATAGTAGTCTTAGTTGGTCTGAAATTACCTCTCATTCTGTCCGACTTTGACTAGTATTCTTTTTGTATCTAAGATGGTCAGTATTCCGAATAGTGCGTTTTGTTTATCCTAGTTTTTGTTGGTTGTAATTCAATTCTCTTTTTCTCCATTAGTTTTAGTAATTTTTTAATTGTAATCCTTAGAGCCGAGTCGAATTGGCCCTTATTTATCATTTGCGTAGTGAGTTGGCGGTACCATCTTCCCATTTTTAGAACATAGTAAGCTCTGGTCACTCTTCTTTCAATTAGCAGTTGCTTTGATCCATTGTCTGATTTTATAATATTAGTCATTTAAGGTGTTAGGATTTTCTGCCATCTTAAGTACAAGGGTAATAGCAGTCTTAGTTGGTCAGAATTTACCTCTTATTCTGTCCAACTTTGATAAGTATTCTTTCTATACTTAAGATGGTCAGTATTCCGATTAGTGGGTTTTGTTTTTCTTGTTTTTTTTAGATTTAGTTGGTTGCAATTCAGTTCTCTATTTCTCAATTTGGTTTAGTTATTTTTTTATTGTAATCCTTAGAGCCGAGTCGAATAGGCCCTTATTCATCATTTGCGTGTTGAGTTGACGGTACCATGTCCCCATTTTTAGAACATATTCAGCCCTGGTCACTCTTTTTTCAATTAGCACTGCATTTGATCCATTGTCTGATTTTATAATATTAGGCATTCTAGGTGTTAGGATATTCTGCCATCTTAAGTACAAGGGTAATAGTAGTCTTAGTTGGTCAGAATTTACCTCTTATTCTGTCCAACATTGATAACTATTCTTTCTATACCTTAGATAGTCAATATTCCGATTAGTGGGTTTTGTTTTTCATGTTTTTTTTAGATTTAGTTGGTTACAATTCAGTTCTCTATTTCTCAATTTGGTTTAGTTATTTTTTTATTGTAATCCTTAGAGCCGAGTCGAATAGGCCCTTATTCATCATTTGCGTGTTGAGTTGACGGTACCATGTACCCATTTTTAGAACATATTCAGCCCTGGTCACTCTTTTTTCAATTAGCACTTCATTTGATCCATTGCCTGATTTTATAATATTAGGCATTCTAGGTGTTAAGATTTTCTGCCATCTTAAATACAAGGGTAATGTAGTCTTAGTTGGTCAGAATTTACCTTTTATTCTGTCAAAGTTTGAATATTATTCTTTTTGTATCTAATATGGTCAGTATTCCGAATAGTGCGTTTTTTTTTTTTTAGATTTAGTTGGTTGCAATTCAGTTCTCTATTTCTCAATTTGGTTTAGTAATTTTTTAATTGTAATCCTTAGAGCCGAGTCGAATAGGCCCTTATTCATCATTTGCATAGTGAGTTGGCGGTACCATCTTCCTATTTTTAGAACATAGTAAGCTCTGGTCACTCTTTTTTCAATTAGCAGTTGCTTTGATCCATTGTCTGATTTTATAATATTAGTCATTCAAGGTGTTAGGATTTTCTGCCATCTTAAGTACAAGGGTAATAGTAGTCTTAGATGGTCAGAATTTACCTCTCATTCTGTCCAACTTCGATAAGTATTCTTTCTATACTTAAGATGGTCAGTATTTCGATTAGTGGGTTTTGTTTTTCTTGTTTTTTTTAGATCTAGTTGGTTGCAATTCAGTTCTCTATTTCTCAATTAGGTTTAGTTATTTTTTTATTGTAATCCTTAGAGCCGAGTCGAATAGGCCCTTATTCATCATTTGCGTGTTCAGTTGAGGGTACCATGTCCCCATTTTTAGAACATATTCAGCCCTGGTCACTCTTTTTTCACTTAGCCGTTACTTTGATCCATTGTCCGATTTTATATTATTAGTCATTCTAGGTGTTAGGATTTTCTGCCATCTTAAATACAAGTGTAATAGTAGTCTTAGTTGGTCAGAAATTACCTCTCATTCTGTCCAACTTTGACTAGTATTCTTTTTGTATCTAAGATGGTCAGTATTCCGAATAGTGCGTTTTGTTTATCCTAGTTTTTGTTGGTTGTAATTCAATTCTCTTTTTCTCCATTAGTTTTAGTAATTTTTTAATTGTAATCCTTAGAGCCGAGTCGAATTGGCCCTTATTTATCATTTGCGTAGTGAGTTGGCGGTACCATCTTCCCATTTTTAGAACATAGTAAGCTCTGGTCACTCTTTTTTCAATTAGCAGTTGCTTTGATCCATTGTCTGATTTTATAATATTAGTCATTTAAGGTGTTAGGATTTTCTGCCATCTTAAGTACAAGGGTAATAGCAGTCTTAGTTGGTCAGAATTTACCTCTTATTCTGTCCAACTTTGATAAGTATTCTTTCTATACTTAAGATGGTCAGTATTCCGATTAGTGGGTTTTGTTTTTCTTGTTTTTTTTAGATTTAGTTGGTTGCAATTCAGTTCTCTATTTCTCAATTTGGTTTAGTTATTTTTTTATTGTAATCCTTAGAGCCGAGTCGAATAGGCCCTTATTCATCATTTGCGTGTTGAGTTGACGGTACCATGTCCCCATTTTTAGAACATATTCAGCCCTGGTCACTCTTTTTTCAATTAGCACTGCATTTGATCCATTGTCTGATTTTATAATATTAGGCATTCTAGGTGTTAGGATTTCCTGCCATCTTAAGTACAAGGGTAATAGTAGTCTTAGTTGGTCAGAATTTACCTCTTATTCTGTCAAACATTGATAACTATTCTTTCTATACCTTAGATAGTCAGTATTCCGATTAGTGGGTTTTGTTTTTCATGTTTTTTTTAGATTTAGTTGGTTACAATTCAGTTCTCTATTTCTCAATTTGGTTTAGTTATTTTTTTATTGTAATCCTTAGAGCCGAGTCGAATAGGTCCTTATTCATCATTTGCGTGTTGAGTTGACGGTACCATGTACCCATTTTTAGAACATATTCAGCCCTGGTCACTCTTTTTTCAATTAGCACTTCATTTGATCCATTGCCTGATTTTATAATATTAGGCATTCTAGGTGTTAAGATTTTCTGCCATCTTAAATACAAGGGTAATGTAGTCTTAGTTGGTCAGAATTTACCTTTTATTCTGTCAAAGTTTGAATATTATTCTTTTTGTATCTAATATGGTCAGTATTCCGAATAGTGCGTTTTTTTTTTTTAGTTTTAGTTGCTTGAAATTCAGTTATCTATTTCTCCATTAGTTTAGTAATCTTTTTATTTTAATCCTTAGAGCCGAGTCGAATAGGCCCTTATTCATCATTTGCATAGTGAGTTGGCGGTACCATCTTCCTATTTTTAGAACATAGTAAGCTCTGGTCACTCTTTTTTCAATTAGCAGTTGCTTTGATCCATTGTCTGATTTTATAATATTAGTCATTCAAGGTGTTAGGATTTTCTGCCATCTTAAGTACAAGGGTAATAGTAGTCTTAGATGGTCAGAATTTACCTCTCATTCTGTCCAACTTCGATAAGTATTCTTTCTATACTTAAGATGGTCAGTATTTCGATTAGTGGGTTTTGTTTTTCTTGTTTTTTTTAGATCTAGTTGGTTGCAATTCAGTTCTCTATTTCTCAATTAGGTTTAGTTATTTTTTTATTGTAATCCTTAGAGCCGAGTCGAATAGGCCCTTATTCATCATTTGCGTGTTCAGTTGACGGTACCATGTCCCCATTTTTAGAACATATTCAGCCCTGGTCACTCTTTTTTCACTTAGCCGTTACTTTGATCCATTGTCCGATTTTATATTATTAGTCATTCTAGGTGTTAGGATTTTCTGCCATCTTAAATACAAGTGTAATAGTAGTCTTAGTTGGTCAGAAATTACCTCTCATTCTGTCCAACTTTGACTAGTATTCTTTTTGTATCTAAATTCCGAATAGTGCGTTTTGTTTATCCTAGTTTTTGTTGGTTGTAATTCAATTCTCTTTTTCTCCATTAGTTTTAGTAATTTTTTAATTGTAATCCTTAGAGCCGAGTCGAATTGGCCCTTATTTATCATTTGCGTAGTGAGTTGGCGGTACCATCTTCCCATTTTTAGAACATAGTAAGCTCTGGTCACTCTTTTTTCAATTAGCAGTTGCTTTGATCCATTGTCTGATTTTATAATATTAGTCATTTAAGGTGTTAGGATTTTCTGCCATCTTAAGTACAAGGGTAATAGCAGTCTTAGTTGGTCAGAATTTACCTCTTATTCTTTCCAACTTTGATAAGTATTCTTTCTATACTTAAGATGGTCAGTATTCCGATTGGTGGGTTTTGTTTTTCTTGTTTTTTTTAGATTTAGTTGGTTGCAATTCAGTTCTCTATTTCTCAATTTGGTTTAGTAATTTTTTAATTGTAATCCTTAGAGCCGAGTCGAATTGGCCCTTATTTATCATTTGCGTAGTGAGTTGGCGGTACCATCTTCCCATTTTTAGAACATAGTAAGCTCTGGTCACTCTTTTTTCAATTAGCAGTTGCTTTGATCCATTGTCTGATTTTATAATATTAGTCATTTAAGGTGTTAGGATTTTCTGCCATCTTAAGTACAAGGGTAATAGCAGTCTTAGTTGGTCAGAATTTACCTCTTATTCTGTCCAACTTTGATAAGTATTCTTTCTATACTTAAGATGGTCAGTATTCCGATTAGTGGGTTTTGTTTTTCTTGTTTTTTTTAGATTTAGTTGGTTGCAATTCAGTTCTCTATTTCTCAATTTGGTTTAGTTATTTTTTTATTGTAATCCTTAGAGCCGAGTCGAATAGGCCCTTATTCATCATTTGCGTGTTGAGTTGACGGTACCATGTCCCCATTTTTAGAACATATTCAGCCCTGGTCACTCTTTTTTCAATTAGCACTGCATTTGATCCATTGTCTGATTTTATAATATTAGGCATTCTAGGTGTTAGGATTTCCTGCCATCTTAAGTACAAGGGTAATAGTAGTCTTAGTTGGTCAGAATTTACCTCTTATTCTGTCAAACATTGATAACTATTCTTTCTATACCTTAGATAGTCAGTATTCCGATTAGTGGGTTTTGTTTTTCATGTTTTTTTTAGATTTAGTTGGTTACAATTCAGTTCTCTATTTCTCAATTTGGTTTAGTTATTTTTTTATTGTAATCCTTAGAGCCGAGTCGAATAGGTCCTTATTCATCATTTGCGTGTTGAGTTGACGGTACCATGTACCCATTTTTAGAACATATTCAGCCCTGGTCACTCTTTTTTCAATTAGCACTTCATTTGATCCATTGCCTGATTTTATAATATTAGGCATTCTAGGTGTTAAGATTTTCTGCCATCTTAAATACAAGGGTAATGTAGTCTTAGTTGGTCAGAATTTACCTTTTATTCTGTCAATGTTTGAATATTATTCTTTTTGTATCTAATATGGTCAGTATTCCGAATAGTGCGTTTTTTTTTTTTAGTTTTAGTTGCTTGAAATTCAGTTATCTATTTCTCCATTAGTTTAGTAATCTTTTTATTTTAATCCTTAGAGCCGAGTCGAATAGGCCCTTATTCATCATTTGCATAGTGAGTTGGCGGTACCATCTTCCTATTTTTAGAACATAGTAAGCTCTGGTCACTCTTTTTTCAATTAGCAGTTGCTTTGATCCATTGTCTGATTTTATAATATTAGTCATTCAAGGTGTTAGGATTTTCTGCCATCTTAAGTACAAGGGTAATAGTAGTCTTAGATGGTCAGAATTTACCTCTCATTCTGTCCAACTTCGATAAGTATTCTTTCTATACTTAAGATGGTCAGTATTTCGATTAGTGGGTTTTGTTTTTCTTGTTTTTTTTAGATCTAGTTGGTTGCAATTCAGTTCTCTATTTCTCAATTAGGTTTAGTTATTTTTTTATTGTAATCCTTAGAGCCGAGTCGAATAGGCCCTTATTCATCATTTGCGTGTTCAGTTGACGGTACCATGTCCCCATTTTTAGAACATATTCAGCCCTGGTCACTCTTTTTTCACTTAGCCGTTACTTTGATCCATTGTCCGATTTTATATTATTAGTCATTCTAGGTGTTAGGATTTTCTGCCATCTTAAATACAAGTGTAATAGTAGTCTTAGTTGGTCAGAAATTACCTCTCATTCTGTCCAACTTTGACTAGTATTCTTTTTGTATCTAAATTCCGAATAGTGCGTTTTGTTTATCCTAGTTTTTGTTGGTTGTAATTCAATTCTCTTTTTCTCCATTAGTTTTAGTAATTTTTTAATTGTAATCCTTAGAGCCGAGTCGAATTGGCCCTTATTTATCATTTGCGTAGTGAGTTGGCGGTACCATCTTCCCATTTTTAGAACATAGTAAGCTCTGGTCACTCTTTTTTCAATTAGCAGTTGCTTTGATCCATTGTCTGATTTTATAATATTAGTCATTTAAGGTGTTAGGATTTTCTGCCATCTTAAGTACAAGGGTAATAGCAGTCTTAGTTGGTCAGAATTTACCTCTTATTCTTTCCAACTTTGATAAGTATTCTTTATATACTTAAGATGGTCAGTATTCCGATTGGTGGGTTTTGTTTTTCTTGTTTTTTTTAGATTTAGTTGGTTGCAATTCAGTTCTCTATTTCTCAATTTGGTTTAGTAATTTTTTAATTGTAATCCTTAGAGCCGAGTCGAATTGGCCCTTATTTATCATTTGCGTAGTGAGTTGGCGGTACCATCTTCCCATTTTTAGAACATAGTAAGCTCTGGTCACTCTTTTTTCAATTAGCAGTTGCTTTGATCCATTGTCTGATTTTATAATATTAGTCATTTAAGGTGTTAGGATTTTCTGCCATCTTAAGTACAAGGGTAATAGCAGTCTTAGTTGGTCAGAATTTACCTCTTATTCTGTCCAACTTTGATAAGTATTCTTTCTATACTTAAGATGGTCAGTATTCCGATTAGTGGGTTTTGTTTTTCTTGTTTTTTTTAGATTTAGTTGGTTGCAATTCAGTTCTCTATTTCTCAATTTGGTTTAGTTATTTTTTTATTGTAATCCTTAGAGCCGAGTCGAATAGGCCCTTACTCATCATTTGCGTGTTGAGTTGACGGTACCATGTCCCCATTTTTAGAACATATTCAGCCCTGGTCACTCTTTTTTCAATTAGCACTGCATTTGATCCATTGTCTGATTTTATAATATTAGGCATTCTAGGTGTTAGGATTTCCTGCCATCTTAAGTACAAGGGTAATAGTAGTCTTAGTTGGTCAGAATTTACCTCTTATTCTGTCAAACATTGATAACTATTCTTTCTATACCTTAGATAGTCAGTATTCCGATTAGTGGGTTTTGTTTTTCATGTTTTTTTTAGATTTAGTTGGTTACAATTCAGTTCTCTATTTCGCAATTTGGTTTAGTTATTTTTTTATTGTAATCCTTAGAGCCGAGTCGAATAGGTCCTTATTCATCATTTGCGTGTTGAGTTGACGGTACCATGTACCCATTTTTAGAACATATTCAGCCCTGGTCACTCTTTTTTCAATTAGCACTTCATTTGATCCATTGCCTGATTTTATAATATTAGGCATTCTAGGTGTTAAGATTTTCTGCCATCTTAAATACAAGGGTAATGTAGTCTTAGTTGGTCAGAATTTACCTTTTATTCTGTCAAAGTTTGAATATTATTCTTTTTGTATCTAATATGGTCAGTATTCCGAATAGTGCGTTTTTTTTTTTTAGTTTTAGTTGCTTGAAATTCAGTTATCTATTTCTCCATTAGTTTAGTAATCTTTTTATTTTAATCCTTAGAGCCGAGTCGAATAGGCCCTTATTCATCATTTGCATAGTGAGTTGGCGGTACCATCTTCCTATTTTTAGAACATAGTAAGCTCTGGTCACTCTTTTTTCAATTAGCAGTTGCTTTGATCCATTGTCTGATTTTATAATATTAGTCATTCAAGGTGTTAGGATTTTCTGCCATCTTAAGTACAAGGGTAATAGTAGTCTTAGATGGTCAGAATTTACCTCTCATTCTGTCCAACTTCGATAAGTATTCTTTCTATACTTAAGATGGTCAGTATTTCGATTAGTGGGTTTTGTTTTTCTTGTTTTTTTTAGATCTAGTTGGTTGCAATTCAGTTCTCTATTTCTCAATTAGGTTTAGTTATTTTTTTATTGTAATCCTTAGAGCCGAGTCGAATAGGCCCTTATTCATCATTTGCGTGTTCAGTTGACGGTACCATGTCCCCATTTTTAGAACATATTCAGCCCTGGTCACTCTTTTTTCACTTAGCCGTTACTTTGATCCATTGTCCGATTTTATATTATTAGTCATTCTAGGTGTTAGGATTTTCTGCCATCTTAAATACAAGTGTAATAGTAGTCTTAGTTGGTCAGAAATTACCTCTCATTCTGTCCAACTTTGACTAGTATTCTTTTTGTATCTAAATTCCGAATAGTGCGTTTTGTTTATCCTAGTTTTTGTTGGTTGTAATTCAATTCTCTTTTTCTCCATTAGTTTTAGTAATTTTTTAATTGTAATCCTTAGAGCCGAGTCGAATTGGCCCTTATTTATCATTTGCGTAGTGAGTTGGCGGTACCATCTTCCCATTTTTAGAACATAGTAAGCTCTGGTCACTCTTTTTTCAATTAGCAGTTGCTTTGATCCATTGTCTGATTTTATAATATTAGTCATTCAAGGTGTTAGGATTTTCTGCCATCTTAAGTACAAGGGTAATAGTAGTCTTAGATGGTCAGAATTTACCTCTCATTCTGTCCAACTTCGATAAGTATTCTTTCTATACTTAAGATGGTCAGTATTTCGATTAGTGGGTTTTGTTTTTCTTGTTTTTTTTAGATCTAGTTGGTTGCAATTCAGTTCTCTATTTCTCAATTAGGTTTAGTTATTTTTTTATTGTAATCCTTAGAGCCGAGTCGAATAGGCCCTTATTCATCATTTGCGTAGTGAGTTGGCGGTACCATCTTCCCATTTTTAGAACATAGTAAGCTCTGGTCACTCTTTTTTCAATTAGCAGTTGCTTTGATCCATTGTCTGATTTTATAATATTAGTCATTTAAGGTGTTAGGATTTTCTGCCATCTTAAGTACAAGGGTAATAGCAGTCTTAGTTGGTCAGAATTTACCTCTTATTCTGTCCAACTTTGATAAGTATTCTTTCTATACTTAAGATGGTCAGTATTCCGATTAGTGGGTTTTGTTTTTCTTGTTTTTTTTAGATTTAGTTGGTTGCAATTCAGTTCTCTATTTCTCAATTTGGTTTAGTTATTTTTTTATTGTAATCCTTAGAGCCGAGTCGAATAGGCCCTTATTCATCATTTGCGTGTTGAGTTGACGGTACCATGTCCCCATTTTTAGAACATATTCAGCCCTGGTCACTCTTTTTTCAATTAGCACTGCATTTGATCCATTGTCTGATTTTATAATATTAGGCATTCTAGGTGTTAGGATTTCCTGCCATCTTAAGTACAAGGGTAATAGTAGTCTTAGTTGGTCAGAATTTACCTCTTATTCTGTCAAACATTGATAACTATTCTTTCTATACCTTAGATAGTCAGTATTCCGATTAGTGGGTTTTGTTTTTCATGTTTTTTTTAGATTTAGTTGGTTACAATTCAGTTCTCTATTTCTCAATTTGGTTTAGTTATTTTTTTATTGTAATCCTTAGAGCCGAGTCGAATAGGTCCTTATTCATCATTTGCGTGTTGAGTTGACGGTACCATGTACCCATTTTTAGAACATATTCAGCCCTGGTCACTCTTTTTTCAATTAGCACTTCATTTGATCCATTGCCTGATTTTATAATATTAGGCATTCTAGGTGTTAAGATTTTCTGCCATCTTAAATACAAGGGTAATGTAGTCTTAGTTGGTCAGAATTTACCTTTTATTCTGTCAAAGTTTGAATATTATTCTTTTTGTATCTAATATGGTCAGTATTCCGAATAGTGCGTTTTTTTTTTTTTAGTTTTAGTTGCTTGAAATTCAGTTATCTATTTCTCCATTAGTTTAGTAATCTTTTTATTTTAATCCTTAGAGCCGAGTCGAATAGGCCCTTATTCATCATTTGCATAGTGAGTTGGCGGTACCATCTTCCTATTTTTAGAACATAGTAAGCTCTGGTCACTCTTTTTTCAATTAGCAGTTGCTTTGATCCATTGTCTGATTTTATAATATTAGTCATTCAAGGTGTTAGGATTTTCTGCCATCTTAAGTACAAGGGTAATAGTAGTCTTAGATGGTCAGAATTTACCTCTCATTCTGTCCAACTTCGATAAGTATTCTTTCTATACTTAAGATGGTCAGTATTTCGATTAGTCGGTTTTGTTTTTCTTGTTTTTTTTAGATCTAGTTGGTTGCAATTCAGTTCTCTATTTCTCAATTAGGTTTAGTTATTTTTTTATTGTAATCCTTAGAGCCGAGTCGAATAGGCCCTTATTCATCATTTGCGTGTTCAGTTGACGGTACCATGTCCCCATTTTTAGAACATATTCAGCCCTGGTCACTCTTTTTTCACTTAGCCGTTACTTTGATCCATGGTCCGATTTTATATTATTAGTCATTCTAGGTGTTAGGATTTTCTGCCATCTTAAATACAAGTGTAATAGTAGTCTTAGTTGGTCAGAAATTACCTCTCATTCTGTCCAACTTTGACTAGTATTCTTTTTGTATCTAAATTCCGAATAGTGCGTTTTGTTTATCCTAGTTTTTGTTGGTTGTAATTCAATTCTCTTTTTCTCCATTAGTTTTAGTAATTTTTTAATTGTAATCCTTAGAGCCGAGTCGAATTGGCCCTTATTTATCATTTGCGTAGTGAGTTGGCGGTACCATCTTCCCATTTTTAGAACATAGTAAGCTCTGGTCACTCTTTTTTCAATTAGCAGTTGCTTTGATCCATTGTCTGATTTCATAATATTAGTCATTTAAGGTGTTAGGATTTTCTGCCATCTTAAGTACAAGGGTAATAGCAGTCTTAGTTGGTCAGAATTTACCTCTTATTCTTTCCAACTTTGATAAGTATTCTTTCTATACTTAAGATGGTCAGTATTCCGATTGGTGGGTTTTCTTTTTCTTGTTTTTTTTAGATTTAGTTGGTTGCAATTCAGTTCTCTATTTCTCAATTTGGTTTAGTAATTTTTTAATTGTAATCCTTAGAGCCGAGTCGAATTGGCCCTTATTTATCATTTGCGTAGTGAGTTGGCGGTACCATCTTCCCATTTTTAGAACATAGTAAGCTCTGGTCACTCTTTTTTCAATTAGCAGTTGCTTTGATCCATTGTCTGATTTTATAATATTAGTCATTTAAGGTGTTAGGATTTTCTGCCATCTTAAGTACAAGGGTAATAGCAGTCTTAGTTGGTCAGAATTTACCTCTTATTCTGTCCAACTTTGATAAGTATTCTTTCTATACTTAAGATGGTCAGTATTCCGATTAGTGGGTTTTGTTTTTCTTGTTTTTTTTAGATTTAGTTGGTTGCAATTCAGTTCTCTATTTCTCAATTTGGTTTAGTTATTTTTTTATTGTAATCCTTAGAGCCGAGTCGAATAGGCCCTTATTCATCATTTGCGTGTTGAGTTGACGGTACCATGTCCCCATTTTTAGAACATATTCAGCCCTGGTCACTCTTTTTTCAATTAGCACTGCATTTGATCCATTGTCTGATTTTATAATATTAGGCATTCTAGGTGTTAGGATTTCCTGCCATCTTAAGTACAAGGGTAATAGTAGTCTTAGTTGGTCAGAATTTACCTCTTATTCTGTCAAACATTGATAACTATTCTTTCTATACCTTAGATAGTCAGTATTCCGATTAGTGGGTTTTGTTTTTCATGTTTTTTTTAGATTTAGTTGGTTACAATTCAGTTCTCTATTTCTCAATTTGGTTTAGTTATTTTTTTATTGTAATCCTTAGAGCCGAGTCGAATAGGTCCTTATTCATCATTTGCGTGTTGAGTTGACGGTACCATGTACCCATTTTTAGAACATATTCAGCCCTGGTCACTCTTTTTTCAATTAGCACTTCATTTGATCCATTGCCTGATTTTATAATATTAGGCATTCTAGGTGTTAAGATTTTCTGCCATCTTAAATACAAGGGTAATGTAGTCTTAGTTGGTCAGAATTTACCTTTTATTCTGTCAAAGTTTGAATATTATTCTTTTTGTATCTAATATGGTCAGTATTCCGAATAGTGCGTTTTTTTTTTTTTTAGTTTTAGTTGCTTGAAATTCAGTTATCTATTTCTCCATTAGTTTAGTAATCTTTTTATTTTAATCCTTAGAGCCGAGTCGAATAGGCCCTTATTCATCATTTGCATAGTGAGTTGGCGGTACCATCTTCCCATTTTTAGAACATAGTAAGCTCTGGTCACTCTTTTTTCAATTAGCAGTTGCTTTGATCCATTGCCTGATTTTATAATATTAGGCATTCTAGGTGTTAAGATTTTCTGCCATCTTAAATACAAGGGTAATGTAGTCTTAGTTGGTCAGAATTTACCTCTTATTCTGTCAAAGTTTGAATATTATTCTTTTTGTATCTAATATGGTCAGTATTCCGAATAGTGCGTTTTTTTTTTTTTTAGTTTTAGTTGCTTGAAATTCAGTTATCTATTTCTCCATTAGTTTAGTAATCTTTTTATTTTAATCCTTAGAGCCGAGTCGAATAGGCCCTTATTCATCATTTGCATAGTGAGTTGGCGGTACCATCTTCCTATTTTTAGAACATAGTAAGCTCTGGTCACTCTTTTTTCAATTAGCAGTTGCTTTGATCCATTGTCTGATTTTATAATATTAGTCATTCAAGGTGTTAGGATTTTCTGCCATCTTAAGTACAAGGGTAATAGTAGTCTTAGATGGTCAGAATTTACCTCTCATTCTGTCCAACTTCGATAAGTATTCTTTCTATACCTTAGATAGTCAGTATTCCGATTAGTGGGTTTTGTTTTTCTTGTTTTTTTTTAGATTTAGTTGGTTGCAATTCACTTCTCTATTTCTCAATTTGGTTTAGTTATTTTTTTATTGTAATCCTTAGAGCCGAGTCGAATAGGCCCTTATTCATCATTTGCGTGTTGAGTTGACGGTACCATGTCCCCATTTTTAGAACATATTCAGCCCTGGTCACTCTTTTTTCACTTAGCCGTTACTTTGATCCATTGTCCGATTTTATATTATTAGTCATTCTAGGTGTTAAGATTTTCTGCCATCTTAAATACAAGGGTAATAGTAGTCTTAGTTGGTCAGAAATTACCTCTCATTCTGTCCAACTTTGACTAGTATTCTTTTTGTATCTAAGATAGTCAGTATTCCGATTAGTGGGTTTTGTTTTTCTTGTTTTTTTTTTAGATTTAGTTGGTTGCAATTCACTTCTCTATTTCTCAATTTGGTTTAGTTATTTTTTTATTGTAATCCTTAGAGCCGAGTCGAATAGGCCCTTATTCATCATTTGCGTAGTTAGTTGGTGGTATCATCTCTCCATTTTTAGAACATATTCAGCCCTGGTCACTCTTTTTTAATTAGCACTTTATTTGATCCATTGTCTGATTTTATATTATTAGTCATTCTAGGTGTTAGGATTTTCTGCCATCTTAAGTAAAACGGTAATAGTAGCCTTTGTTGCTCAGAGATTACCTCTTAATCTGTCCAACTTTGACTTGTATTCTTTTGTATATAAGATGGTTAGTATTCCGAATAGTGCGTTTTGTTTTTCTTGTTTTTTTTAGATTTAGTTAGTTGCAATTCAGTTCTCTATTTCTCAATTAGGTTTAGTTATTTTTTTATTGTAATCCTTAGAGCTGAGTCGTATAGGCCCTTATTCATCATTTGCGTAGTGAGTTGGTGGTATCATCTCCCCATTTTTAGAACATATTCAGCCCTGGTCACTCTTTTTTCACTTAGCCGTTACTTTGATCCATTGTCCGATTTTATATTATTAGTCATTTTAGGTGTTAGGATTTTCTGCCATCATAAGTATAACGGTAATAGTAGTCTTAGTTGGTCAGAAATTACCTCTCATTCTGTCCAACTTTGACTAGTATTCTTTTTGTATCTAAGATGGTCAGTATTCCGAATAGTGCGTTTTGTTTATCCTAGTTTTTGTTGGTTGTAATTCAATTCTCTATTTCTCCATTAGTTTTAGTAATTTTTTAATTGTAATCCTTAGAGCCGAGTCGAATAGGCCCTTATTCATCATTTGCGTGTTGAGTTGACGGTACCATGTCCCCATTTTTAGAACATATTCAGCCATGGTCACTCTTTTTTCAATTAGCACTTCATTTGATCCATTGTCCGATTTTATATTATTAGTCATTTTAGGTATTAGGATTTTCTGCCATCTTAAGTATAACGGTAATAGTAGTCTTAGTTGGTCAGAAATTACCTCTCATTCTGTCCAACTTTGACTAGTATTCTTTTTGTATCTAAGATGGTCAGTATTCCGAATAGTGCGTTTTGTTTATCCTAGTTTTTGTTGGTTGTAATTCAATTCTCTATTTCTCCATTAGTTTTAGTAATTTTTTAATTGTAATCCTTAGAGCCGAGTCGAATAGGCCCTTATTCATCATTTGCGTGTTGAGTTGACGGTACCATGTACCCATTTTTAGAACATATTCAGCCCTGGTCACTCTTTTTTCAATTAGCACTGCATTTGATCCATTGTCTGATTTTATAATATTAGGCATTCTAGGTGTTAGGATTTCCTGCCATCTTAAGTACAAGGGTAATAGTAGTCTTAGTTGGTCAGAATTTACCTCTTATTCTGTCAAACATTGATAACTATTCTTTCTATACCTTAGATAGTCAGTATTCCGATTAGTGGGTTTTGTTTTTCATGTTTTTTTTAGATTTAGTTGGTTACAATTCAGTTCTCTATTTCTCAATTTGGTTTAGTTATTTTTTTATTGTAATCCTTAGAGCCGAGTCGAATAGGTCCTTATTCATCATTTGCGTGTTGAGTTGACGGTACCATGTACCCATTTTTAGAACATATTCAGCCCTGGTCACTCTTTTTTCAATTAGCACTTCATTTGATCCATTGCCTGATTTTATAATATTAGGCATTCTAGGTGTTAAGATTTTCTGCCATCTTAAATACAAGGGTAATGTAGTCTTAGTTGGTCAGAATTTACCTTTTATTCTGTCAAAGTTTGAATATTATTCTTTTTGTATCTAAGATAGTCAGTATTCCGATTAGTGGGTTTTGTTTTTCTTGTTTTTTTTTTAGATTTAGTTGGTTGCAATTCACTTCTCTATTTCTCAATTTGGTTTAGTTATTTTTTTATTGTAATCCTTAGAGCCGAGTCGAATAGGCCCTTATTCATCATTTGCGTAGTTAGTTGGTGGTATCATCTCTCCATTTTTAGAACATATTCAGCCCTGGTCACTCTTTTTTAATTAGCACTTTATTTGATCCATTGTCTGATTTTATATTATTAGTCATTCTAGGTGTTAGGATTTTCTGCCATCTTAAGTAAAACGGTAATAGTAGCCTTTGTTGCTCAGAGATTACCTCTTAATCTGTCCAACTTTGACTTGTATTCTTTTGTATATAAGATGGTTAGTATTCCGAATAGTGCGTTTTGTTTTTCTTGTTTTTTTTAGATTTAGTTAGTTGCAATTCAGTTCTCTATTTCTCAATTAGGTTTAGTTATTTTTTTATTGTAATCCTTAGAGCTGAGTCGTATAGGCCCTTATTCATCATTTGCGTAGTGAGTTGGTGGTATCATCTCCCCATTTTTAGAACATATTCAGCCCTGGTCACTCTTTTTTCACTTAGCCGTTACTTTGATCCATTGTCCGATTTTATATTATTAGTCATTTTAGGTGTTAGGATTTTCTGCCATCATAAGTATAACGGTAATAGTAGTCTTAGTTGGTCAGAAATTACCTCTCATTCTGTCCAACTTTGACTAGTATTCTTTTTGTATCTAAGATGGTCAGTATTCCGAATAGTGCGTTTTGTTTATCCTAGTTTTTGTTGGTTGTAATTCAATTCTCTATTTCTCCATTAGTTTTAGTAATTTTTTAATTGTAATCCTTAGAGCCGAGTCGAATAGGCCCTTATTCATCATTTGCGTGTTGAGTTGACGGTACCATGTCCCCATTTTTAGAACATATTCAGCCATGGTCACTCTTTTTTCAATTAGCACTTCATTTGATCCATTGTCCGATTTTATATTATTAGTCATTTTAGGTATTAGGATTTTCTGCCATCTTAAGTATAACGGTAATAGTAGTCTTAGTTGGTCAGAAATTACCTCTCATTCTGTCCAACTTTGACTAGTATTCTTTTTGTATCTAAGATGGTCAGTATTCCGAATAGTGCGTTTTGTTTATCCTAGTTTTTGTTGGTTGTAATTCAATTCTCTATTTCTCCATTAGTTTTAGTAATTTTTTAATTGTAATCCTTAGAGCCGAGTCGAATAGGCCCTTATTCATCATTTGCGTGTTGAGTTGACGGTACCATGTACCCATTTTTAGAACATATTCAGCCCTGGTCACTCTTTTTTCAATTAGCACTGCATTTGATCCATTGTCTGATTTTATAATATTAGGCATTCTAGGTGTTAGGATTTCCTGCCATCTTAAGTACAAGGGTAATAGTAGTCTTAGTTGGTCAGAATTTACCTTTTATTCTGTCAAAGTTTGAATATTATTCTTTTTGTATCTAATATGGTCAGTATTCCGAATAGTGCGTTTTTTTTTTTTAGTTTTAGTTGCTTGAAATTCAGTTATCTATTTCTCCATTAGTTTAGTAATCTTTTTATTTTAATCCTTAGAGCCGAGTCGAATAGGCCCTTATTCATCATTTGCATAGTGAGTTGGCGGTACCATCTTCCTATTTTTAGAACATAGTAAGCTCTGGTCACTCTTTTTTCAATTAGCAGTTGCTTTGATCCATTGTCTGATTTTATAATATTAGTCATTCAAGGTGTTAGGATTTTCTGCCATCTTAAGTACAAGGGTAATAGTAGTCTTAGATGGTCAGAATTTACCTCTCATTCTGTCCAACTTCGATAAGTATTCTTTCTATACTTAAGATGGTCAGTATTTCGATTAGTCGGTTTTGTTTTTCTTGTTTTTTTTAGATCTAGTTGGTTGCAATTCAGTTCTCTATTTCTCAATTAGGTTTAGTTATTTTTTTATTGTAATCCTTAGAGCCGAGTCGAATAGGCCCTTATTCATCATTTGCGTGTTCAGTTGACGGTACCATGTCCCCATTTTTAGAACATATTCAGCCCTTGGCACTCTTTTTTCACTTAGCCGTTACTTTGATCCATGGTCCGATTTTATATTATTAGTCATTCTAGGTGTTAGGATTTTCTGCCATCTTAAATACAAGTGTAATAGTAGTCTTAGTTGGTCAGAAATTACCTCTCATTCTGTCCAACTTTGACTAGTATTCTTTTTGTATCTAAATTCCGAATAGTGCGTTTTGTTTATCCTAGTTTTTGTTGGTTGTAATTCAATTCTCTTTTTCTCCATTAGTTTTAGTAATTTTTTAATTGTAATCCTTAGAGCCGAGTCGAATTGGCCCTTATTTATCATTTGCGTAGTGAGTTGGCGGTACCATCTTCCCATTTTTAGAACATAGTAAGCTCTGGTCACTCTTTTTTCAATTAGCAGTTGCTTTGATCCATTGTCTGATTTCATAATATTAGTCATTTAAGGTGTTAGGATTTTCTGCCATCTTAAGTACAAGGGTAATAGCAGTCTTAGTTGGTCAGAATTTACCTCTTATTCTTTCCAACTTTGATAAGTATTCTTTCTATACTTAAGATGGTCAGTATTCCGATTGGTGGGTTTTCTTTTTCTTGTTTTTTTTAGATTTAGTTGGTTGCAATTCAGTTCTCTATTTCTCAATTTGGTTTAGTAATTTTTTAATTGTAATCCTTAGAGCCGAGTCGAATTGGCCCTTATTTATCATTTGCGTAGTGAGTTGGCGGTACCATCTTCCCATTTTTAGAACATAGTAAGCTCTGGTCACTCTTTTTTCAATTAGCAGTTGCTTTGATCCATTGTCTGATTTTATAATATTAGTCATTTAAGGTGTTAGGATTTTCTGCCATCTTAAGTACAAGGGTAATAGCAGTCTTAGTTGGTCAGAATTTACCTCTTATTCTGTCCAACTTTGATAAGTATTCTTTCTATACTTAAGATGGTCAGTATTCCGATTAGTGGGTTTTGTTTTTCTTGTTTTTTTTAGATTTAGTTGGTTGCAATTCAGTTCTCTATTTCTCAATTTGGTTTAGTTATTTTTTTATTGTAATCCTTAGAGCCGAGTCGAATAGGCCCTTATTCATCATTTGCGTGTTGAGTTGACGGTACCATGTCCCCATTTTTAGAACATATTCAGCCCTGGTCACTCTTTTTTCAATTAGCACTGCATTTGATCCATTGTCTGATTTTATAATATTAGGCATTCTAGGTGTTAGGATTTCCTGCCATCTTAAGTACAAGGGTAATAGTAGTCTTAGTTGGTCAGAATTTACCTCTTATTCTGTCAAACATTGATAACTATTCTTTCTATACCTTAGATAGTCAGTATTCCGATTAGTGGGTTTTGTTTTTCATGTTTTTTTTAGATTTAGTTGGTTACAATTCAGTTCTCTATTTCTCAATTTGGTTTAGTTATTTTATTATTGTAATCCTTAGAGCCGAGTCGAATAGGTCCTTATTCATCATTTGCGTGTTGAGTTGACGGTACCATGTACCCATTTTTAGAACATATTCAGCCCTGGTCACTCTTTTTTCAATTAGCACTTCATTTGATCCATTGCCTGATTTTATAATATTAGGCATTCTAGGTGTTAAGATTTTCTGCCATCTTAAATACAAGGGTAATGTAGTCTTAGTTGGTCAGAATTTACCTTTTATTCTGTCAAAGTTTGAATATTATTCTTTTTGTATCTAATATGGTCAGTATTCCGAATAGTGCGTTTTTTTTTTTTTTAGTTTTAGTTGCTTGAAATTCAGTTATCTATTTCTCCATTAGTTTAGTAATCTTTTTATTTTAATCCTTAGAGCCGAGTCGAATAGGCCCTTATTCATCATTTGCATAGTGAGTTGGCGGTACCATCTTCCCATTTTTAGAACATAGTAAGCTCTGGTCACTCTTTTTTCAATTAGCAGTTGCTTTGATCCATTGCCTGATTTTATAATATTAGGCATTCTAGGTGTTAAGATTTTCTGCCATCTTAAATACAAGGGTAATGTAGTCTTAGTTGGTCAGAATTTACCTTTTATTCTGTCAAAGTTTGAATATTATTCTTTTCGTATCTAATATGGTCAGTATTCCGAATAGTGCGTTTTTTTTTTTTTTAGTTTTAGTTGCTTGAAATTCAGTTATCTATTTCTCCATTAGTTTAGTAATCTTTTTATTTTAATCCTTAGAGCCGAGTCGAATAGGCCCTTATTCATCATTTGCATAGTGAGTTGGCGGTACCATCTTCCTATTTTTAGAACATAGTAAGCTCTGGTCACTCTTTTTTCAATTAGCAGTTGCTTTGATCCATTGTCTGATTTTATAATATTAGTCATTCAAGGTGTTAGGATTTTCTGCCATCTTAAGTACAAGGGTAATAGTAGTCTTAGATGGTCAGAATTTACCTCTCATTCTGTCCAACTTCGATAAGTATTCTTTCTATACCTTAGATAGTCAGTATTCCGATTAGTGGGTTTTGTTTTTCTTGTTTTTTTTTAGATTTAGTTGGTTGCAATTCACTTCTCTATTTCTCAATTTGGTTTAGTTATTTTTTTATTGTAATCCTTAGAGCCGAGTCGAATAGGCCCTTATTCATCATTTGCGTGTTGAGTTGACGGTACCATGTCCCCATTTTTAGAACATATTCAGCCCTGGTCACTCTTTTTTCACTTAGCCGTTACTTTGATCCATTGTCCGATTTTATATTATTAGTCATTCTAGGTGTTAAGATTTTCTGCCATCTTAAATACAAGGGTAATAGTAGTCTTAGTTGGTCAGAAATTACCTCTCATTCTGTCCAACTTTGACTAGTATTCTTTTTGTATCTAAGATAGTCAGTATTCCGATTAGTGGGTTTTGTTTTTCTTGTTTTTTTTTTAGATTTAGTTGGTTGCAATTCACTTCTCTATTTCTCAATTTGGTTTAGTTATTTTTTTATTGTAATCCTTAGAGCCGAGTCGAATAGGCCCTTATTCATCATTTGCGTAGTTAGTTGGTGGTATCATCTCTCCATTTTTAGAACATATTCAGCCCTGGTCACTCTTTTTTAATTAGCACTTTATTTGATCCATTGTCTGATTTTATATTATTAGTCATTCTAGGTGTTAGGATTTTCTGCCATCTTAAGTAAAACGGTAATAGTAGCCTTTGTTGCTCAGAGATTACCTCTTAATCTGTCCAACTTTGACTTGTATTCTTTTGTATATAAGATGGTTAGTATTCCGAATAGTGCGTTTTGTTTTTCTTGTTTTTTTTAGATTTAGTTAGTTGCAATTCAGTTCTCTATTTCTCAATTAGGTTTAGTTATTTTTTTATTGTAATCCTTAGAGCTGAGTCGTATAGGCCCTTATTCATCATTTGCGTAGTGAGTTGGTGGTATCATCTCCCCATTTTTAGAACATATTCAGCCCTGGTCACTCTTTTTTCACTTAGCCGTTACTTTGATCCATTGTCCGATTTTATATTATTAGTCATTTTAGGTGTTAGGATTTTCTGCCATCATAAGTATAACGGTAATAGTAGTCTTAGTTGGTCAGAAATTACCTCTCATTCTGTCCAACTTTGACTAGTATTCTTTTTGTATCTAAGATGGTCAGTATTCCGAATAGTGCGTTTTGTTTATCCTAGTTTTTGTTGGTTGTAATTCAATTCTCTATTTCTCCATTAGTTTTAGTAATTTTTTAATTGTAATCCTTAGAGCCGAGTCGAATAGGCCCTTATTCATCATTTGCGTGTTGAGTTGACGGTACCATGTCCCCATTTTTAGAACATATTCAGCCATGGTCACTCTTTTTTCAATTAGCACTTCATTTGATCCATTGTCCGATTTTATATTATTAGTCATTTTAGGTATTAGGATTTTCTGCCATCTTAAGTATAACGGTAATAGTAGTCTTAGTTGGTCAGAAATTACCTCTCATTCTGTCCAACTTTGACTAGTATTCTTTTTGTATCTAAGATGGTCAGTATTCCGAATAGTGCGTTTTGTTTATCCTAGTTTTTGTTGGTTGTAATTCAATTCTCTATTTCTCCATTAGTTTTAGTAATTTTTTAATTGTAATCCTTAGAGCCGAGTCGAATAGGCCATTATTCATCATTTGCGTGTTGAGTTGACGGTACCATGTACCCATTTTTAGAACATATTCAGCCCTGGTCACTCTTTTTTCAATTAGCACTGCATTTGATCCATTGTCTGATTTTATAATATTAGGCATTCTAGGTGTTAGGATTTCCTGCCATCTTAAGTACAAGGGTAATAGTAGTCTTAGTTGGTCAGAATTTACCTCTTATTCTGTCAAACATTGATAACTATTCTTTCTATACCTTAGATAGTCAGTATTCCGATTAGTGGGTTTTGTTTTTCATGTTTTTTTTAGATTTAGTTGGTTACAATTCAGTTCTCTATTTCTCAATTTGGTTTAGTTATTTTTTTATTGTAATCCTTAGAGCCGAGTCGAATAGGTCCTTATTCATCATTTGCGTGTTGAGTTGACGGTACCATGTACCCATTTTTAGAACATATTCAGCCCTGGTCACTCTTTTTTCAATTAGCACTTCATTTGATCCATTGCCTGATTTTATAATATTAGGCATTCTAGGTGTTAAGATTTTCTGCCATCTTAAATACAAGGGTAATGTAGTCTTAGTTGGTCAGAATTTACCTTTTATTCTGTCAAAGTTTGAATATTATTCTTTTTGTATCTAAGATAGTCAGTATTCCGATTAGTGGGTTTTGTTTTTCTTGTTTTTTTTTTAGATTTAGTTGGTTGCAATTCACTTCTCTATTTCTCAATTTGGTTTAGTTATTTTTTTATTGTAATCCTTAGAGCCGAGTCGAATAGGCCCTTATTCATCATTTGCGTAGTTAGTTGGTGGTATCATCTCTCCATTTTTAGAACATATTCAGCCCTGGTCACTCTTTTTTAATTAGCACTTTATTTGATCCATTGTCTGATTTTATATTATTAGTCATTCTAGGTGTTAGGATTTTCTGCCATCTTAAGTAAAACGGTAATAGTAGCCTTTGTTGCTCAGAGATTACCTCTTAATCTGTCCAACTTTGACTTGTATTCTTTTGTATATAAGATGGTTAGTATTCCGAATAGTGCGTTTTGTTTTTCTTGTTTTTTTTAGATTTAGTTAGTTGCAATTCAGTTCTCTATTTCTCAATTAGGTTTAGTTATTTTTTTATTGTAATCCTTAGAGCTGAGTCGTATAGGCCCTTATTCATCATTTGCGTAGTGAGTTGGTGGTATCATCTCCCCATTTTTAGAACATATTCAGCCCTGGTCACTCTTTTTTCACTTAGCCGTTACTTTGATCCATTGTCCGATTTTATATTATTAGTCATTTTAGGTGTTAGGATTTTCTGCCATCATAAGTATAACGGTAATAGTAGTCTTAGTTGGTCAGAAATTACCTCTCATTCTGTCCAACTTTGACTAGTATTCTTTTTGTATCTAAGATGGTCAGTATTCCGAATAGTGCGTTTTGTTTATCCTAGTTTTTGTTGGTTGTAATTCAATTCTCTATTTCTCCATTAGTTTTAGTAATTTTTTAATTGTAATCCTTAGAGCCGAGTCGAATAGGCCCTTATTCATCATTTGCGTGTTGAGTTGACGGTACCATGTCCCCATTTTTAGAACATATTCAGCCATGGTCACTCTTTTTTCAATTAGCACTTCATTTGATCCATTGTCCGATTTTATATTATTAGTCATTTTAGGTATTAGGATTTTCTGCCATCTTAAGTATAACGGTAATAGTAGTCTTAGTTGGTCAGAAATTACCTCTCATTCTGTCCAACTTTGACTAGTATTCTTTTTGTATCTAAGATGGTCAGTATTCCGAATAGTGCGTTTTGTTTATCCTAGTTTTTGTTGGTTGTAATTCAATTCTCTATTTCTCCATTAGTTTTAGTAATTTTTTAATTGTAATCCTTAGAGCCGAGTCGAATAGGCCCTTATTCATCATTTGCGTGTTGAGTTGACGGTACCATGTACCCATTTTTAGAACATATTCAGCCCTGGTCACTCTTTTTTCAATTAGCACTGCATTTGATCCATTGTCTGATTTTATAATATTAGGCATTCTAGGTGTTAGGATTTCCTGCCATCTTAAGTACAAGGGTAATAGTAGTCTTAGTTGGTCAGAATTTACCTCTTATTCTGTCAAACATTGATAACTATTCTTTCTATACCTTAGATAGTCAGTATTCCGATTAGTGGGTTTTGTTTTTCATGTTTTTTTTAGATTTAGTTGGTTACAATTCAGTTCTCTATTTCTCAATTTGGTTTAGTTATTTTTTTATTGTAATCCTTAGAGCCGAGTCGAATAGGTCCTTATTCATCATTTGCGTGTTGAGTTGACGGTACCATGTACCCATTTTTAGAACATATTCAGCCCTGGTCACTCTTTTTTCAATTAGCACTTCATTTGATCCATTGCCTGATTTTATAATATTAGGCATTCTAGGTGTTAAGATTTTCTGCCATCTTAAATACAAGGGTAATGTAGTCTTAGTTGGTCAGAATTTACCTTTTATTCTGTCAAAGTTTGAATATTATTCTTTTTGTATCTAAGATAGTCAGTATTCCGATTAGTGGGTTTTGTTTTTCTTGTTTTTTTTTTAGATTTAGTTGGTTGCAATTCACTTCTCTATTTCTCAATTTGGTTTAGTTATTTTTTTATTGTAATCCTTAGAGCCGAGTCGAATAGGCCCTTATTCATCATTTGCGTAGTTAGTTGGTGGTATCATCTCTCCATTTTTAGAACATATTCAGCCCTGGTCACTCTTTTTTAATTAGCACTTTATTTGATCCATTGTCTGATTTTATATTATTAGTCATTCTAGGTGTTAGGATTTTCTGCCATCTTAAGTAAAACGGTAATAGTAGCCTTTGTTGCTCAGAGATTACCTCTTAATCTGTCCAACTTTGACTTGTATTCTTTTGTATATAAGATGGTTAGTATTCCGAATAGTGCGTTTTGTTTTTCTTGTTTTTTTTAGATTTAGTTAGTTGCAATTCAGTTCTCTATTTCTCAATTAGGTTTAGTTATTTTTTTATTGTAATCCTTAGAGCTGAGTCGTATAGGCCCTTATTCATCATTTGCGTAGTGAGTTGGTGGTATCATCTCCCCATTTTTAGAACATATTCAGCCCTGGTCACTCTTTTTTCACTTAGCCGTTACTTTGATCCATTGTCCGATTTTATATTATTAGTCATTTTAGGTGTTAGGATTTTCTGCCATCATAAGTATAACGGTAATAGTAGTCTTAGTTGGTCAGAAATTACCTCTCATTCTGTCCAACTTTGACTAGTATTCTTTTTGTATCTAAGATGGTCAGTATTCCGAATAGTGCGTTTTGTTTATCCTAGTTTTTGTTGGTTGTAATTCAATTCTCTATTTCTCCATTAGTTTTAGTAATTTTTTAATTGTAATCCTTAGAGCCGAGTCGAATAGGCCCTTATTCATCATTTGCGTGTTGAGTTGACGGTACCATGTCCCCATTTTTAGAACATATTCAGCCATGGTCACTCTTTTTTCAATTAGCACTTCATTTGATCCATTGTCCGATTTTATATTATTAGTCATTTTAGGTATTAGGATTTTCTGCCATCTTAAGTATAACGGTAATAGTAGTCTTAGTTGGTCAGAAATTACCTCTCATTCTGTCCAACTTTGACTAGTATTCTTTTTGTATCTAAGATGGTCAGTATTCCGAATAGTGCGTTTTGTTTATCCTAGTTTTTGTTGGTTGTAATTCAATTCTCTATTTCTCCATTAGTTTTAGTAATTTTTTAATTGTAATCCTTAGAGCCGAGTCGAATAGGCCCTTATTCATCATTTGCGTGTTGAGTTGACGGTACCATGTACCCATTTTTAGAACATATTCAGCCCTGGTCACTCTTTTTTCAATTAGCACTGCATTTGATCCATTGTCTGATTTTATAATATTAGGCATTCTAGGTGTTAGGATTTCCTGCCATCTTAAGTACAAGGGTAATAGTAGTCTTAGTTGGTCAGAATTTACCTCTTATTCTGTCAAACATTGATAACTATTCTTTCTATACCTTAGATAGTCAGTATTCCGATTAGTGGGTTTTGTTTTTCATGTTTTTTTTAGATTTAGTTGGTTACAATTCAGTTCTCTATTTCTCAATTTGGTTTAGTTATTTTTTTATTGTAATCCTTAGAGCCGAGTCGAATAGGTCCTTATTCATCATTTGCGTGTTGAGTTGACGGTACCATGTACCCATTTTTAGAACATATTCAGCCCTGGTCACTCTTTTTTCAATTAGCACTTCATTTGATCCATTGCCTGATTTTATAATATTAGGCATTCTAGGTGTTAAGATTTTCTGCCATCTTAAATACAAGGGTAATGTAGTCTTAGTTGGTCAGAATTTACCTTTTATTCTGTCAAAGTTTGAATATTATTCTTTTTGTATCTAATATGGTCAGTATTCCGAATAGTGCGTTTTTTTTTTTTTAGTTTTAGTTGCTTGAAATTCAGTTATCTATTTCTCCATTAGTTTAGTAATCTTTTTATTTTAATCCTTAGAGCCGAGTCGAATAGGCCCTTATTCATCATTTGCATAGTGAGTTGGCGGTACCATCTTCCTATTTTTAGAACATAGTAAGCTCTGGTCACTCTTTTTTCAATTAGCAGTTGCTTTGATCCATTGTCTGATTTTATAATATTAGTCATTCAAGGTGTTAGGATTTTCTGCCATCTTAAGTACAAGGGTAATAGTAGTCTTAGATGGTCAGAATTTACCTCTCATTCTGTCCAACTTCGATAAGTATTCTTTCTATACTTAAGATGGTCAGTATTTCGATTAGTGGGTTTTGTTTTTCCTGTTTTTTTTAGATCTAGTTGGTTGCAATTCAGTTCTCTATTTCTCAATTAGGTTTAGTTATTTTTTTATTGTAATCCTTAGAGCCGAGTCGAATAGGCCCTTATTCATTATTTGCGTGTTCAGTTGACGGTACCATGTCCCCATTTTTAGAACATATTCAGCCCTGGTCACTCTTTTTTCACTTAGCCGTTACTTTGATCCATTGTCCGATTTTATATTATTAGTCATTCTAGGTGTTAGGATTTTCTGCCATCTTAAATACAAGTGTAATAGTAGTCTTAGTTGGTCAGAAATTACCTCTCATTCTGTCCAACTTTGACTAGTATTCTTTTTGTATCTAAATTCCGAATAGTGCGTTTTGTTTATCCTAGTTTTTGTTGGTTGTAATTCAATTCTCTTTTTCTCCATTAGTTTTAGTAATTTTTTAATTGTAATCCTTAGAGCCTAGTCGAATAGGCCCTTATTCATCATTTGCGTGTTGAGTTGACGGTACCATGTCCCCATTTTTAGAACATATTCAGCCCTGGTCACTCTTTTTTCAATTAGCACTGCATTTGATCCATTGTCTGATTTTATAATATTAGGCATTCTAGGTGTTAGGATTTTCTGCCATCTTAAGTACAAGGGTAATAGTAGTCTTAGTTGGTCAGAATTTACCTCTTATTCTGTCCAACATTGATAACTATTCTTTCTATACCTTAGATAGTCAGTATTCCGCTTAGTGGGTTTTGTTTTTCATGTTTTTTTTAGATTTAGTTGGTTACAATTCAGTTCTCTATTTCTCAATTTGGTTTAGTTATTTTTTTATTGTAATCCTTAGAGCCGAGTCGAATAGGCCCTTATTCATCATTTGCGTGTTGAGTTGACGGTACCATGTACCCATTTTTAGAACATATTCAGCCCTGGTCACTCTTTTTTCAATTAGCACTTCATTTGATCCATTGCCTGATTTTATAATATTAGGCATTCTAGGTGTTAAGATTTTCTGCCATCTTAAATACAAGGGTAATGTAGTCTTAGTTGGTCAGAATTTACCTTTTATTCTGTCAAAGTTTGAATATTATTCTTTTTGTATCTAATATGGTCAGTATTCCGAATAGTGCGTTTTTTTTTTTTTTAGTTTTAGTTGGTTGAAATTCAGTTCTCTATTTCTCCATTAGTTTAGTAATCTTTTTATTTTAATCCTTAGAGCCGAGTCGAATAGGCCCTTATTCATCATTTGCATAGTGAGTTGGCGGTACCATCTTCCTATTTTTAGAACATAGTAAGCTCTGGTCACTCTTTTTTCAATTAGCAGTTGCTTTGATCCATTGTCTGATTTTATAATATTAGTCATTCAAGGTGTTAGGATTTTCTGCCATCTTAAGTACAAGGGTAATAGTAGTCTTAGATGGTCAGAATTTACCTCTCATTCTGTCCAACTTCGATAAGTATTCTTTCTATACCTTAGATAGTCAGTATTCCGATTAGTGGGTTTTGTTTTTCTTGTTTTTTTTTAGATTTAGTTGGTTGCAATTCACTTCTCTATTTCTCAATTTGGTTTAGTTATTTTTTTATTGTAATCCTTAGAGCCGAGTCGAATAGGCCCTTATTCATCATTTGCGTGTTGAGTTGACGGTACCATGTCCCCATTTTTAGAACATATTCAGCCCTGGTCACTCTTTTTTCACTTAGCCGTTACTTTGATCCATTGTCCGATTTTATATTATTAGTCATTCTAGGTGTTAAGATTTTCTGCCATCTTAAATACAAGGGTAATAGTAGTCTTAGTTGGTCAGAAATTACCTCTCATTCTGTCCAACTTTGACTAGTATTCTTTTTGTATCTAAGATAGTCAGTATTCCGATTAGTGGGTTTTGTTTTTCTTGTTTTTTTTTTAGATTTAGTTGGTTGCAATTCACTTCTCTATTTCTCAATTTGGTTTAGTTATTTTTTTATTGTAATCCTTAGAGCCGAGTCGAATAGGCCCTTATTCATCATTTGCGTAGTTAGTTGGTGGTATCATCTCTCCATTTTTAGAACATATTCAGCCCTGGTCACTCTTTTTTAATTAGCACTTTATTTGATCCATTGTCTGATTTTATATTATTAGTCATTCTAGGTGTTAGGATTTTCTGCCATCTTAAGTAAAACGGTAATAGTAGCCTTTGTTGCTCAGAGATTACCTCTTAATCTGTCCAACTTTGACTTGTATTCTTTTGTATATAAGATGGTTAGTATTCCGAATAGTGCGTTTTGTTTTTCTTGTTTTTTTTAGATTTAGTTAGTTGCAATTCAGTTCTCTATTTCTCAATTAGGTTTAGTTATTTTTTTATTGTAATCCTTAGAGCTGAGTCGTATAGGCCCTTATTCATCATTTGCGTAGTGAGTTGGTGGTATCATCTCCCCATTTTTAGAACATATTCAGCCCTGGTCACTCTTTTTTCACTTAGCCGTTACATTGATCCATTGTCCGATTTTATATTATTAGTCATTTTAGGTGTTAGGATTTTCTGCCATCATAAGTATAACGGTAATAGTAGTCTTAGTTGGTCAGAAATTACCTCTCATTCTGTCCAACTTTGACTAGTATTCTTTTTGTATCTAAGATGGTCAGTATTCCGAATAGTGCGTTTTGTTTATCCTAGTTTTTGTTGGTTGTAATTCAATTCTCTATTTCTCCATTAGTTTTAGTAATTTTTTAATTGTAATCCTTAGAGCCGAGTCGAATAGGCCCTTATTCATCATTTGCGTGTTGAGTTGACGGTACCATGTCCCCATTTTTAGAACATATTCAGCCATGGTCACTCTTTTTTCAATTAGCACTTCATTTGATCCATTGTCCGATTTTATATTATTAGTCATTTTAGGTATTAGGATTTTCTGCCATCTTAAGTATAACGGTAATAGTAGTCTTAGTTGGTCAGAAATTACCTCTCATTCTGTCCAACTTTGACTAGTATTCTTTTTGTATCTAAGATGGTCAGTATTCCGAATAGTGCGTTTTGTTTATCCTAGTTTTTGTTGGTTGTAATTCAATTCTCTATTTCTCCATTAGTTTTAGTAATTTTTTAATTGTAATCCTTAGAGCCGAGTCGAATAGGCCCTTATTCATCATTTGCGTGTTGAGTTGACGGTACCATGTACCCATTTTTAGAACATATTCAGCCCTGGTCACTCTTTTTTCAATTAGCACTTCATTTGATCCATTGTCTGATTTTATAATATTAGGCATTCTAGGTGTTAAGATTTTCTGCCATCTTAAGTACAAGGTTAATAGTAGTCTTAGTTGGTCAGAATTTCCCTGTTATTCTGTCAAAGTTTGAATATTATTCTTTTTGTATCTAATATGGTCAGTATTCCGAATAGTGCGTTTTTTTTTTTTTAGTTTTAGTTGGTTGAAATTCAGTTCTCTATTTCTCCATTAGTTTAGTAATCTTTTTATTTTAATCCTTAGAGCCGAGTCGAATAGGCCCTTATTCATCATTTGCGTAGTGAGTTGGCGGTACCATCTTCCTATTTTTAGAACATAGTAAGCTCTGGTCACACTTTTTTCAATTAGCAGTTGCTTTGATCCATTGTCTGATTTTATAATATTAGTCATTCAAGGTGTTAGGATTTTCTGCCATCTTAGGTACAAGGGTAATAGTAGTCTTAGTTGGTCAGAATTTACCTCTCATTCTGTCCAACTTCGATAAGTATTCTTTTTGTACCTAAGATGGTCAGTATTCCGAATAGTGCATTTTTTTTTTCTTGTTTTTTTTAGTTTTAGTTGGTTGCAATTCAGTTCTCTATTTCTCCATTTGGTTTAGTTATTTTTTTATTGTAATCCTTAGAGCTGAGTCGTATAGGCCCTTATTCATCATTTGCATAGTGAGTTGGTGGTATCATCTCCCCATTTTTAGAACATATTCAGCCAGGGTCACTCTTTTTTCAATTAGCACTTCATTTGATCCATTGTCCGATTATGTATTATTAGTCATTTTAGGAGTTAGGATTTTCTGCCATCATAAGTATAATGGTAATAGTAGTCTTAGTTGGTCAGAATTTCCCTGTTATTCTGTCAAAGTTTGAATATTATTCTTTTTGTATCTAATATGGTCAGTATTCCGAATAGTGCGTTTTTTTTTTCTTGTTTTTTTTTAGTTTTAGTTGGTTGAAATTCAGTTCTCTATTTCTCCATTAGTTTAGTAATCTTTTTATTTTAATCCTTAGAGCCGAGTCGAATAGGCCCTTATTCATCATTTGCGTGTTGAGTTGGCGGTACCATCTCCCCATTTTTAGAACATAGTAAGCTCTGGTCACACTTTTTTCAATTAGCAGTTGCTTTGATCCATTGTCCGATTTTATAATATTAGTCATTCAAGGTGTTAGGATTTTCTGCCATCTTAAGTACAAGGGTAATAGTAGTCTTAGTTGGTCAGAATTTACCTCTCATTCTGTCCAACTTCGATAAGTATTCTTTTTGTACCTAAGATGGTCAGTATTCCGAATAGTGCGTTTTTTTTTTCTTGTTTTTTTTAGTTTTAGTTGGTTGGAATTCAGTTCTCTATTTCTCCATTTGGTTTAGTTATTTTTTTATTGTAATCCTTAGAGCTGAGTCGTATAGGCCCTTATTCATCATTTGCATAGTGAGTTGGTGGTATCATCTCCCCATTTTTAGAACATATTCATCCATGGTCACTCTTTTTTCAATTAGCACTTCATTTGATCCATTGTCCGATTTTATATTATTAGTCATTTTAGGTGTTAGGATTTTCTGCCATCATAAGTATAATGGTAATAGTAGTCTTAGTTGGTCAGAATTTCCCTGTTATTCTGTCAAAGTTTGAATATTATTCTTTTTGTATCTAATATGGTCAGTATTCCGAATAGTGCGTTTTTTTTTTCTTGTTTTTTTTAGTTTTAGTTGGTTGAAATTCAGTTCTCTATTTCTCCATTTGGTTTAGTTATTTTTTTATTGTAATCCTTAGAGCTTAGTCGAATAGGCCCTTATTCATCATTTGCGTGTTGATTTGGCGGTACCATCTCCCCATTTTTAGAACATATTCAGCCCTGGTCACTCTTTTTTCAATTAGCAGTTGCGTTGATCCATGGTCTGATTTTATAATATTAGTCATTCAAGGTGCTAGGATTTTCTGCCATCTTAAGTACAAGGGTAATAGTAGTCTTAGTTGGTTAGAATTTACCTTTTATTCTGTCCAAGTTTCAATATTATTCTTTTTGTATCTAATATGGTCAGTATTCCGAATAGTGCGTTTTTTTTAGATTTAGTTGGTTGCAATTCAGTTCTCTATTTCTCAATTAGGTTTAGTTATTTTTTTATTGTAATCCTTAGAGCCGAGTCGAATAGGCCCTTATTCATCATTTGCGTGTTGAGTTGACGGTACCATGTCCCCATTTTTAGAAAGATCTGCCCAAAGTTAGAAGTTTTTATTTGATCCCTTAATAGTTATATTTTAGTTGGTTTTAGAATAAAGGCACACTTAGTGTGTTATTGTCTAAAAAATTAATCCACTTAAGACTGGGTTCCCAAACATTTTTGTACCTGGTACCTTACACAATATATTCAGTATACAACAATATATAAAGTGTGTTATCGATAATTTTAATAGTACACTTTGTTTAAATGAAACGTTTGAACCGGTTAAGAATATGTAATAACAAAATGCTTTTGTTTGTCATCCTGGTATATCATGTTCTAAGTTTCTAATGGAAATCAAATCAAGTTAGACGAAATAGAGAGGTTTATAATTTCAATGCTAGCTTGTTTTGGTTTCTAATTAGCATCTTAGAATATGGCTTCCTTAATGTACAACAATAATTAAAATGCGTTATCGATAATTTTAATAGTACGCTTTGTTTAAATGAAACGTTTGAATCGGTAAGAATATTTAAAAACAAAAGCTTTTGTTTGTCATCCTGGAATATCATGTTCTAAATTTCTAATAGAAATCAAATTAAGTTAAACGAAATAGAGAGGTTAATAATTTCAATGCTAGCTTGTTTTGGTTTCTAATTAGCATCCTAAAATATGGCTTCCTTGATGTACAACAATAATTAAAGTGTGTTATCGATAATTTTAATAGTACACTTTGTTTAAATGAAACGTTTGAATCGGTAAGAATACTTAAGAATGTTAGATATGATTTTCAATTGTTAAACAAATCATGCTAATAACAACTTTATACATTAATAACGGATTAAACTGCTCGGTCCCCCTAATGGTTAAGTCTAAGTTTCTAATGGAAATCAAACTGAGTTAGACGAAATGGAGAGGTTTATAATTCCAATGCTAGCTTGTTTATGTTTCTAATTAGCTTCTTAGAATATGGCTCCCTAATGCACAGAAATAAACTCCATGATCTAGCGATTAACTATTACATCTAAAATTAAACCTTAACTAATAAGAATACCATAAATAGCAAATTATACTTTTTGTTTTCCCTAAACATATCGTTGAAACTTTGGTTTACTTATAATGCACTGAAATTCAGACGATATTGTATTCCAAGATTTTTATAGCAATTATGCATTTTGAAAGGATGTAAACTGGATTGCATTATCTAATAATTCATTCACTTAATGAAAACCTATTTCCAGTCATTTTTTTTTTTTTTGGCATATAACTTTATTATGTGGATACGTTTCGACTAATTTGTCATTTACAATCCATCAAGAACTTCATTAACATCTCAGAAGAGTTATAAGTCATCTTTTTTCTTTTTTTTATTATTCATGTCATTAGCTAAAATCTTTTCTTGGAGGTCCATTGTCCTCCATGGTCCTTTTGTTAAAAATGTCGAGAATTAGCAACTCACTATTCATAATGTAAACACACCTTAACTGTAGACCATTTATCCTGCACTCACTAGGGCACAATTCTCAAGTATACTTAAGATAATGTATAGATGCTGCCTAATAGGGGAGGTGACAATATCTCTTCCAGAGGAAGATTTTGATCGAGAATTAGCAATTCACTATTCTTAATGTAAACACATGCAGAGCAAAACACCACATTTTCACACCTTAACTGTAGGCCATTTATCCTGCATGCACCAGGGGGTCACCTTCCAAGGAAGATGCTGGTAATTGAAGAACCAACATGGGGGGGGGGGGGTGACAATATCTCTCCCAGAGGAAGATTTTGATCGAGAATTAGCAACTCACTATTCATAATGTAAACACACCTTAACTGTAGACCATTTATCCTGCACTCACTAGGGCACAATTCTCAAGTATACTTAAGATAATGTATAGATGCTGCCTAATAGGGGAGGTGATAATATCTCTTCCAGAGGAAGATTTTAATCGAGAATTAGCAATTCGCTATTCTTAATGTAAACACATGCAGAGCAAAACACCACATTTTCACACCTTAACTGTAGGCCATTTATCCTGCATGCACTAGGGCCCAATTCTCTAGTAAGATGCTGCTAATGGTGGAACATATTGTAATGAAAAAAATTAAGGATCAGTTAAAAGAAAGGATATGTCTGGCTTAGTTGGTAAAGAACCATGATGGGATACATGAGAGACCCGGGTTCGAGTCCCGGTCCTGGTCATATCTTTTCTTTTCAAATAGAAATAATTTGAGTTCCCGTACACAATCCATTCCGATTCAGAATCATGTTCAGTGATTAGAGAAAGACTACAGAATCGCAAAGTAGACACATTACTCAGCAAAATTTTGTAATAAATAAAAGGATGTAATAAACAACCACAAGATAAACGTGATGATAACTGATTTATTCAGAGCGCACAAAAGAGAAAGAACATACCAACATGAGCAACACCAACAGAGTGAGAACTCCCACTGCCATACATATATAGTGGTGACATAATAACACATACATAAATGGGGAATTATCAACAACACCCACCATTAATTCCACATTCGGTCTAAGATTATACTTTAACAAAATTTACAAGTTTACAGAAATATTCAAACTTATTTTCTGGTAATGCCTTAGTTAATAAGTCTGCTATTTGTTCTTTAGACTCAATTTTAATATTTATGTAATTATTCCAAGTTTTATGACTTTTCCTTAGACCATATAGTGCTTTAACTAATTTTAATACCTGCACTGCACTGCACTTGAGACCATCCGGTGGCCTCATATACACAGGAACTGATAACTCACTTTTTAAAAATGCTGAACGCTCATCTAGTTGGTTGATGTAGAGCTCACGTTCAACAGCTACAGAGAGCAGGATTCGAAGAGTGACCATCCTTGCCACTGGGGCGAACAAGTCTTCATCCTCTGTTAAAGGCTGTTGGTAGCCCCTGGCTACCAAACGAGCTTTCTTCTTGGGTGCACCATCCACAATTTTTGAGGTAAAAATCCATCTACTATCAATTATTGGCTGGTCTTCTGGAGGGTCAACCACCTCCCAAGTCTGATTTTCTTCTAAAGACAATAATTCATTGTTTATGGCTTCTCGCCAACCCATGTCCTTGATGGCATCATCATAACTTTGATGAGTATCACATGCAGAGAGAGCCATCTCATATGCCAGTGATGTGACAAAATCTTCAAGATATTTAGGCTTCATTCTTGTTCGTTTCGGTTTTTTTTCTGAATTTTCTTCTTCTTCATCTATTGATTTGAAACCAAAAAAACTTCTTCATCATCAGTAGTAGACTTCCTTGGGTTATCTTCTTCAGGCAGAACCACAATCTGTTTAGTGTCAGTAACAGGCAATTCTTGAGATGTTTCTGATCCTCCATTTTCATCAAAAATAACATTACGAGCAAACTCTATTTTCCTTGTAGAGGGATTCCACAGCCTGTAACCGTTTTCGCAGAAACCGACAAGAAAAAGTCTCTTTGACCTTTCACCAAGTTTCCCTTTCCTGTCCTCTTTGTGGATGTGAGAATATGCCGGGCATCCAAAAACTTTTATTTTCTTGAGATCAGGTTCAAATCCATACCATCGCTTTGCAGGAACTTCACCGTCGGGTAGGGCATTTGTGGGTAGTCTATTAACAAGATATGTCGCCGACATAATAGCCTCTCCCCACATTTCCTTTTCCAAATTACTATCAAACAGTAGGCATCTAGCTTTATCAAGTAATGTTCGATTCATACGTTCCGAGATGCCGTTCTGGGATGGATTCCTCGGCATAGAATATTCTAATACTATCCCTCTTGTTTTGCAAAAATTAATAAAATCATGAGATACGTATTCGCCTCCTCTATCGCCTCTTAAATTTTTTAGTGACACACCAAATTTAGTTTCAACCATAGCCAAATACCACTTAAATTTTTCAAATACTTCTGATTTATGTCTTAATAAGTAAGTAACACAAAAGTGACTAAAATTATCAACAAAAGTTACAAAATAATTGTATCCATCATATGTAGGAGGTGTTATCTTTCCACAAACGTCACTTGATACACTCTCCAAAATTCTTGTGGTCTTCCTTTCATCCGGGATCCGCTTAGCATAAGGTAGCTTTGATTGTTTACCTTTCATACACACCTCACATAGTCCAACCGGGTACTTAGAAGAATGGCCCATTCTTCGGTGCATCAGATCATTTATATGGCCTGTCACATTTGCACATTCCTGAAATACGTTCAGTTTAACAACATATAAACGTCCAAAAACTTGTCCATATAACACTTTGTTTCCATAAAATATCATTACAGACGATTTTTCAAAAATCACGCGACATCCCTTTTCTTCTAATTTCCGAACTGATAACAAGTTGAATGCTAAATTTTCACATATGAGAACGTCAGTAATTTTAATTCGAGCACCATCATCAGAAAAACAAGATAAGTTACCTTTGTGAGTTGCTTTAACACATTGTCCTTCCTTCGCAACACTAATGTTAACTTTTTCGGGACCAATGTCTTTCAAATATGGTCTATAATCATTTTTAACCATGTGACTACTTGCACCACTATCAACAACAAACATCAAACTTGCAACCTCCTCAGGGGGTGTCATCAAACATGTGACATGCTTATCATCTGATAAACAATCCACACTCTTTTCATTAAATGACATCATAAATGTGAACTCTTCCTCATTAGACACTCCAGCTACATGTTTATTTCTTAATTTCGGACAATTGTTCTTCATATGTCCCTGCTGTTTACAATAATAGCATTTACCAACAAATGAGCTGGATTGCACATTAACTTTAGTGTCCTTTGTTTTAGTAAATTTGAATTTGGCCTTTGGATGTCTATAAGATACAAAAGCACTCACCTGCTCTTCCTTCTTGCCTTTTCTCTCCTCTTCTGCAAGTAGAGTATTTTTCACATATTCTAGGCTAATTGCTGATTTGTCCTTGTTGCACAAAATATCTAATGCAGAAACTACACTGTCGAAATCCGAAGGCATAGCCACCAATAACTGATTGACGATCTCCTCTTCCTCCAATTTTCCGCCCGCCACTTTAACATATTTGTCGCACCGGCCATCGTTTAACCGGGTAATAAACAGAGAACACGAGTAACAAAAAAAAAACTTCGGACCACGTGCGATAATAACCTCAAAACTGATACGCACTAAATTTCCGAAAACACGTTTATCAATTTCTACTTAAGAGTTCCCTTAGACGTCTGGGCCCATAACCTTTTGTAATAAATAAAAGGATGTAATAAACAACCACAAGATAAACGTGATGATAACTGATTTATTCAGAGCGCACAAAAGAGAAAGAACATACCAACATGAGCAACACCAACAGAGTGAGAACTCCCACTGCCATACATATATAGTGGTGACATAATCACACATACGTAAATGGGGAATTATCAACAACACAAAATAAACAGTTACATGGCTGGTAAGCAAAATGGGAGAATTCCTTTTTTCAAGGATTCAATTTGTATACTATTGTGCTCTGAGGTTTTTAATTTATAGAATATTTTCAGTGTTAAGAGCCCAAAGTGTGAAGTTTTTATTTGATCCCTTAATAGTTATATTTTAATTAGTTTGTGGAAGTTGGTTTTAGAATAAGGCACACTTAGTGTGTTATTGTCTAAAAAATTAATTCACCTAAGACTGGGTTCCCAAACATTTTTTTACCTGGAACCCCCCCTCCTGTTAAAATGAAAGCCTCCCACGCCACCTTCACGATATACTGAATAGGGACATGAAAAAAAAAAACCGGGTATTACATTTTAAAATAACATTTATTTTTAATGTCACAGAATACATTAAAACTTTCAATGTATTAAAAAAAAAGTACTGGTGAGAGGACGATAACTATGCCTAAGGGATCATTTTTTTTATTTTCAATATATCTCGACTCCCCCCCCCCCATTTTAGGAACCCCTGATCTAGGGTTTTATAGAATTAATTTTCCTGAAGTAACGAGCAAATTAATGTTAAACACTAGGACATTTATCCTTCATGCGCTCAAACCTAATTTTGAAGGGTAATTCTGATAAATAAAATGGTTATAAGAGGGAAGAAACATTATCCTGGCACTCACTAGGGCACAATTCTCAAGTATACTTAAGATAATGTATAGATGCTGCTAATAGGGGAGGTGACAATATCTCTCCCATAGGAAAATTTTGATCGAGAATTAGCAACTCACTATTCATAATGTTTACACGTCTTAATTGTTGGCAATATCCTGCATGCACTAGAGCCCACTTTCCAAGGAAGATGTTGGTAATTGAAGAACATACATGGAGGAGGAGACATCTTTTCGAGAGGAAGATTTTGATTAAGAATTAGCAACTCACTATTCATAATTTAAACACATGCAGAGCATAACACCATATTTTCACACCTTAACTTTATCCTGCATGCACTAGGGGTCACCTTCCAAGGAAGATGCTGGTAATTAAAGAACCAACATGGGGGAGGAGACAATATCTCTCCCATAGGAAGATTTTGATCGAGAATTAGCAACTCACTATTCTATAATTTCAGTGCTAGCTTGTTTTGTTTTCTAATTAGCATCTTGGAATATGGATTCCTTAATGTACAGAAAGAATTAAGGTGTGGTATCGATTACTTAAAGAATACAGTTTGTTTAAATGAAACGTTTGAATTGTTAAGAATATTTATTAACAAAATGCTTTTGTTTGTCATCCTGGAATATCATGTTCTAAGTTTCTAATGGAAATCAAATCAAGTTAGACGACATAGAGAGGTTTATAATTTCAATGCTAGCTTGTTTTGGTTTCTTATTAGCATCCTAAAATATAGCTTCCTTAATGTACAACAATAATTAAAGTGTGTTATCGATAATTTTAATAGTAGACTTTCTTTAAATGGAACGTTTGAATCGGTAAGAATATTTAATAACAAAATGCTTTTGTTTGTCATCCTGGAATATTATGTTCTAAGTTTCTAATGGAAATCAAATCAAGTTAGACGAAATGGAGAGGTTTATAATTTGGATGCTAGCTTGTTTTGGTTTCTAATAAGCATCTTGGAATATGGCTTCCTTAATGTACAAGAATAATTAAAGTGTGGTATCGATAATTTTAATAGTACAATTTGTTTAAATGAAACGTTTGAATCGTTAAGAATATTTAATTTGAATATGATTTTTAACCGTTTTAATAAATCCTGCTTATAACAACATAATACATTAATAAAGTATTAAACTGATCGCTTCGCCTTAAGGATTATTTTCATCATTTTGGAATGTCTTGTTCTAAATTTCTAATGGAAATCAAATCGAGTTAGACAAAATAGAGAGGTTTATAATTTGAATGCTAACTTTTTTGGATTCTTTTTAGCATCTCAGAATATGGCTTCCTTAATGTACAACAATAATTAAAATGCGTTATCTATAATTTGAATAATACATTTTGTTTAAATCAAACATTTGGATCCAAATGAATACTGAATAACAAAAAGCTTTTGTTTATCATTGTGGAGTGTCTCTTTTTAAGTTTCTAATGGAAATCAAATCAAATCGAGTTAGACGAAATAGAGAGGTTTATAATCTCAATGCTAGCTTGTTTTGGTTTCTAATTAGCATCCTGGAATATTGCTTCCTTAATGTACAACAATAATTAAAGTGCGTTATCTATAATATTAATAGTACACTTTGTTGAATCGTTAAGAATACTCAATAACAAAATACTTTTGTTTGTCATCCTGGAAAATCATGTTCTAAGTTTCTAATGGAAATCAAATCAAGTTAGACGAAATAGAGAGGTTTATAATTTCATTGCTAGCTTGTTTTGGTTTCTAATTAGCATACTAAAATATGGCTTCCTTAATGTACAACAATATATAAAGTGTGTTATTGATCATTTTAATAGTACACTTTGTTTAAATGAAACATTTGATCCGGTAAGAATATTTAATAACAAAATGCTTTTGTTTGTCATCCTGGAATATCATGTTTTAAGTTTCTAATGGAAATCAAATCAAGTTAGACGAAATAGAGAGGTTTATAATTTCAATGCTAGCTTGTTTTGGTTTCTAATTAGCATCCTAAAATATGGCTTCCGTAATGTTCAACAATAATCAAGGTATGGTGTCGATTACTTAAATAATATAGTTTGTTTAAACGAAACATTTTTATCGGTAAGAATACTTAAGAATGTTAGATATGATTTTCAATTGTTAAACAAATCATGCTAATAACAACTTTATACATTAATAACGGATTAAACTGCTCGGTCCCCCTAATGGTTAAGTCTAAGTTTCTAATGGAAATCAAACTGAGTTAGACGAAATGGAGAGGTTTATAATTCCAATGCTAGCTTGTTTATGTTTCTAATTAGCTTCTTAGAATATGGCTCCCTAATGCACAGAAATAAACTCCATGATCTAGCGATTAACTATTACATCTAAAATTAAACCTTAACTAATAAGAATACCATAAATAGCAAATTATACTTTTTGTTTTCCCTAAACATATCGTTGGAACTTTGGTTTACTTATAATGCACTGAAATTCAGACGATATTGTATTCCAAGATTTTTATAGCAATTATGCTTAAACCAATGTATTTAGAATATTGGATTGCACTTATAGTTCCCACATTTACATATTCAGATAAATTTTAGTATGTAAATTGCCCGCTTACTGAAAAGCAAAGTAAATGGAGAATAACGACCCCCCGGTTTCCCAAATTCACTAGGTTGCACCCAGAACATGACACTTTTTCACACTTCAACTCTAGGACATTTATCCTGCATATACTAGTTCCAAATTTCCTAGGAAGATGCTCAAGTGAGGGGAAGCAACATCTCTTTGAGACTAAGAAGTTGATTGAAAAAAGCAACTAGCCATTCATAATGTAAAAATTTTAAAAAAACTAAAAACTTAACCCAAATGGAATTTAATGATGGATCTTATGAACAAATAATTTTAAAAATAGCATGTTTGTACATTTTTTAGTAACCATCAGTTGAAATCATTTATTTGTATCAGTAAGAATATTAATAATAACTAAACAGGTTATTTAATATGCAATCGATTTCTTCTAATAGTAAGTTGTTTTTTATTATTCAATGAAATTTACAAGTGTATTATGCTAATACAACAGGTAAATTGGATGAATGGTACATATTGGCATGAATAAAGACAAGTAGAGAAACTACCCAGTGGTAGTCCTCAAATATCTAATAGTAAGTTAAAACATAAATAACAAATTTAACTTTTTGGCTCCTGGTTTCCTAAGTTCACTCTGTTGTCCGAACATTACACTACTTTTTCACACTTCAACTCTAGTGCATGCAGTAGGGTCAAATCTCTTAGGAAGATGCTCAAGTGAGGGGAGGCATCACTCTCAGGCTAAGGTAATCAGAAACAACAACTCACCATTCATAATGTAGAAATTAAAAGAAAAAACCCAACCCAAATAGCATTTAATGATGGATCTTAGGATCAAATAATTTCAAAAGTAGTAGATGATGGACTGAATTGGTAACAAAAAATAAGCAAAACTTATTTTTTATTAATGATGCCTATGTTGTTGGCCATCTTCAGGGCAAATAGTGGTTGAGATGACTTGTCACAACACTACAACTGTCAACTGGATAATACATAAATATAAAGAATTAATGAAGTAGCAGTATGAGTTTGTTCATATTTTTAGTATGAAAGGAGGGAATCATGATAGGTTCATTGAGGAGCTATCACATTTTTTTACATAAATAAATTGTGAGATATATTATTAAACAAATACAACATTTTCACAACAATATAAATCTTTTTAGATGAAAAATTTGGATCCGTTAAGAATTCTATTATTAATTAAACAATTTGTGTAATAGTTAAAAGAATCCTGCTAATAATTACTTACTTACAGCAATAATAGCAAATTAAAATTTTTTGTTCCCCTAATCATTTTTAAGTCATCATACAAAGTCTTGCTCCAAGAGGCTAATGGAAATCAAACCAATTTAGATGAAATAAAGAGGTTTATAATTTTGTGCTAGCTTGTTTTGTTTTCTATTGGCATCTTGGAATAAGTCTTAGCTAATGTAAAAACAATTAAGGAAGTGCTTTTATGATTATTTTACTCATATGGTTTGTTTAAGTGAATCATTTGTATTGCTATGAATACTTATATAGGCTGAACAGTTTGCTTAATAGGCAATCAATATCTGTTAACTTAAACAATTATAGCAAATTAATGTTAAACACTAGGACATTTATCCTTCATGTGCTCAAGCCTAATTTTGAAGGGTAATTCTGATAAATAAAATGGTTATAAGAGGGAAGAAACATTATCCTGCACTCACTAGGGCACAATTCTCAAGTATACTTAAGATAATGTATAGATGCTGCTAATAGGGGAGGTGACAATATCTCTTCCAGAGGAAGATTTTGATCAAGAATTAGCAATTCACTATTGTTAATGTAAACACATGCAGAGCAAAACACCACATTTTCACACCTTAACTGTAGGCCATTTATCCTGCATGCACTAGGGGTCACCTTCCAAGGAAGATGCTGGTAATTGAAGAACCAACATGGGGGAGGTGACAATATCTCTTCCAGAGGAAGATTTTGATCGAGAATTAGCAACTCACTATTCATAATGTAAACACACCTTAACTGTAGACCATTTATCCTGCACTCACTAGGGCACAATTCTCAAGTATACTTAAGATAATGTATAGATGCTGCTAATAGGGGAGGTGACAATATCTCTTCCAGAGGAAGATTTTGATCGAGAATTAGCAATTCACTATTCTTAATGTAAACACATCCAGAGCAAAACACCACATTTTCACACCTTAACTGTAGGCCATTTATGCACTAGGGCCCAATTCTCTAGTAAGATGCTGCTAATGGCGGAACATATAGTAATGAAAAAAATTAAGGATCAGTTAAAAGAAAGGATATGTCTGGCTTAGTTGGTAAAGAACCATGATGGGATACATGAGAGACCCGGGTTCGAGTCCCGGTCCTGGTCATATCTTTTCATTTCAAATAGAAATAATTTGAGTTCCCCTACACAATCCATTCCGATTCAGAATCATGTTCAGTGATTAGAGAAAGACTACAGAATTGCAAAGTAGACACATTACTCAGCAAAATAAACAGTTACATGGCTGGTAAGCAAAATGGGAGAATTCCTTTTTTCAAGGATTCAATTTGTATACTATTATGCTCTGAGGTTTTTAATTTATAGAATATTTTCAGTGTTAAGATCTGCCCAAAGTGTGAAGTTTTTATTTGATCCCTTAATAGTTATATTTTAGTTAGTTTTAGAGAAAAGGCACACTTAGTGTGTTATTGTCTAAAAAATTAATCCACCTAAGACTGGGTTCCCAAACATTTTTGTGCCTGGACCCCCCCCCCCTCGTGTTAAAATGAAAGCCTCCCACGCCACCTTTCACAATATACTGAATAGACATATGAAAAAAAACAACGATTATTACATTTTAAAATAACATTTATTTTTAATGTCACAGAATACATTAAAACTTTCAATGTATTAAAAAAAAAGTACTGCTCGGGGGGGGGGGGGGGGGGGGGTGCTACCATCTGATGCCAAATACAGAAACTAGTACTTTAACGCCCTACAATGGACCAATTTGTTAATTTATTTTATCCCATTGCTTTTCTTGAATGTTGTTCACTTAATGTTTTAAATACGTGATGTTTTTATATTTTAAAGCAATGGGCGTAAATTTCGAAGGTATCTCCTCAGAAAAAAAAGTCGTTAGCAGGAAATGTTTATTTTTCATGAAAAAGTATAGTCCCTCCCCCATAGTCGTTATTGTATAGATAATACTTACCGATATTCGCGATAAATTACTTAAATATTTGCTTTTTTGATGAAATATTAAATTTCTGATAATTGCTTCTTAAATTAATCAAAAATTATTGAAACACGCGGTTTTAAGTTGATTATGCTTTTAAGGGGCTTGAAAATGAATATTTGCTTGTGATTGAGAAAACTAGGTAAAGAAATAGCATTTGTAACAATGGTTTTAATATCCGTCGTCAGATAGCAGCACCTCCAAAGGGCTAGGATTGTTAACTAGCTATGACGTATTCGTATTTATTTGAGAACTAGCTTTTTGTTAAAACGATCAAATGGTGTAACATATAAATAATTATATTATTATAAGATTTAATATAGATTATTTTAGTTGTTTAACTCTTTTAAATGTACTTTGGATTGCAATGGTAGTGGTAAGAAAGTGTTTGTTAATAACAACTTTGAAGACAATTTAATATTTTATTTAATACTAATTTTTTCCCCAATCTTTCTAGAAAGGACGAAATCCCTGATTGCAACATGTTTGTAATTATCTGGAATACATGCCTCATGTACATATTTATATGTGTACTAGTGTATGGAAAAATCTTCAAATTCTCAATTTTTAGTTCTCGGTTCAAATGCCTGGGTTATTTACAGAAGAAAATAATGAAAACTGGGTTTGGTGCTTCGACTCTCAACGGGTTTGAAAGTATTTAAGTTTACTTTTTTTGTCTCTTTGTTTAATTACCTCTAATAATATTAGTTGATCTTATATATAAGAGAAAGAAAATTGTCCCGGTGGCAGTAAAGTAATAATTCCTTGAGTAGTTTATCACTATTTAAGGATTATTTATTTGAAATCCACCCCACCATTCTTTTTAATTGCATTGATTACATGTTTCAAAAGTGGTTATAACTTTGAAGATGTTTACTGTTGGATAATCATACAATTTAATACAGAGCTGATTTATTTAACATTTGTTACAAAATGTCTGTAGATATCATGATATGGAGTATATGGCTAATCATCTCTGCCAGCAGTACTGTTCTCACCTTCAATCAGCAGATTAAAAGAAAGAAACAACTGATGTATTTTAGAATCAATGGATGCCATCAAGCGGCAAGGTATTTAAGTACACATTTACATGAAGGGTAACTATATCTGTAGAAATAGTTCTAAAATAAATCCATGCATTTAGTTTAACATCTTGGAATGAGGTTGCTGTCTCTAGTTGATAAGTCTCTTTTGGACTTTTCATGTGAGATGATCAATATTGGGTCTTGATCGGTTTTAATATCTTTTCTTTATCCCAATGACTCCCAAATATTTAGAATATTGTTTTTCCAAAATTTTAGGGATATAAGACTTAGAATTTTGGATTTCCAATTGAATTCTTGAACAATTATTGAATTTTTTTCTTCTTTTACTGAATTGGTGTTATTTCTCCTAGTTCTTTTTCTTATGTGGAGTAGGTGAAAGAAATTAAATCAATTTGAAATAGTAAAGGCGTACCATTATTAGCTTTTTGGCTAAGAAATAAATAAAAACTCTTGTCTCATCGTTGTAACTATTGGATAAATTAAAGGAAAACTCAGCTGTATGAAAAATCTACATCAGATTGGTAATGGTGAAAATCATTTGAATGTAACACGGTAAGTAATATTTCAGTTAAGTTTATTATTTATGCTCAGTATATTTATTACTAGAATTGATAAACAAATAAATAGTGATAATATTAAAAAAAAAAAAAAATAGTGAAATAACTAAAAAAAAAAACAAACACTTTAATTTAAATGTTACAATTCGCTTGATATGAGAATAATAATATTTAACTAAAAAGTAGTTTAATAGTAATCCAATTCATGCTAAAAATAACATGAAACATTAGTAATCGATTAATCTTTCACTTCCTGTTAGTATTTTTATTTGTCATCATGGAAAGTCTTGTTTTAAGATGCTAATGGAAAACAAACCATAGTAGATGAATTAGAGAGGTTTATAATTTTGTGCTAGCTTGTTTTGTTTTCTAATTAGCATCTTGGAATATGGATTCCTTAATGTACAGAAAGAATTAAGGTGTGGTATCGATTACTTAAAGAATACAGTTTGTTTAAATGAAACATTTGTGTCCGTAGGAACACTAATATTAACAAAACGGTCTGTTCAATTGGCAATTGATTTCTGCTGATATTAAGTTAAAGCATTGATAGTTAATAAAACTGCACGGTTCCCCTTAAGACTTTTGTTTGTCATCCTGGAATATCATGTTTTAAGTTTCTAATGGAAATCAAATCAAGTTAGACGAAATAGAGAGGTTTATAATCTCAATGCTAGCTTGTTTTGGTTTCTAATTAGCATCTTAGAATATGGCTTCCACAATGTACAACAATAATTAAAGTGCGTTATCTATAATTTTAATAGTACACTTTGTTTAAATAAAACGTGTAAACAGGTAAGAATATTTAATAGAAAAATGCTTTTGTTTGTCATCCTGGAATATCATGTTCTAAGTTTCTAATGGAAATCAAATCAAGTTAGACGAAATAGAGAGGTTTATAATTTCGATGCTAGCTTGTTTTGGTTTCTAATAAGCATCTTGGAATATGGCTTCCTTAATGTACAACAATAATTAAAGTGTGGTATCGATAATTTCAATAGTACAATTTGTTTAAATGAAACGTTTGAATCGTTAAGAATATTTAATTTGAATATGATTTTTAACCGTTTTAATAAATCCTGCTAATAAAAACATAATACATTAATGAAGTATTAAACTGATCGCTTTGCCTTAAGGATTATTTTCGTCATTGTGGAATGTCTTGTTCTAAATTTCTAATGGAAATCAAATCGAGTTAGACAAAATAGAGAGGTTTATAATTTGAATGCTAGCTTTTTTGGACTCTTTTTAGCATCTTAGAATATGGCTTCCTTAATGTACAACAATAATTAAAATGCGTTATCTATAATTGGAATAATACATTTTGTTTAAATGAAACATTTGGATCCAAATGAATACTGAATAACAAAAGGCTTTTGTTTATCATTGTGGAGTGTCTCTTTTTAAGTTTCTAATGGAAATCAAATCGAGTGAGACAAAATAGAGAGGCTTATAATTTCAATGATAGCTTGTTTTGGTTTCTAATTAGCATCTTGGAATATGGCTTCCTTAATTTACAATAATAATTAAAGTGTGTTATCGATAGTTTTAGTAGTACACTTTGTTTAAATGAAACGTTTGAATCGGTAAGGATATTTAATAACAAAATGCTTTTGTTTGTTATCCTGGAATATCATGTTCTAAGTTTCTAATGGAAATCAAATCAAGTTAGACGAAATAGAGAGGTTTATAATTTCGATGCTAGCTTGTTTTGGTTTCTAATTAGCATCTTAGAATATGGCTTCCTTAATGTACAATAATAATTAACGTGTGTTATCGATAATTTTAGTAGTACACTTTCTTTAAATGGAACGTTTGAATCGGTAAGGATATTTAATAACAAAATGCTTTTGTTTGTTATCCTGGAATATCATGTTCTAAGTTTCTAATGGAAATCAAATCAAGTTAGACGAAATAGAGAGGTTTATAATTTCGATGCTAGCTTGTTTTGGTTTCTAATTAGCATCTTAGAATATGGCTTCCTTAATGTACAATAATAATTAAAGTGAGTTATCGATAATTTTAGTAGTACACTTTCTTTAAATGGAACGTTTGAATCGGTAAGGATATTTAATAACAAAATGCTTTTGTTTGTTATCCTGGAATATCATGTTCTAAGTTTCTAATGGAAATCAAATCAAGTTAGACGAAATAGAGAGGTTTATAATTTCAATGCTAGCTTGTTTTGGTTTCTTATTAGCATCCTAAAATATGGCTTCCTTAATGTACAACAATAATTAAAGTGTGTTATCGATAATTTTAATAGTAGACTTTCTTTAAATAGAACGTTTGAATCGGTAAGAATATTTATTAACAAAATGCTTTTGTTTGTCATCCTGGAATATCATGTTCTAAGTTTCTAATGGAAATCAAATCAACTGTACAAATTCAAAAATCAAATCTACTGTTATTTTTCCTTTATTTACTCTTTAATTTCATTTTGGTTATATCTTCTTTCATTTTACTCATGTAAACTCCCTAGGAGTCTATTATCTTACCTTTTATAGTTTATATATATTCTACTACCTTTTCCATAATTTTACTTCCCACCTCTGATGTTTATACCTTTTCTCTCTTTTTTAAATATATTTCTGTTTACTTCCGTCTTTATCTTTGTTAAAAATTTTTTTTTGGCATCACCACCGTTCTGTACATTTTCTCTGTAATTTTTTGTATTCATATATATCCCTCACTTTTGTTCTAAAATTCTACCTCTCTACATATATAGTTTTTCTCATTTATCATATACTTAGTCCTCATGTATTTTTATTGTATTCATTGTATTGTAACGAGTATTCTTTTGTTGCTAAATTCGTCCGTCAGGTGTCTCTATCTATCTGAACTCACTTAACTGAGGACCGTCATTCCATACGGATGTGTTTAAGTCGGTTATATGGCCAAGTAATTGCCAAATTTAATTGTTTTACCTTATCGTATCTTTGCGGCTCAGCGTTGGTGGTGTTACGATATATATATTATGGTTATGTTTTTGGAGTTGGCATAATGTTACCGTGGATGTATAATATAAGAATACAACATTTTATTTGGACAATAGTTTCTTTAAATCAATTTGGACCTTGGACCGAAAACCCCACAACCTGGTCACAAATATTATGGCGCCCGAACAGGGACTACAAAAGAAAAATCTACAGATAAGTTATTAGTTGAAGATTTAATTATTATATTAACATTTTTTTGAAATAGTGAAGTTAAGTGATAATAGTTTTATAATAATAGTAACAGAATAATTTTTCCAAACAATACTTTAATATTTTTTTCTAATGTTTAAATATAATTTTCGTATTAATTGAAGGTACTAAATTTCTGTTGATTGAAGCAAAAGGTTTGTCTTTGACACAATTTAGGAAATGTAAAGATAGTTATTTTCAATTTATAATTTTGTATCAACAACAAAAATCAAGAATTTTTACTTAAGGTCGTAGAACGACTTAGTTTTGTTTAACACATGTCTTGTACTAATATATTATTTTATTTTGTATTTTTACCGTAAGTTTAAATAGTTGAATTGAACACATGATAGATTAGCAAGTAAGCATTAAGTTCACTTAGAGACAACAGCTGTTGTTTGTTTCTATTTAGCATTATCTTGTGTTTCCTTTTAAAAGGAAAATATTTGTTTATCTATGGCTGACGTATGAAAAAATTATATATTAAGTTTGTAAAGGACGCTTACCGATTTAATTTAATTTGTTAGTTTTAATATAATTTAATCAATTTAATTTTAAGTATTTTACGACTTTTAAAGGTTCTGTTGGTATTTTTTTCAACATTTAATTTCTTTGGCATTTTTTTTTGTAACTTTGGGTAACGTCTTGATTTATTGTCACGATGGGTGATCCAGTCGTTCTAGTGTCAGAGAGGGAGGATATTTTTGCCGCAGTTCAATCCATTTTCACAAAATCCAAATCTTTAAGTACCGATTCAGCATCCGCTTTTAAACCCGCTTATGACCGCTTACTCAAAAATGAAATTCGATTTGAAGAAATTCAATCAAAAATTCGGATATTTAATGCAAGTATAAAGAACAAAAGTGAAAAACTCGAGACAACAGAAGTACAAAATTCATTTAACGATTTAGTTGATATTACTAAAGCGAATTATTACAAAGTGGTACAATCTACCTGCCCTCCTGAGAATAATCCTGTGGTTGTCCATTCTCATTCTATTCCTCAGGAGCTACCGAAAATTGACTTACCGATATTCACAGGGAAATTAGAGGACTGGAATGGATTCTATTCCCTATTTGATTCTATGGTTCATAGGGAAGAATCTCTATCGACCATTAGGAAATTTTATTATCTACGAAGTAGCTTACGCGATGAAGCTCTGTCGCTTATCTCGGGCTTCGCATTAGACGAAGCTAATTATTCGCTCGCTTACGACGCATTGGTCTCTCGCTATCAAAATAAAAGGCGACTAGCCAGATTTTATATCAAGAAGGTGATGGATTTTACACCTTTAAACAATTCTTCAGCGTCTAATTTGCAGAGATTTTTATCTGAGCATGAAAATAATTTTTCTGCGTTATCGGCTTTAGGCATTGAAGACATGGGGGATTTCATTAAACTTCATTTAGCTCTTAATAATTTAGATCCAGGGACTAGAAAAGCATTCGAAGAACGAATAAAATCAGCAGATATTCCCTCTTATAAGGATTTGATTAATTTCGTCACCGAACGAACTCGAGTATATGAGATGATGGCTCAAGAAGGCCGATCAGAAAAGCCTATTATAGAAAAATCCCGCTCTGCGAATTCCACTAGACGATATAACAAATCCAATTCCGGAAAAGAACAAATATCTCCGGGAATTTTTACTGTTTCGCCATTGGAAAAACAAACCGATGTTGCTGCTAACACAACGAATCACGATCCTCAATTCGACCAGTTCGAAATTCAGGCAGTTGGCTCTAAGAAACAGGTATTCTCTCCGACTGATGTACAATCAAGAAATAGTACCGAACCGATTCTCTACGAGAAAACGTGTCTAAAAGGCTCAAAACCGGCTCTACCAGCTAAGAAATTAATTTGCTGGAATTGTGGTGGACCGCACGTATATTCCAGATGTCCGCTACCACGAAAGTTGTTTTGCTACCGTTGTGGTAACCCAGGAGTTTCCATTCACGCGTGTCCTAAATGTACTCCGGGAAATGTGCAAGGGAATCGGAAGTGAGGGTCATTCCTATTCCCACGGTTTCAGCTGACCCACCAAGTACCGATTTACCTATTACCGTGCCTTATCGTTTACCTTTTTGTACCGCTAAATCTGATATCGTTTCTCCATGTGTCGTATCGAATTCTCCCGAAAGTTCTACCGTATCTTGTTATCGTTTACCGTTTCCTAAACAGCACTATATTGATTTCCGAATAGGGAAACCTGACAAAGGAGGCCTGTCCTACTTGGCCCTGTTTGACCCTGGTTCCACTACCTCATTTGTTGGACCAGAAGGGGTTCAAATTCTCCTTAAATTGGGATATGAAGTTGAGAAAATTCCCGAATTTAATATTTGTGTCGCTAATGGAAGCTCTTGTATCGTTGATGAAAGATTCTCCATTTCAATTATCGTTGGGTACCGGTCATATGACACGAAGCTTTACGTTTTAACAAAGCTTCCATTTATGTTTCTTTTAGGGTTAGATTTTATCGTTAACACAAATATGAGTACTAATCATCGTGAAGCGACATGGTGGTTTCAAGATGACCCCGACCATAAGTTCTCGTTTCGTCAAGATGTTCAATTAGTAGAAGAGGAAACATCAAAAATATGCGGCATTAGTTCACTTGATCCCTCAGAAAGGGTGGATCTGGATAGAATAGTCAGTGAAGGTTTGCGAATTCTCCAAGATTCTCCAGGATTAACGACGCGCATTAGCCATAAGGTAGATGTTCAGGATGCCCGACCTATCAAGCAGCGCTCCTACCATTACTCACCCAAAGTACTTGAGGCAATGCACCAGGAGTTAGATCGAATGTTGGATGAAGACTTAGTGGAACCTTGCCAATCTCCATGGTCTTCCCCGGTAGTCATGGTTCGTAAGGGATCAGGTTATCGTTTCTGTATAGACTTTCGTAAGGTTAATGAAGTCACTTGTAAAGATTCCTATCCTATGCCTAATATGACATCTCTCTTAGACGGACTTCGACAGGCTCGATATCTCTCCAAGTTAGACCTCAAGCAAGCATTTTTGCAAGTGCCCCTTGCCGACGAAACTAGTAAAGACATTACTGCGTTTACAGTTCCTGGCAGAGGACTATTCAGGTTTAAAGTTATGCCCTTTGGGCTGACGAATTCACCTGCTACCTTTCAGAGGTTAGCCGATGCAATATTTGGACCCGAACTTTACCCTTACGTAGTCGTTTTTCTGGATGATATTTTGGTTTGCACACCAACTTTCAAACTGCATTTGGATATGCTAAGGGAAGTGTTCAGTCGACTTAAAGCCTCAGGTCTGCGTATCAACCCGGAAAAATGTGAATTTGGTTGTAATGAAGTTAGGTACTTGGGCTATCTGGTTAATAGTGATGGCTTGAGTGTAGATCCAGATAAGGTTGGTTCCGTTACTTCGATTCCTCCTCCCACCAACGCTGGGCAGCTCAGAAGATTCCTTGGAATGGCAGGATGGTATCGCCGTTTTATTAAAGACTTCTCCACAGTTGTCTCTCCGCTAACAGCTTTGCTTAAGCGTAATGCTAAATGGATCTGGTCAGAAGAGCAGGACGCCTCTTTCAATGCTCTCAAGTCAGCACTGACGGAAGCACCAATATTAGCTAGGCCAGACTTTAAACAGCCTTTTCAATTACAGACTGACGCCAGTGATACAGGTCTTGGAGCGGTCTTGACTCAAATACAAGACGGCGAAGAAAGAGTCATCGCTTTTTGTTCTCGTACCTTAAGTTCAGCTGAAAGGAATTATACCGTAACCGAAAAGGAATGCCTCGCAGTTCTGTTTGGTATCGAGAAGAATAGGCATTACTTGGAAGGTTATCCATTCACTGTAATAACTGACCACGCCAGTCTGAAGTGGTTACTGAACTTGAAAAACCCTTCAGGTCGTTTGGCTAGATGGGCTCTTCGCTTGCAGCCTTACAACTACAAGGTGGAATATCGAAAGGGGAAACTCAACACAGTGGCCGATGCCCTATCACGAATTGCTGCTATCACAGTATTGTCTACCAGTTCCGATCCTAATTCTTCTACCGATTCAGTTTCGACTTCAGGAACTTTCATAGCGACCGACGAATGGTATAATCAGAAATTTTATCGAGTCCAGAAGTCCCCAGAACTCCACCCTGGATGGTCGATAAAAGATGGACAGCTATTATACCATCGAAAGAATCCTTTGAAGGGAGAGCTAGAAGACCCCAGTGAGGAATGGAAAGTTGTCGTTCCTAGACATTTAAGGGGAGCAATAATATATGAAAATCATGATCTACCGCAGTCAGGCCACCTGGGGATAGATAAAACTGTTTCTAGGGTTAGTAGACTATATTATTGGCCTGGATTATACCGAGATATAAGCCAGTATGTGAGGCAGTGTGAGTTATGCCAGAAGGTCAAACCCAATAACACGCCACCTCGTGGGTTAATGTTCCCTCGCTATAACAAGCAGCCGTGGGAAACGGTGTCAGTTGACATTATGGGTCCTTATCCTAGGAGTTCTCGAGGCAATGTATATCTACTAGTGTTTGTAGATTTATTTAGTAGATGGGTGGAATTATGTCCCATCAGAAAAGCTACCTCTTCGGTTATTGTAAATAAACTGAAATCCCGCATAATATACAGATATGGCGCACCGCATAAAATAATTTCCGACAATGCGAAGAACTTCGTTAGTAATCTTGTAACTGAAGTGGCTAAGGAGTTTGGAATCAAGAGAGAAACTACTCCTCTTTACCATTCACAGGCAAATCCGACAGAACGAGCGAATCGGAATATCAAGCAACTTATCGTAGCGTACCTAGGGAAGAAACACCAACGCTGGGACGAAAAACTAGGAGAGATCCAGTTTGCCTTAAATTCCGCCGTTCAAGATTCGACTAAGTTCAGTCCTGCCTTCTTAAATTTTGGTAGAGAACTGAGGCCTCTACATCAAGCTAACGACGATGATATCCTAGTGGCTGGCAGAGACGAGCATGCTGCTTGGGCCACTAAAGTGGGCAGACTGCCTGAAGTTCATCATATAGCCGAGGAAAACTCTCTGAAGGCAAGTCTAAATCAGAGCAGTCGTTATAACTTGAGACGCCGGAAAGATCGTTTCCAACCGGGGGACCAAGTCTTAAAGATGAGGTTTCAGCTATCGTCGGCAGCTGATAAACTCGCGGCTAAACTGAACCCCAAATATGAAGGCCCTTTTACGGTTGTTTCCGTTACGGGTGGTGGATCCTGTAAACTGAGAGATGAAGATGGAAAGATAATAGGCTTATGGCATCCCTCAAAACTTAAATTATTTTATCCAACCCGACGGACTTAATCGCTGGAGGGGAGTGTGTAACGAGTATTCTTTTGTTGCTAAATTCGTCCGTCAGGTGTCTCTATCTATCTGAACTCACTTAACTGAGGACCGTCATTCCATACGGATGTGTTTAAGTCGGTTATATGGCCAAGTAATTGCCAAATTTAATTGTTTTACCTTATCGTATCTTTGCGGCTCAGCGTTGGTGGTGTTACGATATATATATTATGGTTATGTTTTTGGAGTTGGCATAATGTTACCGTGGATGTATAATATAAGAATACAACATTTTATTTGGACAATAGTTTCTTTAAATCAATTTGGACCTTGGACCGAAAACCCCACAACCTGGTCACAGTATGTTGTCTGTTTTTCTTTCTTAGCCCTGAAGATGACCCACAAAGTGGGTCGAAACGTCGGCACTTAATTAAATAAGTATCCACTTATTTAGTGTTTTATTTGACTGCACCCCCAACTATTTTCTTCCTTACATCGATCATCCAGTCAACCATTCCTCGCTTCTCCGGAAATCAAATCAAGTTAGACGAAATAGAGAGGTTTATAATTTCAGTGCTAGCTTGTTTTGGTTTCTAATAAGCATCTTGGAATATGGCTTCCTTAATGTACAAAAATAATTAAAGTGTGGTATCGATAATTTCAATAGTACAATTTGTTTAAATGAAACGTTTGAATCATTAAGAATATTTATTAACAAAATGCTTTTGTTTGTCATCCTGGAATATCATGTTCTAATTTTCTAATGGAAATCAAATCAAGTTAGACGACATAGAGAGGTTTATAATTTCAATGCTAGCTTGTTTTGGTTTCTTATTAGCATCCTAAAATATGGCTTCCTTAATGTACAACAATAATTAAAGCGTGGTATCGATAATTCCAATAGTACAATTTGTTTAAATGAAACGTTTGAATCGTTAAGAATATTTAATTTGAATATGATTTTTAACCGTTTTAATAAATCCTGCTAATAAAAACATAATACATTAATGAAGTATTAAACTGATCGCTTCGCCTTAAGGATTATTTTCGTCATTGTGGAATGTCTTGTTCTAAATTTCTAATGGAAATCAAATCGAGTTAGACAAAATAGAGAGGTTTATAATTTGAATGCTAGCTTTTTTGGACTCTTTTTAGCATCTTAGAATATGGCTTCCTTAATGTACAATAATAATTAAAATGCGTTATCTATACTTGGAATAATACATTTTGTTTAAATGAAACATTTGGATCCAAATGAATACTGAATAACAAAAGGCTTTTGTTTATCATTGTGGAGTGTCTCTTTTTAAGTTTCTAATGGAAATCAAATCGAGTGAGACAAAATAGAGAGGCTTATAATTTCAATGATAGCTTGTTTTGGTTTCTAATTAGCATCTTGGAATATGGCTTCCTTAATGTACAATAATAATTAAAGTGTGTTATCGATAATTTTAGTAGTACACTTTCTTTAAATGAAACGTTTGAATCGGTAAGGATATTTAATAACAAAATGCTTTTGTTTGTTATCCTGGAATATCATGTTCTAAGTTTCTAATGGAAATCAAATCAAGTTAGACGAAATAGAGAGGTTTATAATTTCAATGCTAGCTTGTTTTGGTTTCTTATTAGCATCCTAAAATATGGCTTCCTTAATGTACAACAATAATTAAAGTGTGTTATCGATAATTTTAATAGTAGACTTTTGTTTAAATGGAACGTTTGAATCGGTAAGAATATTTATTAACAAAACGCTTTTGTTTGTCATCCTGGAATTTCATGTTCTAAGTTTCTAATGGAAATCAAATCAAGTTAGACGAAATAGAGAGGTTTATAATTTCAGTGCTAGCTTGTTTTGTTTTCTTATTAGCATCTTGGAATATGGATTCCTTAATGTACAGAAAGAATTAAGGTGTGGTATCGATTACTTAAAGAATACAGTTTGTTTAAATGAAACGTTTGAATTGTTAAGAATATTTATTAACAAAATGCTTTTGTTTGTCATCCTGGAATATCATGTTCTAAGTTTCTAATGGAAATCAAATCAAGTTAGACGACATAGAGAGGTTTATAATTTCAATGCTAGCTTGTTTTGGTTTCTTATTAGCATCCTAAAATATGGCTTCCTTAATGTACAACAATAATTAAAGTATGTTATCGATAATTTTAATAGTAGACTTTCTTTAAATGGAACGTTTGAATCGGTAAGAATATTTATTAACAATATGCTTTTGTTTGTCATCCTGGAATATCATGTTCTAAGTTTCTAATGGAAATCAGATCAAGTTAGACGAAATAGAGAGGTTTATAATTTCGATGCTAGCTTGTTTTGGTTTCTAATAAGCATCTTGGAATATGGCTTCCTTAATGTACAACAATAATTAAAGTGTGGTATCGATAATTTCAATAGTACACTTTGTTTAAATGAAACGTTTGAATCGTTAAGAATATTTAATTTGAATATGATTTTTAACCGTTTTAATAAATCCTGCTAATAAAAACATAATACATTAATAAAGTATTAAACTGATCGCTTCGCCTTAAGGATTATTTTCGTCATTGTGGAATGTCTTGTTCTAAATTTCTAATGGAAATCAAATCGAGTTAGACAAAATAGAGAGGTTTATAATTTGAATGCTAGCTTTTTTGGATTCTTTTTAGCATCTTAGAATATGGCTTCCCTAATGTACAACAATAATTAAAATGCGTTATCTATAATTGGAATAATACATTTTGTTTAAATGAAACATTTGGATCCAAATGAATACTGAATAACAAAAGGCTTTTGTTTATCATTGTGGAGTGTCTCTTTTTAAGTTTCTAATGGAAATCAAATCGAGTAAGACAAAATAGAGAGGTTTATAATTTCAATGATAGCTTGTTTTGGTTTCTAATTAGCATCTTGGAATATGGCTTCCTTAATGTACAACAATAATTAAAGTGTGTTATCGATCATTTTAATAGTACACTTTGTTAAAATAAAACGTTTGAATCGTTAAGAATACTCAATAACAAAATACTTTTGTTTGTCATCCTGGAAAATCATGTTCGAAGTTTCTAATGGAAATCAAATCAAGTTAGACGAAATAGAGAGGTTTATAATTTCGATGCTAGCTTGTTTTGGTTTCTAATTAGCATCTTAGAATATGGCTTCCTTAATGTACAATAATAATTAAAGTGTGTTATCGATAATTTTAGTAGTACACTTTCTTTAAATGAAACGTTTGAATCGTTAAGAATACTCAATAACAAAATACTTTTGTTTGTCATCCTGGAAAATCATGTTCGAAGTTTCTAATGGAAATCAAATCAAGTTAGACGAAATAGAGAGGTTTATAATTTCGATGCTAGCTTGTTTTGTTTTCTAATTAGCATCTTGGAATATGGATTCCTTAATGTACAGAAAGAATTAAGGTGTGGTATCGATTACTTAAAGAATACAGTTTGTTTAAATGAAACGTTTGAATTGTTAAGAATATTTATTAACAAAATGCTTTTGTTTGTCATCCTGGAATATCATGTTCTAAGTTTCTAATGGAAATCAAATCAAGTTAGACGACATAGAGAGGTTTATAATTTCAATGCTAGCTTGTTTTGGTTTCTTATTAGCATCCTAAAATATGGCTTTCTTAATGTACAACAATAATTAAAGTGTGTTATCGATAATTTTAATAGTAGACTTTCTTTAAATGGAACGTTTGAATCGGTAAGAATATTTATTAACAATATGCTTTTGTTTGTCATCCTGGAATATCATGTTCTAAGTTTCTAATGGAAATCAGATCAAGTTAGACGAAATAGAGAGGTTTATAATTTCGATGCTAGCTTGTTTTGGTTTCTAATAAGCATCTTGGAATATGGCTTCCTTAATGTACAACAATAATTAAAGTGTGGTATCGATAATTTCAATAGTACACTTTGTTTAAATGAAACGTTTGAATCGTTAAGAATATTTAATTTGAATATGATTTTTAACCGTTTTAATAAATCCTGCTAATAAAAACATAATACATTAATAAAGTATTAAACTGATCGCTTCGCCTTAAGGATTATTTTCGTCATTGTGGAATGTCTTGTTCTAAATTTCTAATGGAAATCAAATCGAGTTAGACAAAATAGAGAGGTTTATAATTTGAATGCTAGCTTTTTTGGATTCTTTTTAGCATCTTAGAATATGGCTTCCCTAATGTACAACAATAATTAAAATGCGTTATCTATAATTGGAATAATACATTTTGTTTAAATGAAACATTTGGATCCAAATGAATACTGAATAACAAAAGGCTTTTGTTTATCATTGTGGAGTGTCTCTTTTTAAGTTTCTAATGGAAATCAAATCGAGTAAGACAAAATAGAGAGGTTTATAATTTCAATGATAGCTTGTTTTGGTTTCTAATTAGCATCTTGGAATATGGCTTCCTTAATGTACAACAATAATTAAAGTGTGTTATCGATCATTTTAATAGTACACTTTGTTAAAATAAAACGTTTGAATCGTTAAGAATACTCAATAACAAAATACTTTTGTTTGTCATCCTGGAAAATCATGTTCGAAGTTTCTAATGGAAATCAAATCGAGTAAGACAAAATAGAGAGGTTTATAATTTCAATGATAGCTTGTTTTGGTTTCTAATTAGCATCTTGGAATATGGCTTCCTTAATGTACAACAATAATTAAAGTGTGTTATCGATCATTTTAATAGTACACTTTGTTAAAATAAAACGTTTGAATCGTTAAGAATACTCAATAACAAAATACTTTTGTTTGTCATCCTGGAAAATCATGTTCGAAGTTTCTAATGGAAATCAAATCAAGTTAGACGAAATAGAGAGGTTTATAATTTCGATGCTAGCTTGTTTTGGTTTCTAATTAGCATCTTAGAATATGGCTTCCTTAATGTACAATAATAATTAAAGTGTGTTATCGATAATTTTAGTAGTACACTTTCTTTAAATGAAACGTTTGAATCGGTAAGGATATTTAATAACAAAATACTTTTGTTTGTCATCCTGGAATATCATGTTCTAAGTTTCTAATGGAAATCAAATCGAGTTAGACAAAATAGAGAGGTTTATAATTTGAATGCTAGCTTGTTTTGGTTTCTAATTAGCATCTTAGAATATGGCTTCCTTAATGTACAACAATAATTAAAGTGTGTTATCGATAATTTTAATAGTAGACTTTCTTTAAATGGAACGTTTGAATCGGTAAGAATATTTATTAACAATATGCTTTTGTTTGTCATCCTGGAATATCATGTTCTAAGTTTCTAATGGAAATCAGATCAAGTTAGACGAAATAGAGAGGTTTATAATTTCGATGCTAGCTTGTTTTGGTTTCTAATAAGCATCTTGGAATATGGCTTCCTTAATGTACAACAATAATTAAAGTGTGGTATCGATAATTTCAATAGTACACTTTGTTTAAATGAAACGTTTGAATCGTTAAGAATATTTAATTTGAATATGATTTTTAACCGTTTTAATAAATCCTGCTAATAAAAACATAATACATTAATAAAGTATTAAACTGATCGCTTCGCCTTAAGGATTATTTTCGTCATTGTGGAATGTCTTGTTCTAAATTTCTAATGGAAATCAAATCGAGTTAGACAAAATAGAGAGGTTTATAATTTGAATGCTAGCTTTTTTGGATTCTTTTTAGCATCTTAGAATATGGCTTCCCTAATGTACAACAATAATTAAAATGCGTTATCTATAATTGGAATAATACATTTTGTTTAAATGAAACATTTGGATCCAAATGAATACTGAATAACAAAAGGCTTTTGTTTATCATTGTGGAGTGTCTCTTTTTAAGTTTCTAATGGAAATCAAATCGAGTAAGACAAAATAGAGAGGTTTATAATTTCAATGATAGCTTGTTTTGGTTTCTAATTAGCATCTTGGAATATGGCTTCCTTAATGTACAACAATAATTAAAGTGTGTTATCGATCATTTTAATAGTACACTTTGTTAAAATAAAACGTTTGAATCGTTAAGAATACTCAATAACAAAATACTTTTGTTTGTCATCCTGGAAAATCATGTTCGAAGTTTCTAATGGAAATCAAATCGAGTAAGACAAAATAGAGAGGTTTATAATTTCAATGATAGCTTGTTTTGGTTTCTAATTAGCATCTTGGAATATGGCTTCCTTAATGTACAACAATAATTAAAGTGTGTTATCGATCATTTTAATAGTACACTTTGTTAAAATAAAACGTTTGAATCGTTAAGAATACTCAATAACAAAATACTTTTGTTTGTCATCCTGGAAAATCATGTTCGAAGTTTCTAATGGAAATCAAATCAAGTTAGACGAAATAGAGAGGTTTATAATTTCGATGCTAGCTTGTTTTGGTTTCTAATTAGCATCTTAGAATATGGCTTCCTTAATGTACAATAATAATTAAAGTGTGTTATCGATAATTTTAGTAGTACACTTTCTTTAAATGAAACGTTTGAATCGGTAAGGATATTTAATAACAAAATACTTTTGTTTGTCATCCTGGAATATCATGTTCTAAGTTTCTAATGGAAATCAAATCGAGTTAGACAAAATAGAGAGGTTTATAATTTGAATGCTAGCTTGTTTTGGTTTCTAATTAGCATCTTAGAATATGGCTTCCTTAATGTACAACAATAATTAAAGTGTGTTATCGATAATTTTAGTAGTACACTTTGTTTAAATGAAACGTTTGAATCGGTAAGGATATTTAATAACAAAATGCTTTTGTTTGTCATCCTGGAATATCATGTTCTAAGTTTCTAATGGAAATCAAATCAAGTTAGACGAATTAGAGAGGTTTATAATTTCAATGCTAGCTTGTTTTTGTTTCTAATTAGCATCCTAAAATATGGCTTCCTTAATGTACAACAATAATTAAAGTGTGTTATCGATTACTTAAATAATATAGTTTGTTTAAACGAAACATTTTTATCGGTAAGAATACTTAAGAATGTTAGATATGATTTTCAATTGTTAAACAAATCATGCTAATAACAACTTTATACATTAATAACGGATTAAACTGCTCGGTCCCCCTAATGGTTAAGTCTAAGTTTCTAATGGAAATCAAACTGAGTTAGACGAAATGGAGAGGTTTATAATTCCAATGCTAGCTTTTTTATGTTTCTAATTAGCTTCTTAGAATATGGCTTCCTAATGCACAGAAATAAACTCCATGATCTATGGATTAACTATTACATCTAAAATTAAACCTTAACTAATAAGAATACCATAAATAGCAAATTATACTTTTTGTTTTCCCTAAACATATCGTTGGAACTTTGGTTTACTTATAATGCACTGAAATTCAGACGATATTGTATTCCAAGATTTTTATAGCAATTATGCTTAAACCAATGTATTTAGAATATTGGATTGCACTTATAGTTCCCAGATTTACATACTCAGATAAATTTTAGTATGTAAATTGCCTGCTTACTGAAAAGCAAAGCAAGTGGAGAATAACGACCGCCCGGTTTCCCAAATTCACTAGGTTGCACCCAGAACATGACACTTTTTCACACTTCAACTCTAGGACATTTATCCTGCATATACTAGTTCCAAATTTCCTAGGAAGATGCTCAAGTGAGGGGAAGCAACATCTCTTTGAGACTAAGAAGTTGATTGAAAAAAGCAACTAGCCATTCATAATGTAAAAATTTAAAAAAAACTAAAAACTTAACCCAAATGGAATTTAATGATGGATCTTATGAACAAATAATTTTAAAAATAGCATGTTTGTACATTTTTTAGTAACCATCAGTTGAAATCATTTATTTGTATCAGTAAGAATATTAATAATAACTAAACAGGTTATTTAATATGCAATCGATTTCTTCTAATAGTAAGTTGTTTTTTATTATTCAATGAAATTTACAAGTGTATTATGCTAATACAACAGGTAAATTGGATGAATGGTACATATTGGCATGAATAAAGACAAGTAGAGAAACTACCCAGTGGTAGACCTCAAATATCTAATAGTAAGTTAAAACATAAATAACAAATTTAACTTTTTGGCTCCTGGTTTCCTAAGTTCACTCTGTTGTCCGAACATTACACTACTTTTTCACACTTCAACTCTAGTGCATGCAGTAGGGTCAAATCTCTTAGGAAGATGCTCAAGTGAGGGGAGGCATCACTCTCAGGCTAAGGTGATCAGAAACAACAACTCACCATTCATAATGTAGAAATTAAAAGAAAAAACCCAACCCAAATAGCATTTAATGATGGATCTTAGGATCAAATAATTTCAAAAGTAGTAGATGATGGACTGAATTGGTAACAAAAAATATAAGTTTTGCTTATTTTTTATTAATGATGCCTATGTTGTTGGCCATCTTCAGGGCAAATAGTGGTTGAGATGACTTGTCACAACACTACAACTGTCAACTGGATAATACATAAATATAAAGAATTAATGAAGTAGCAGTATGAGTTTGTTCATATTTTTAGTATGAAAGGAGGGAATCATGATAGGTTCATTGAGGAGCTATCATTTTTTTTTACATAAATAAATTGTGAGATATATTATTAAACAAATACGTTTTCACAACAATATAAATCTTTTTAGATGAAAAATTTGGATCCATTAAGAATTCTATTATTAATTAAACAATTTGTGTAATAGTTAAAAGAATCCTGCTAATAATTACTTACAGCAATAATAGCAAATTAAAATTTTTTGTTCCCCTAATCATTTTTAAGTCATCATACAAAGTCTTGCTCCAAGAGGCTAATGGAAATCAAACCAATTTAGATGAAATAAAGAGGTTTATAATTTTGTGCTAGCTTGTTTTGTTTTCTATTGGCATCTTGGAATAAGTCTTAGCTAATGTAAAAACAATTAAAGAAGTGCTTTTATGATTATTTTACTCATATGGTTTGTTTAAGTGAATCATTTGTATTGCTATGAATACTTATATAGGCTGAACAATTTACTTAATAGGCAATCAATATCTGTTAACTTAAACAATTATAGCAAATTAATGTTAAACACTAGGACATTTATCCTTCATGTGCTCAAGCCTAATTCTGAAGGGTAATTCTGATAAATAAAATGGTTATAAGAGGGAAGAAACATTATCCTGGCACTCACTAGGGCACATTTCTCAAGTATACTTAAGATAATGTATAGATGCTGCTAATAGGGGAGGTGACAATATCTCTTCCAGAGGAAGATTTTGATCGAGAATTAGCAATTCACTATTCTTAATGTAAACACATGCAGAGCAAAACACCACATTTTCACACCTTAACTGTAGGCCATTTATCCTGCATGCACTAGGGGTCACCTTCCAAGGAAGATGCTGGTAATTGAAGAACCAACATGGGGAGGTGACAATATCTCTTCCAGAGGAAGATTTTGATCGAGAATTAGCAACTCACTATTCATAATGTAAACACACCTTAACTGTAGACCATTTATCCTGCACTCACTAGGGCAAAATTCTCAAGTATACTTAAGATGCTGCCTAATAGGGGAGGTGACAATATCTCTTCCAGAGGAAGATTTTGATCGAGAATTAGCAATTCACTATTCTTAATGTAAACACATGCAGAGCAAAACACCACATTTTCACACCTTAACTGTAGGCCATTTATCCTGCATGCACTAGGGGTCACCTTCTAAGGAAGATGCTGGTAATTGAAGAACCAACATGGGGAGGTGACAATATCTCTTCCAGAGGAAGATTTTGATCGAGAATTAGCAACTCACTATTCATAATGTAAACACACCTTAACTGTAGACCATTTATCCTGCACTCACTAGGGCACAATTCTCAAGTATACTTAAGATGCTGCCTAATAGGGGAGGTGACAATATCTCTTCCAGAGGAAGATTTTGATCGAGAATTAGCAATTCACTATTCTTAATGTAAACACATGTAGAGCAAAACACCACATTTTCACACCTTAACTGTAGGCCATTTATCCTGCATGCACTAGGGGTCACCTTCCAAGGAAGATGCTGGTAATTGAAGAACCAACATGGGGAGGTGACAATATCTCTTCCAGAGGAAGATTTTGATCGAGAATTAGCAACTCACTATTCATAATGTAAACACACCTTAACTGTAGACCATTTATCCTGCACTCACTAGGGCACAATTCTCAAGTATACTTAAGATGCTGCCTAATAGGAGAGGTGACAATATCTCTTCCAGAGGAAGATTTTGATCGAGAATTAGCAATTCACTATTCTTAATGTAAACACATGCAGAGCAAAACACCACATTTTCACACCTTAACTGTAGGCCATTTATCCTGCATGCACTAGGGGTCACCTTCCAAGGAAGATGCTGGTAATTGAAGAACCAACATGGGGGAGGTGACAATATCTCTTCCAGAGGAAGATTTTGATCGAGAATTAGCAACTCACTATTCATAATGTAAACACACCTTAACTGTAGACCATTTATCCTGCACTCACTAGGGCACAATTCTCAAGTATACTTAAGATAATGTATAGATGCTGCCTAATAGGGGAGGTGACAATATCTCTTCCAGAGGAAGATTTTGATCGAGAATTAGCAATTCACTATTCTTAATGTAAACACATGCAGAGCAAAACACCACATTTTCACACCTTAACTGTAGGCCATTTATGCACTAGGGCCCAATTCTCTAGTAAGATGCTGCTAATGGCGGAACATATGGTAATGAAAAAAATTAAGGATCAGTTAAAAGAAAGGATATGTCTGGCTTAGTTGGTAAAGAACCATGATGGGATACATGAGAGACCCGGGTTCGAGTCCCGGTCCTGGTCATATCTTTTCATTTCAAATAGAAATAATTTGAGTTCCCCTACACAATCCATTCCGATTCAGAATCATGTTCAGTGATTAGAGAAAGACTACAGAATTGCAAAGTAGACACATTACTCAGCAAAATAAACAGTTACATGGCTGGTAAGCAAAATGGGAGAATTCCTTTTTTCAAGGATTCAATTTGTATACTATTATGCTCTGAGGTTTTTAATTTATAGAATATTTTCAGTGTTAAGATCTGCCCAAAGTGTGAAGTTTTTATTTGATCCCTTAATAGTTATATTTTAGTTAGTTTTAGAGAAAAGGCACACTTAGTGTGTTATTGTCTAAAAAATTAATCCACCTAAGACTGGGTTCCCAAACATTTTTGTGCCTGGACCCCCCCCCCCTCGTGTAAAAATGAAAGCCTCCCACGCCACCTTTCACAATATACTGAATAGGCATATGAAAAAAAACAACGGGTATTACATTTTAAAATAACATTTATTTTTAATGTCACAGAATACATTAAAACTTTCAATGTATTAAAAAAAAAGTACTGGTGAGAGGACGATAACTATACCTAAGGGATCATTTTTGTTATTTTCATTATATCTCGACTCCCCCCCCCCCATTTTAGGAACCCCTGATCTAGGGTTTTATAGAATTAATTTTCCTGAAGTAACGAGCAAATTAATGTTAAACACTAGGACATTTTTCCTTCATGCGCTCAAGCCTAATTTTGAAGGGTAATTCTGATAAATAAAATGGTTATAAGAGGGAAGAAACATTATCCTGGCACTCACTAGGGCACAATTCTCAAGTATACTTAAGATAATGTATAGATGCTGCTAATAGGGGAGGTTACAATATCTCTCCCATAGGAAAATTTTGATTGAGAATTAGCAATTCACTATTCATAATGTTTACACGTCTTAATTGTTGGCCATTATCCTGCATGCACTAGAGCCCACTTTCCAAGGAAGATGTTGGTAATTGAAGAACCAACATGGGGGGGGGGTGACAATATCTCTTCCAGAGGAAGATTTTGATCGAGAATTAGCAACTCACTATTCATAATGTAAACACACCTTAACTGTAGACCATTTATCCTGCACTCACTAGGACACAATTCTCAAGCATACTTAAGATAATGTAAAAATGCTGCCTAATAGGGGAGGTGATAATATCTCTTCCAGAGGAAGATTTTAATCGAGAATTAGCGATTCACTATTCTTAATGTAAACACATGCAGAGCAAAACACCACATTTTCACACCTTAACTGTAGGGCATTTATCCTGCATGCACTAGGGGTCACCTTCCAAGGAAGATGCTGGTAATTGTAGAACCAACATGGGGGAGGTGACAATATCTCTTCCAGAGGAAGATTTTGATCGAGAATTAGCAATTCACTATTCCTTATGTGGGTTGGAAGCCAGAAGGGCTCAACCTTGAGGAAGTACTTCCCCACCGTCCAGTCGAGATTGGTAGCGACGTGGGTCCTCCCGGACTACTGGGTCTCGCAGATCCTTACAGGACACGGCGGGTTCCGGGGTAAGCTCAGTGAGCATAGGAGAGAGATCGACCCCCGGTGCCCCGCCTGTGGAGTCCCTGAGACTGCGGAGCACGTAGTGCTCACCTGCACCACGATGGAAGGACACCGAGCCAGGTTGTCAAGAAAAACGGGGATCTTCGCCCTCGCCGAGGAGGACTTCCCCCGTTTGATGGAGAAGGAGAACTACCCCTTTTTCCGGGAGTTCATCTACGGGTGGAAGGAATTGGTCGGGCCTTCACACTTCACCATTAGCAGGGTCCGGCCCCTCGGCGAGCCACCGGACGAGGTGCCACCAGACGAGGAGCCAGACGGGGAACCCCCCCCCCTCCCGGAGGAGAGGGATGGAGATGAGGACCGGACGGATGCGGCGGACCAGGAGGGCTGGACGGCATCCGGACGGATGGAGACTTAAGGTGCTGCCCCAACAGTAAGGTGCACATCCGTGCACCGGGCAGCACCACAGAAAGATTTTAAAGATATTGTTCCCATCAATTAAATGGTACCCCCCCAGATGATGTACCAATTATGTTTGTATGAATAAAGATTTTAAAAGAAAAGAGTAGATTTTGGCAGTGGTGGGCGTGCGTAAACCCAACGCACCAACCCGTCACTGCCGAAACCCGTATGCCAGCAATGGCAGGTAGGGTGAGAAAAAAAAAAAAAAAAAAAAAAGTTAGGGGTGGTTAGGGGAAAAAAATTAAAAAAAAAAAAAAAATTCGGAAAAGTAGAGCAAGAAGAGACAGAAAACATCGAAAACCCAATGAAGCCGAGAGACTTCAACGCTGGGGTAGATGAGGAGAAGGCTCTCCATGGAAGTCGTGAGACCTTTATGGTAGGGCAAGATAGAAAAGAACCCCAGAGGGCCACAGAAGAGGTGGCCGGCAGAAAAGTGACGTCTGCGTCCGATACAGCGGACACAGACGCAGAAGATAAGAAAGGACCGGGGCGGAAACCCAAGAGGCCAAGAGAGGAGACCAACTCCCCCCCAGAGATCGAAGAGTCCCCTACTAAAAGGGGCGAGAAGATTGCGGATCAGGTAAGATCATACCTGATCCGGAAGAAGATAAGCCTGGAGGCTCAGGCCTACTTGAACGGCCAGGTCAGGGAAATCCTGAACATAACGGTTGGACTCGAAGCCCAGTGGAGGATGGTCCCCACGATCGTGGAGGAGGTCGTGAAGGAGGCCTTGAGTGGGGACACCTTGCACAGGATAATAGCAAGCAAGGTTTCCGAGGTTATCGCCCCCATGGTGGTGACATCGATTAGTGATGCCATGGGGGTAGAGTACGACCAAAAGAAGAAGGAGTGGGTCTCCCCCACCTTAAATAGGGTGCAAGGGATCATCGGGGACCTCCAGCTTAAGGACCAGGAGGCCGGTATCCTCAGGCATGCCGCGGAGGTAAGGGCGGGGGAGAGAAGAAAGATAAAGAAGACCCCTAAGGAGACAGAGAGGGCGGTAGCTGGACCGTCTGGGGTGGCCCCGCCCAGGACGAGAGAGGCCGACCGCGGAAAATACGACGGCCAGGAGCTTGCCCCTGCCCCAATGCCGCAGAGGTGGACAAGTGCCACTCCAATGTGTCGAGGGAGGAACAAGTTGGTGGACTCCAGCGAAGAGGACGCTGCACCCTGGGAGGAGGTAAAAAAGAAGAAGAAGAGGAAAAAGAAGCAGAACCAGCCGACCTCCCAGGGTGAAGAGGGGGAAGAAAAGGAAGAAAAGAAGGAGAAAAAACCGAAGAAGATCACCTTCGCTGGAGTCCTGGCGAGCGTTCCCTCGGCGCCGAGGAGGCCCGAGGACGCCCCCACCTACGTGACCCTGAAGGGGAACACGGAAGGGTGGGAGGCGAGCAAGATCCACGAGCAGCTCCCGTCCCAGGAGGAACTTAAGCAGATTGGTGCCAGCGTGAACATGGTCAGAGTGACGAGGGCTGGCACCGTCCTGGTCAGGACCGGAGGGGCTGACCAGGCGAAGAGGCTGATCGAATGGGACGCCTTGAAGAAGAAGGGCATTGAGGTCAAACTCGCAGCTGCGAGAAGGCCACGCCTAGAAGTCAGAGGCGTCCCTAGGCACTGGGACGGGAGTAGCCTGGAGAGCTACCTCTGGGATAAGGTAGCGGTTGAGAAGCCGAAGGAGGAAGGGGTCAGGAGGGAGTGGTTGAGGCCAAGCTTTTCCACTCCCGCGAGGGGCGGGCTGACCAGGAATTGGGTCATTGAGGTCCATCAGTCAATGAGGCTCGCCCTGATGAACTTGACTCCGGAAGATGTGAGTGGGGGATGGTGGTGCGTGGACATCCGGGATTACCCCCTGCTCTGCCTGAGGTGCCTTGAGCACGGCCACATGGCGAAGGTTTGCACGAAGGAGATCGCGTGCAGATGGTGTGAGGAAGACGGGCACAAAATGAAGGACTGCCCGGCCAAGACGAGACATTCCCCACCTAAATGTAGGCATTGCAAGGCCAACGGCAGAGAGGGGAAAGAGCTCCGCCACTGCGCAGGTACCAGGGAGTGCCAGGCGTACTTGGAGCTGATGGTCACGCAGGCGAAAAAAACCCGTTATGCGTAGGCTGCAGATTCTGCAGGTCAATATGGGCCGAAGACGAGTGGTCGCGGACGAGCTGAGAGCTCTCGCTAGGAAGGCTGACATCATGGCTATACAGGAGCCGTGGTGTCAGGGAAACGTGGTCGCCGGATTCGGTGTCGCGTCGAGGGTAGTCGCAATGGGCAGTGGCGAGAGGAGGCCCAAGGCGGCTATAGTGATAGTGAATCCAAACCTCCTAGTTGCGCCCCGGCAGTCGTTGAGAGCGGACGTACATCAGTTGAGCTCCCGAGGATTATCCCCACTCTTGCAGCAATATTCAGAGTTCAGTCGTCGCCCAGCCAGCACCAAGGTAAGACGTGTTTTTACATAGTTCCGTACTTAGTGCGCTGGAGTGTGCGTGTGAATCCGGAAGAAGATTAGCCAGGAGGTCCAGGCCTACCTGAACGGCCAGGTCAGGGAAATCCTGAACATAACGGTTGGACTCGAAGCCCAGTGGAGGATGGTCCCCTGCAGGTCAATATGGGCCGAAGACGAGTGGTCGCGGACGAGCTGAGAGCTCTCGCTAGGAAGGCTGACATCATGGCTATACAAGAGCCGTGGTGTCAGGGAAACGTGGTCGCCGGATTCGGTGTCGCGTCGAGGGTAGTCGCAATGGGCAGTGGCGAGAGGAGGCCCAGGGCGGCTATAGTGATAGTGAATCCAAACCTCGATGTTATGGAACTGAAGCAATTCACCACGGCGGATCAGGCGGCGTGCTATGTCAGATGGGGGAGGATATCCTTCGCCCTCGTCTCGTCATACATGCCGCCGAAACATCGGATAGAGGAGAACGTTGCCGCCGTGGAGGCCATTGCACAACGTTACAGGAGTGTGGTGGTCTGTTCCGACACCAATTCGTGGAGCACGGCCTGGGGTTCGGTGCGCACAGACGCCAGAGGGAAAGTGGTGGATGAAACCGTGGCGAGGTGTCAGCTCATCGTGATGAATGAGCCCTCTGGTCCCACATTCGTTGGAGCCAGGGGCCAGAGTTGGATAGATGTGACACTCGCCACGGCCACCATGGCGAGGCGCATAGCGGACTGGACCCTACGGTCTGACACGAGCTCCGACCACCGGGTCATAGCCTTCAGTGTGGTAGAGGAGGAAGGTGAAGTCCTTCCGGTTGAGAAGGGCTTCGTGACCCGTACGGCGAACTGGGGAGCTTTCTCCAGTGAACTGGAGGGAATATTGGTCGATAGAGAATGGGAAGAGATGGCGCCGATGGAAGTGGGAGAGTCAGTTATAGACCGCAGAGTGGCGGAGCTGACGGGCGCCATCACAGAAGCGGCCAATATGACCCTCCAGCGCCGCAGAGCGAGAGCGCGTCCGGTCCCATGGTGGACGCCAGCCCTGACGCTCCTCAAGAGGGAGTATTACAGGGCCAGGCGCAGGTACCAGGAGTGCAGGGACGAGGAGAGGAGACCTGCACTTCGACAGGAAACAAAGGGGAAGTATAGGGCATACCGAAACGGCGTGCGTCACCAGAAGAATAAATCCTGGGACGAGTTTATCGTCGAGGAATCGGAGAAGAATCCCTGGGGTATCCCGTACAGGGTGGCACTGGGCAAGGTTAAGCCGCTGACCATGATGGCGGCAATCAGAGTTGGAGATGCCCAGGCAACCACCCTGGAGGAGACAGCTGCAATGTACATTGACTATACATACCCCAGGGATGATCCGTCCCAGGATACAGAAGTCGATAAAATGGTTAGACGCACCACGGTGTGCCCTCCCGGTACCGAATTTTGTCCACCATGGGATATATGGGACCTACGTCTTGCCGTGGAGAGACAGAGGATCGGCCGAGCCCCAGGACTCGACGGGATAGATGCCGCGATCCTGAGGAAAAGCGCCCCCCTCATTGAGGATGACCTTCTGGGCATCTTCAATGAGTGTCTGGACCAGGGTCGCTTCCCTAGTAAGTGGAGGATCGCGGACCTGAGACTCCTCTACAAGGGAGGAGGCAAGGATAAGTAGTCGCCCAAGGCGTACAGGCCTATATGCCTCCTCCCTGTCGTCAGTAAGGTCCTGGAGAGCCTAATAGTCACCAGCCTAAGGCCGGTCCTCAGTGCAGCTAGCCATCCACGGCAGTTCGGCTCGACCCGTGGCAAGGGAACCACAGATGTTGAGAGTACGCAGGGACGTGGAAGAGACTGCGGAGAAGTACGTCATGCTCGTGCTGTTCGATATATCCTCCGCCTTCGACAGTGTATGGTGGCCCTGCGTACTCCGGCGGCTGCAAGAGTTCAACACCCCCAGCAACTTGTACTCCCTCGTAAGTAGCTACCTGAGTGACAGGAGTGTCAGAGTAAGGGGTAGTTACTACGAGGTGGAAAGAAGAATAGAGAGAGGGTGCCCACAAGGGTCGGTCCTCGGGCCGGCCCTGTGGAAGCTCGTGTTCGATCAGTTGCTGGGGGAGCTAGAAGACGAAGGGTTCCTTGCCACGGCCTACGTCGACGACCTGGCAGTCCTAGTGGCCGAAAACAGCAGAGCCAGATTGAAGACTCAAGCAGAGAGATGCGCCAGCCTTGTAGCGGAATGGTGCGTGAGGCGGAAGTTGAGTATGGCCGCAGGGAAGACCCAGGCCATACTCCTAAGAGGCTCCACTGACAGGGCTCACCCTATCATATTGGAGATCCAGGGAGAAAGAGTTAGGCTGGGTGAGGAGGTGACATATCTTGGCGTGAGGTTCAGGAGGAACTTTGACGCCACCCCTCACCTAGCATACCTGAAAGATAGGGTGACCCTGTCACTTAATGGACTTGGAAGAATAGGGGGTGCTTTCTGGGGCCTCAGGTACCCGGCAACTATGACCATCTACAAAGGCGTGGTCTTGGGTATCCTGAGGTACGCATCCCCTGCGTGGAGCCGCGACCTCACGCAACCGCATAAGAGGAGGCTGGCGACCATCCAGAGACTGGCTCTGCTGAGAGTTTCGAAGGCCTATAGGACGGTGTCGCACGAGGCGGTGCAGGTGCTGACCGGAGCGATGCCCCTGGACCTCGTCCTCAGGGAGGACGCCCTGAAATATGAGGTGAAGAGGCAGGGGCTGGCGGCGCTCCCGGAGGGACTCCGAGAGAGGATCGGCGAGACCCCTAACAGATGGAAGAAGATATTGAGGGAGGACTCGATTGACGAGTGGAATGGACGGTGGGTGGGAAGCCAGAAGGGCTCGACCTTGAGGAAGTACTTCCACACCGTCCAGTCGAGATTGGTAGCGACGTGGGTCCTCCCGGACTACTGGGTCTCGCAGATCCTTACAGGACACGGCGGGTTCCGGGGTAAGCTCAGTGAGCATAGGAGAGAGATCGACCCCCGGTGCCCGGATTGTGGGGTCCCTGAAACTGCGGAGCACGTTGTGCTCACCTGCACCACGATGGAAGGACACCGAGCCAGGTTGTCAAGGAAAACGGGGATCTTCGCCCTCGCCGAGGATGACTTCCCCCGGTTGATGGAGAAGGACAATTACCCCTTCTTTAGGGATTTTGTCTACGGGTGGAAGGAAGTGGTCGGGCCTGCGCACTTCACCATTAGCAGGGTCCGGCCTCTCGGCGAGTCACCGGACGAAGAGCCACCAGAAGAGGAGGCGCCAGAGGAGAGAGAAGAGGAAGGAGACCGAACGGATTGAGACTGGCTGGATGACCGGACGGATGCGGCGGACCAGGCTTGCTGGACGGCGTCCGGACGGATGGGGACCGGCCAGGAGGAGCGGTAAGGTGCTGCCCCAACAGTAAGGTGCACATCCGTGCACTGGGCAGCACCACAGAAAGTTTTATCTGAATTGTCCCCATTTATTAAATGGTATCCCCCCCGATATGTGTAAATATTAAATAAAAATAAAGTTTAAAAAAAAAAAAAGAGTTTTTCTTGCAGTGGCGGGCGTGCGTATACCCAACGCACTAACCCGTCACTGCCGAAACCCGTATACCAGAAATGGCAGGAAGGGTGTAAAAAAAAAAAAAAAAAAAAAAAAAAAAAAAAAAAAAAAAAAAAAAGATTAGGGGTGGTGGTTAGGGGTGGTTAGGGGTGGTTAGGGGTGGTTAGGGGTGGTTAGGGGTGGTTAGGGGTGGTTAGGGGTGGTTAGTTGCGCCCCGGCAGTCGTAGAGAGTGGACGCACGTCAGTTGAGCTCCCGGGGATTATCCCCACCACTCTTTGAGATTTCTAGTGTCAGTAGCTTCCCAGCCGTCGATAAGGTAAGACGTGTATTTACTAAGTTCCGTCATTAGTGCGCTGGAGTGTTTGTGTGTGTGTGGTTGAGACCCGAGGGACACTAAGCGGCGATTCGGGACTCCCACAAGGACAGGAGGTTTAATTAATTTAATTAATTAATTAAATCGAAAAAAAAAAAAAAAAAATTTCAAAAAAAATAAATTTTTTTGAAAGGTTTTTTTCGAAATTTTTTAGGTCCAATATAAGTTATATATCGGCGGACCAAAAATGCAGAAAAAAAATTTTGAAAAAGTTATTGATGAAGAGAGGAAAAACATCGAAAACCCAATGAAGACGAGAGACTTCAACGCTGGGGTAGATGAGGAGAAGGCCCTCCATGGAAGTCGTGAGACCTTAATGGTAGGGCAAGATAGAGAAGAACCCCAGAGGGCCACAGAAGAGGTGGCCGGCAGAAAAGTGACGTCTGCGTCCGATACAGCGGACACAGACGCAGAAGAAAAAAAAGGACCGGGGCGGAAACCCAAGAGGCCAAGAGAGGTGACCAACTCCCCCCCAGAGATCGAAGAGTCCCCTACTAAAAGGGGCGAGAAGATTGCGGATCAGGTAAGATCATACCTGATCCGGAAGAAGATAAGCCTGGAGGCTCAGGCCTACTTGAACGGCCAGGTGAGGGACATCACCAACATAATAGTTGGGCTCCAAGCCCAGTGGAATATGGTCCCTGCACTGGTGAGAGAGGTGGTTGAGGAGGCCCTAAATAGGGACACCTTGCATAGCATCATCGCAAGCAAGGTGTCGGAGATAATTGCCCCTATGGTGGTGACATCAATTAGCGATGCCATAGGGGGCGAGTACGAGAAGAAAAAGAAAGAGTGGGTCTCCCCCACTCTTAAAAAAGTTAGACACACCGCAAAAGTAAGGGCGGAAGAGAGGAGGAGAAGTGCGGCGGAAGGCCCTAAGGAGCCAGAAAAGGTGGTAGCTGGACCATCTGGGGTGGCCCCGCCCAAGACGAGAGAGGCCGACCGCGGAAAATACGATGGCCAGGAGCTTGCCCCTGCCCCAATGCCGCAGAGGTGGACGAGTGCCACCCCAATGTGTCGAGGGAGGAATAAGGAGGTGGACTCCAGCGAAGAGGACGCTGCACCCTGGAAGGAGGTCAAAAAGAAGAAGAAGAAGAAAAAGAAGCAGAACCAGCCGACCTCCCAGGGTGAAGAGGAGGCAGAGAGAAAGGAAAATAAACCTAAGAAGATCACCTTCGCTGGAGTCCTGGCGAGCATTCCCGCGTCGCCGAGAAGGCCGGAGGAGACCCCCACCTATATCACCCTGAAGGGTAACGTGGAAGGGTGGGAGGCTAGCCAGATCCACAATCAGCTCCCGTCCCAGGAGGAACTCAAGAACATCGGCGCCAGCGTCAGCATGGTGCGAGTGACGAGAGCTGGCACCGTCCTGGTCAGGACCGGAGGGGCCGACCAGGCCAAGAAGTTAGTGGAATGGGACGCCCTGAAGAAGAAAGGGCTTGAGGCGAGGCTCGCAGTGGGGAGAAGGCCTCGCCTGGAAGTGAGAGGCGTCCCGAGGCACTGGGACGGGAGCACCCTAGAGAATTACCTCTGGGGCAAAGTGGCCATAGATAAGCCGAAGGAAGAAAAGGACAGGAGGGAGTGGTTGAGACCCTGCTTTGCCACCCCTGCGAGGGGCGGCCTCACGGTGAACTGGGTGATAGAGGTTCACCACGCGATGAGGTACGCCCTGATGACCCTGACGGTGGAGTGCGTGAGCGGTGGATGGTGGAGCTTGACCATCCGTGATTACGTCGATCCCCTGGTCTGCCTGAAATGCCTTGAGCACGGCCACATGGCGAAGACCTGCACGAAGGAGATGGCGTGCAGGTGGTGCGAGGGAAACGGTAATAAGAAAAAGGACTGCCCGGTTAAGATCAGAAGTGACCCTCCAACATGTAGGCATTGCAAGGCCAACGGCAAAGAGGGGAAGGAGCTCCGTCACTGCGCGGGTAGCAGGGAGTGCCCGACGTACCTGGAGCTGATGGTCAAGCAGGCGAAGAAAACCCGTTATGGGTAGGCTGCAGATTCTGCAGGTCAATATGGGCCGAAGACGAGTGGTCGCGGACGAGCTGAGAGCTCTCGCTAGGAAGGCTGACATCATGGCTATACAGGAGCCGTGGTGTCAGGGAAACGTGGTCGCCGGATTCGGTGTCACGTCGAGGGTAGTCGCAATGGGCAGTGGCGAGAGGAGGCCCAGGGCGGCTATAGTGATTGTCAATCCAAACCTCGATGTTATGGAACTGAAGCAATTCACCACGGCGGATCAGACGGCGTGCTATGTCAGATGGGGGAGGATATCCTTCGCCCTCGTCTCGTCATACATGCCGCCGAATCAGCGGATAGAGGAGAACGTTGCCGCCGTGGAGGCCATCACACAACGTTACAGGAGTGTGGTGGTCTGTTCCGACACCAATTCGTGGAGCACGGCCTGGGGTTCGGTGCGCACAGACGCCAGAGGGAAAGTGGTGGATGAAACCGTGGCGAGGTGTCAGCTCATCGTGATGAATGAGCCCTCTGGTCCCACATTCGTTGGAGCCAGGGGCCAGAGTTGGATAGACGTGACACTCGCCACGGCCACCATGGCGAGGCGCATAGCGGACTGGACCCTACGGTCTGACACGAGCTCCGACCACCGGGTCATAGCCTTCAGTGTGGTAGAGGAGGAAGGCGAAGTCCTTCCGGTCGAGAAGGGCTTCGTGACCCGTACGGCGAACTGGGGAGCTTTCTCCAGTGAACTGGAGGGAATATTGGTCGATAGAGAATGGGAAGAGATGGCGCCGATTGAAGTGGGAGAGTCAGTTATAGACCGCAGAGTGGCGGAGCTGACGGGCGCCATCACAGAAGCGGCCAATATGACCCTCCAGCGCCGCAGAGCGAGAGCGCGTCCGGTCCCATGGTGGACGCCTGCCCTGACGCTCCTCAAGAGGGAGTATTACAGGGCCAGGCGCAGGTACCAGGAGTGCAGGGACGAGGAGAGGAGACCTGCACTTCGACAGGAAACGAAGGGGAAGTATAGGGCATACCGAAACGGCGTGCGTCACCAGAAGAAGAAATCCTGGGACGAGTTTATCGTCGAGGAATCGGAGAAGAATCCCTGGGGTATCCCGTACAGGGTGGCACTGGGCAAAGTTAAGCCGCTGACTATGATGGCGGCTATCAGAGTCGGAGATGCCCAGGCAACCACCCTGGAGGAGACTGCTGCGATGTATATTGACTATACATACCCCAGGGATGATCCGTCCCAGGATACGGAAGTCGATAAAATGGTTAGACGCACCACGGTGTGCCCTCCCGGTACCGAATTTTGTCCACCATGGGATATATGGGACCTACGTCTTGCCGTGGAGAGACAGAGGATCGGCCGAGCCCCAGGACTCGACGGGATAGATGCCGCGATCCTGAGGAAAAGCGCCCCCCTCATTGAGGATGACCTTCTGGCCATCTTCAATGAGTGTCTGGACCAGGGTCGCTTCCCTTGTAAGTGGAGGATCGCGGACCTGAGACTACTCTACAAAGGAGGAGGCAAGGATAAGGAGTCGCCGAAGGCGTACAGGCCTATATGCCTCCTCCCGGTCGTCAGTAAAGTCCTGGAGAGCCTAATAGTCACCAGCCTAAGGCCGGTCCTCAGTGCAGCTAGTCATCCACGGCAGTTCGGCTCGACCCGTGGCAAGGGAACCACAGATGCGCTGTTGAGAGTGCGCAGGGACGTGGAAGAGAGGGCGGAGAAGTACGTCATGCTCGTGCTGTTTGACATATCCTCCGCCTTCGACAGTGTATGGTGGCCCTGTGTACTCCAGCGGCTGCAGGAGTTCAACGCCCCCAGCAACCTGTACTCCCTCGTAAGTAGCTACCTGAGTGACAGGAGTGTCAGGGTAAGAGGTAGCTACTACGAGGTGGAAAGACGAATAGAGAGAGGGTGCCCACAAGGGTCGGTCCTCGGGCCGGCCCTGTGGAAACTCGTGTTTGATCAGTTGCTGGGGGAGCTAGAAGGCGAAGGGTTCCTTGCCACGGCCTACGTCGACGACCTGGCAGTCCTAGTGGCCGAAAACAGCAGAGCCAGATTGAAGACTCAAGCGGAGAGATGCGCCAGCCTCGTAGCGGAATGGTGCGTGAGGCGGAAGTTGATCATGGCCGCAGCCAAGACCCAGGCCATACTCCTAAGAGGCTCCACCGACAGGGCTCACCCTATCACACTGCAGATTCAGGGAGAAAGAGTCAGGCTGGGTGAGGAGGTGACATACCTTGGCGTTAGGTTCAGGAGGAACTTTGACGCCACCCCACACCTAGCATACCTGAAAGATAGGGTGACCCTGTCACTCAACGGACTTGGAAGAATAGGGGGTGCTTTCTGGGGCCTCAGGTACCCGGCAACTATGACCATCTACAAAGGCGTGGTCTTGGGTATCCTGAGGTACGCATCCCCTGCGTGGAGCCGTAACCTCACGCAACCGCATAAGAGGAGGCTGGCGACCATCCAGAGACTGGCTCTGCTGAGAGTTTCGAAGGCCTATAGGACGGTGTCGCACGAGGCGGTGCAGGTGCTGACCGGTGCGATGCCCCTGGACCTCGTCCTCAGGGAGGACGCCCTGAAATATGAGGTGAAGAGGCAGGGGCTGGCGGCGCTCCCAGAGGGACTCCGAGAGAGGATCGGCGAGACCCCTAACAGATGGAAGACGATATTGAGGGAGGACTCGATCGACGAGTGGAACGGACGATGGGTGGGAAGCCAGAAGGGCTCAACCCTGAGGAAGTACTTCCCCACCGTCCGGTCGAGATTGGTGGCTACGTGGGTCCTCCCGGACTACTGGGTCTCGCAGATCCTTACAGGACACGGCGGGTTCCGGGGTAAGCTCAGTGAGCATAGGAGAGAAATCGACCCCCGGTGCCCGCATTGTGGGGTCCCTGAGACTGCGGAGCACGTAGTGCTCTCCTGCACCGCGATGGAGCGACACCGTGCCAGGTTGTCAAGAAAAACGGGGATCTTCGCCCTCGCCGAGGAGGACTTCCCCAGTTTGATGGAGGAAGACAATTACCCTTACTTTAAGGATTTTGTCTACGGGTGGAAGGAAGTGGTCGGGCCTGCGCACTTCACCATTAGCAGGGTCCGGCCCCTCGGCGAGCCACCAGACGAGGAGCCAGAGGGGGAACCACCCCCGGAGGAGAGGGATGGAGATGATGACCGGACGGATGCGGCGGACCAGGATGGCTGGACGGGATCCGGACGGATGCAGACCGGCCAGGAGACCTAAAGGTGCTGCCCCAACAGTAAGGTGCACATCGTGCACCGGGCAGCACCACAGAAAGATTTTAAATTATTGTTCCCATCAATTAAATGGAACCCCCCCGAAAGCTGTAACACTTTTTACTAATAAAGAATTAAAAAGAAAAGAGTATTCTTGGCAGTGGCGGGCGTGCGTAAACCCATCGCACTAACCCGTCACTGCCGAAACCCGTATGCCAGCAATGGCAGGTAGGGCGACAAAAAAAAAAAAAAAAAAAAAAAAAAAAAGGTTAGGGGTGGTTAGGGGTGGTTAGGGGTGGTTAGGGGTGGTTAGGGGTGGTTAGGGGTGGTTAGGGGTGGTTAGGGGTGGTTAGGGGTGGTTAGGGGTGGTTAGGGGTGGTTAGGGGTGGTTAGTTGCGCTCCGGCAGTCGAGAAGAGAGGACGCACGCTAGTTCTGTTCCCGGGGATTATCCCCACCCTAACTGTACTCTGCAGCTATCAGTCGTTGCTCAGCGCTTGACCAGGTAAGACGTGTTTTCACTGTTCTCCGTGTTAAGTGCGCTGGAGTGTGCGTGTGTGTGTGGTTGAGACCCGAGGGACACTAAGCGGCGATTCGGGACTCCCACAAGGACAGGAGTTAGTTATAATTAACAAATAATTAAAAGAAAGAAAAAAGTTTTTTTTTTCAAAAAAAAATTTTTTATTTCTTTTAAATTTTAAAAAATTTTTGGTCCAATAGTAATCATATATCGGCGGACCAAAAATGGACAAAAAAAATTGTAACAAAGTTGAACAGGAAGAGAGCGAAAAGATCGCAGAGCCCTCAAAGCCGAGAGACTTCAACGCTGGGGTAGACGAGGAGAGGGCCCTCCATGGAAGTCGGGAGACTTTAATGGGGGGGCAGGATGTAGAAGGACCTCAGAGGACCACAGAAGAGGTCGCTGGTAGAAAAGTGGCGTCTGCGTCCGATACAGCGGACACGGACGCAGAAGAGAAGAAAGGACCGGGGCGTAAGGTTAAGAGGCCGAGAGAGGAAATCAACTCCCCTCCAGAGATTGAAGAGGCCCCTACTAAAAGGGGAGAGAAAATCGCGGATCAGATAAGAGCATACCTGATCCGGAAGAAGATTAGTCAGGAGGTCCAGGCCTACCTGAACGGCCAGGTCAGGGAAATCCTGAACATAACGGTTGGACTCGAAGCTCAGTGGAGGATGGTCCCCACGATCGTGGAGGAGGTCGTGAAGGAGGCCTTGAGTGGGGACACCTTGCACAAGATAATAGCAAGCAAGGTTTCCGAGGTTATCGCTCCCATGGTGGTGACATCGATTAGTGATGCCATGGGGGTAGAGTATGACCAAAAGAAGAAGGAGTGGGTCTCCCCCACCTTAAATAGGGTGCAAGGGATCATCGGGGACCTCCAGCTTAAGGACCAGGAGGTCGGTATCCTCAGGCATGCCGCGGAGGTAAGGGCGGGGGAGAGAAGAAAGCTAAAGAAGACCCCTAAGGAGACAGAGAGGGCGGTAGCTGGACCGTCTGGGGTGGCCCCGCCCAGGACGAGAGAGGCCGACCGCGGAAAATACGACAGCCAGGAGCTTGCCCCTGCCCCAATGCCGCAGAGGTGGACAAGTGCCACTCCAATGTGTCGAGGGAGGAACAAGGAGGTGGACTCCAGCGAAGAGGACGCTGTACCCTGGGTGGAGGTAAAAAAGAAGAAGAAGAAGAAAAAGAAGCAGAACCAGCCGACCTCCCAGGGTGAAGAGGGGGAAGAAAAAGAAGAAAAGAAGGAAAAAAAACCGAAGAAGATCACCTTCGCTGGAGTCCTGGCGAGCGTTCCCGCGGCGCCGAGGAGGCCCGAGGACGCCCCCACCTACGTGACCCTGAAGGGGAACACGGAAGGGTGGGAGGCGAGTAAGATTCACGAGCAGCTCCCGTCCCAGGAGGAACTGAAGCAGATTGGTGCCAGCGTGAACTTGGTCAGAGTGACGAGGGCTGGCACCGTCCTGGTCAGGACCGGAGGGGCTGACCAGGCGAAGAGGCTGATCGAATGGGACGCCTTGAAGAAGAAGGGAATAGAGGTCAAACTCGCAGCTGCGAGAAGGCCACGCCTAGAAGTCAGAGGCGTCCCTAGGCACTGGGACGGGAGTAGCCTGGAGAGCTACCTCTGGAATAAGGTAGCGGTTGAGAAGCCGAAGGAGGAAGGGGTCAGGAGGGAGTGGTTGAGGCCAAGCTTTTCCACTCCCGCGAGGGGCGGGCTGACCAGGAATTGGGTCATTGAGGTCCATCAGTCAATGAGGCTCGCCCTGATGAACTTGACTCCGGAAGATGTGAGTGGGGGATGGTGGTGCGTGGACATCCGGGATTACCTCGACCCCCTGCTCTGCCTGAGGTGCCTTGAGCACGGCCACATGGCGAAGGTCTGCACGAAGGAGATCGCGTGCAGATGGTGTGAGGAAGACGGGCATAAAATGAAGGACTGCCCGGCCAAGACGAGACATTCCCCACCTAAATGTAGGCACTGCAAGGCCAACGGCAGAGAGGGGAAAGAGCTCCGCCACTGCGCAGGTACCAGGGAGTGCCAGGCGTACTTGGAGCTGATGGTCACGCAGGCGAAAAAAACCCGTTATGCGTAGGCTGCAGATTCTGCAGGTCAATATGGGCCGAAGACGAGTGGTCGCGGACGAGCTGAGAGCTCTCGCTAGGAAGGCTGACATCATGGCTATACAGGAGCCGTGGTGTCAGGGAAACGTGGTCGCCGGATTCGGTGTCGCGTCGAGGGTAGTCGCAATGGGCAGTGGCGAGAGGAGGCCCAGGGCGGCTATAGTGATAGTGAATCCAAACCTCGATGTTATGGAACTGAAGCAATTCACCACGGCGGATCAGGCGGCGTGCTATGTCAGATGGGGGAGGATATCCTTCGCCCTCGTCTCGTCATACATGCCGCCGAAACAGCGGATAGAGGAGAACGTTGCCGCCGTGGAGGCCATCGCACAACGTTACAGGAGTGTGGTGGTCTGTTCCGACACCAATTCGTGGAGCACGGCCTGGGGTTCGGTGCGCACAGACGCCAGAGGGAAAGTGGTGGATGAAACCGTGGCGAGGTGTCAGCTCATCGTGATGAATGAGCCCTCTGGTCCCACATTCGTTGGAGCCAGGGGCCAGAGTTGGATAGATGTGACACTCGCCACGGCCACCATGGCGAGGCGCATAGCGGACTGGACCCTACGGTCTGACACGAGCTCCGACCACCGGGTCATAGCCTTCAGTGTGGTAGAGGAGGAAGGCGAAGTCCTTCCGGTCGAGAAGGGCTTCGTGACCCGTACGGCGAACTGGGGAGCTTTCTCCAGTGAACTGGAGGGAATATTGGTCGATAGAGAATGGGAAGAGATGGCGCCGATGGAAGTGGGAGAGTCAGTTATAGACCGCAGAGTGGCGGAGCTGACGGGCGCCATCACAGAAGCGGCCAATATGACCCTCCAGCGCCGCAGAGCGAGAGCGCGTCCGGTCCCATGGTGGACGCCAGCCCTGACGCTCCTCAAGAGGGAGTATTACAGGGCCAGGCGCAGGTACCAGGAGTGCAGGGACGAGGAGAGGAGACCTGCACTTCGACAGGAGACAAAGGGGAAGTATAGGGCATACCGAAACGGCGTGCGTCACCAGAAGAAGAAATCCTGGGACGAGTTTATCGTCGAGGAATCGGAGAAGAATCCCTGGGGTATCCCGTACAGGGTGGCACTGGGCAAGGTCAAGCCGCTGACCATGATGGCGGCAATCAGAGTTGGAGATGCCCAGGCAACCACCCTGGAGGAGACAGCTACAATGTACATTGACTATACATACCCCAGGGATGATCCGTCCCAGGATACGGAAGTCGATAAAATGGTTAGACGCACCACGGTGTGCCCTCCCGGTACCGAATTTTGTCCACCATGGGATATATGGGACCTACGTATTGCCGTGGAGAGACAGAGGATCGGCCGAGCCCCAGGACTCGACGGGATAGATGCCGCGATCCTGAGGAAAAGCGCCCCCCTCATTGAGGATGACCTTCTGGCCATCTTCAATGAGTGTCTGGACCAGGGTCGCTTCCCTAGTAAGTGGAGGATCGCGGACCTGAGACTCCTCTACAAAGGAGGAGGCAAGGATAAGGAGTCGCCCAAGGCGTACAGGCCTATATGCCTCCTCCCTGTCGTCAGTAAAGTCCTGGAGAGCCTAATAGTCACCAGCCTAAGGCCGGTCCTCAGTGCAGCTAGCCATCCACGGCAGTTCGGCTCGACCCGTGGCAAGGGAACCACAGATGCGCTGTTGAGAGTGCGCAGGGACGTGGAAGAGAGGGCGGAGAAGTACGTAATGCTCGTGCTGTTCGATATATCCTCCGCCTTCGACAGTGTATGGTGGCCCTGCGTACTCCAGCGGCTGCAAGAGTTCAACACCCCCAGCAATTTGTACTCCCTCGTAAGTAGCTACCTGAGTGACAGGAGTGTCAGAGTAAGGGGTAGTTACTACGAGGTGGAAAGAAGGATAGAGAGAGGGTGCCCACAAGGGTCGGTCCTCGGGCCGGCCCTGTGGAAACTCGTGTTTGACCAGTTGCTGGGGGAGCTAGAAGGCGAAGGGTTCCTTGCCACGGCCTACGTCGACGACCTGGCAGTCCTAGTGGCCGAAAACAGCAGAGCCAGATTGAAGACTCAAGCGGAGAGATGCGCCAGCCTGGTAGCGGAATGGTGCGTGAGGCGGAAGTTGAGTATGGCCGCAACCAAGACCCAGGCCATACTCCTAAGAGGCTCCACCGACAGGGCTCACCCTATCATTATGGAGATTCAGGGTGAAAGAGTTAGGCTGGGTGAGGAGGTGACATACCTCGGCGTGAGGTTCAGAAGGAACTTCGACGCCACCCCTCACCTAGCATACCTGAAAGATAGGGTGACCCTGTCACTTAACGGGCTAGGAAGAATAGGGGGTGCTTTCTGGGGCCTCAGGTACCCGGCAACCATGACCATTTACAAAGGCGTGGTCTTGGGTATCCTGAGGTACGCATCCCCTGCGTGGAGCCGTAACCTCACGCAACCGCATAAGAGGAGGCTGGCGACCATCCAGAGATTGGCTCTGCTGAGAGTATCGAAGGCCTATAGGACGGTGTCGCACGAGGCGGTGCAGGTGCTGACCGGAGCTATGCCCCTGGACCTCGTCCTCAAGGAGGACGCCCTGAAATATGAGGTGAAGAGGCAGGGGCTGGCGGCGCTCCCGGAGGGACTCCGAGAGAGGATCGGCGAGACCCCTAATAGATGGAAGAAGATAGTGAGGGAGGACTCGATCGACGAGTGAAACGGACGGTGGGTGGGAAGCCAGAAGGGCTCAACCTTGAGGAAGTACTTCCCCACCGTCCAGTCGAGATTGACAGCGACGTGGGTCCTCCCGGACTACTGGGTCTCGCAGATCCTTACAGGACACGGCGGGTTCCGGGGTAAGCTCAGTGAGCATAGGAGAGAAATCGACCCCCGGTGCCCGCATTGTGGGGTCCCTGAGACTGCGGAGCACGTAGTGCTCTCCTGCACCGCGATGGAGCGACACCGTGCCGGGTTGTCGCGGAACACGGGTATTTTCGCCCTCGCCGAGGATGACTTCCCCCGGTTGATGGAGAAGGACAATTACCCCTTCTTTAGGGATTTTGTCTACGGGTGGAAGGAAGTGGTCGGGCCTGCGCACTTCACCATTAGCAGGGTCCGGCCCCTCGGCGAGCCACCGGACGAAGAGCCACCAGAAGAGGAGGCGCCAGAGGAGAGAGAAGAGGAAGGAGACCGAAGTGATTGAGACTGGCTGGATGACCGGACGGATGCGGCTGACCAGGCTTGCTGGACGGCGTCCGGACGGATGGGGACCGGCCAGCAGGAGCGGTAAGGTGCTGCCCCAACAGTAAGGTGCACATCCGTGCACCGGGCAGCACCACAGAAAGATTTAATAAAATTGTTCCCATTTATTAAATGGTACCCCCCCAAGAGAATGTAAAAAAATTGTAAATAAAGTTTTTATAAATAAAAGAGTTGATTTTTGGCAGTGGCGGGCGTGCGTATACCCAACGCACTAACCCGTCACTGCCGAAACCCGTATGCCAGCAATGGCAGGAAGGGTGTAAAAAAAAAAAAAAAAAAAAAAAAAAAAAAAAAAAAAAAAAAAAAGGTTAGGGGTGGTTAATACGGAAGTCGATAAAATGGTTAGACGCACCACGGTGTGCCCTCCCGGTACCGAATTTAGTCCACCATGGGATATATGGGACCTACGTATTGCCGTGGAGAGACAGAGGATCGGCCGAGCCCCAGGACTCGACGGGATAGATGCCGCGATCCTGAGGAAAAGCGCCCCCCTCATTGAGGATGACCTTCTGGGCATCTTCAATGAGTGTCTGGACCAGGGTCGCTTCCCTAGTAAGTGGAGGATCGCGGACCTGAGACTCCTCTACAAAGGAGGAGGCAAGGATAAGGAGTCGCCCAAGGCGTACAGGCCTATATGCCTCCTCCCTGTCGTCAGTAAAGTCCTGGAGAGCCTAATAGTCACCAGCCTAGGGCCGGTCCTCAGTGCAGCTAGCCATCCACGGCAGTTCGGCTCGACCCGTGGCAAGGGAACCACAGATGCGCTGTTGAGAGTGCGCAGGGACGTGGAAGAGAGGGCGGAGAAGTACGTAATGCTCGTGCTGTTCGATATATCCTCCGCCTTCGACAGTGTATGGTGGCCCTGCGTACTCCAGCGGCTGCAAGAGTTCAACACCCCCAGCAATTTGTACTCCCTCGTAAGTAGCTACCTGAGTGACAGGAGTGTCAGAGTAAGGGGTAGTTACTACGAGGTGGAAAGAAGGATAGAGAGAGGGTGCCCACAAGGGTCGGTCCTCGGGCCGGCCCTGTGGAAACTCGTGTTTGACCAGTTGCTGGGGGAGCTAGAAGGCGAAGGGTTCCTTGCCACGGCCTACGTCGACGACCTGGCAGTCCTAGTGGCCGAAAACAGCAGAGCCAGATTGAAGACTCAAGCGGAGAGATGCGCCAGCCTGGTAGCGGAATGGTGCGTGAGGCGGAAGTTGAGTATGGCCGCAGCCAAGACCCAGGCCATACTCCTAAGAGGCTCCACCGACAGGGCTCACCCTATCATTATGGAGATTCAGGGTGAAAGAGTTAGGCTGGGTGAGGAGGTGACATACCTCGGCGTGAGGTTCAGAAGGAACTTCGACGCCACCCCTCATCTAGCATACCTGAAAGATAGGGTGACCCTGTCACTTAACGGGCTAGGAAGAATAGGGGGTGCTTTCTGGGGCCTCAGGTACCCGGCAACCATGACCATTTACAAAGGCGTGGTCTTGGGTATCCTGAGGTACGCATCCCCTGCGTGGAGCCGTAACCTCACGCAACCGCATAAGAGGAGGCTGGCGACCATCCAGAGATTGGCTCTGCTGAGAGTATCGAAGGCCTATAGGACGGTGTCGCACGAGGCGGTGCAGGTGCTGACCGGAGCTATGCCCCTGGACCTCGTCCTCAAGGAGGACGCCCTGAAATATGAGGTGAAGAGGCAGGGGCTGGCGGCGCTCCCGGAGGGACTCCGAGAGAGGATCGGCGAGACCCCTAATAGATGGAAGAAGATAGTGAGGGAGGACTCGATCGACGAGTGGAACGGACGGTGGGTGGGAAGCCAGAAGGGCTCAACCTTGAGGAAGTACTTCCCCACCGTCCAGTCGAGATTGACAGCGACGTGGGTCCTCCCGGACTACTGGGTCTCGCAGATCCTTACAGGACACGGCGGGTTCCGGGGTAAGCTCAGTGAGCATAGGAGAGAAATCGACCCCCGGTGCCCGCATTGTGGGGTCCCTGAGACTGCGGAGCACGTAGTGCTCTCCTGCACCGCGATGGAGCGACACCGTGCCGGGTTGTCGCGGAACACGGGTATTTTCGCCCTCGCCGAGGATGACTTCCCCCGGTTGATGGAGAAGGACAATTACCCCTTCTTTAGGGATTTTGTCTACGGGTGGAAGGAAGTGGTCGGGCCTGCGCACTTCACCATTAGCAGGGTCCGGCCCCTCGGCGAGCCACCGGACGAAGAGCCACCAGAAGAGGAGGCGCCAGAGGAGAGAGAAGAGGAAGGAGACCGAAGTGATTGAGACTGGCTGGATGACCGGACGGATGCGGCTGACCAGGCTTGCTGGACGGCGTCCGGACGGATGGGGACCGGCCAGCAGGAGCGGTAAGGTGCTGCCCCAACAGTAAGGTGCACATCCGTGCACCGGGCAGCACCACAGAAAGATTTAATAAAATTGTTCCCATTTATTAAATGGTACCCCCCCAAGAGAATGTAAAAAAATTGTAAATAAAGTTTTTATAAATAAAAGAGTTGATTTTTGGCAGTGGCGGGCGTGCGTATACCCAACGCACTAACCCGTCACTGCCGAAACCCGTATGCCAGCAATGGCAGGAAGGGTGTAAAAAAAAAAAAAAAAAAAAAAAAAAAAAAAAAAAAAAAAAAAAAAGGTTAGGGGTGGTTAATACGGAAGTCGATAAAATGGTTAGACGCACCACGGTGTGCCCTCCCGGTACCGAATTTAGTCCACCATGGGATATATGGGACCTACGTATTGCCGTGGAGAGACAGAGGATCGGCCGAGCCCCAGGACTCGACGGGATAGATGCCGCGATCCTGAGGAAAAGCGCCCCCCTCATTGAGGATGACCTTCTGGGCATCTTCAATGAGTGTCTGGACCAGGGTCGCTTCCCTAGTAAGTGGAGGATCGCGGACCTGAGACTCCTCTACAAAGGAGGAGGCAAGGATAAGGAGTCGCCCAAGGCGTACAGGCCTATATGCCTCCTCCCTGTCGTCAGTAAAGTCCTGGAGAGCCTAATAGTCACCAGCCTAGGGCCGGTCCTCAGTGCAGCTAGCCATCCACGGCAGTTCGGCTCGACCCGTGGCAAGGGAACCACAGATGCGCTGTTGAGAGTGCGCAGGGACGTGGAAGAGAGGGCGGAGAAGTACGTAATGCTCGTGCTGTTCGATATATCCTCCGCCTTCGACAGTGTATGGTGGCCCTGCGTACTCCAGCGGCTGCAAGAGTTCAACACCCCCAGCAATTTGTACTCCCTCGTAAGTAGCTACCTGAGTGACAGGAGTGTCAGAGTAAGGGGTAGTTACTACGAGGTGGAAAGAAGGATAGAGAGAGGGTGCCCACAAGGGTCGGTCCTCGGGCCGGCCCTGTGGAAACTCGTGTTTGACCAGTTGCTGGGGGAGCTAGAAGGCGAAGGGTTCCTTGCCACGGCCTACGTCGACGACCTGGCAGTCCTAGTGGCCGAAAACAGCAGAGCCAGATTGAAGACTCAAGCGGAGAGATGCGCCAGCCTGGTAGCGGAATGGTGCGTGAGGCGGAAGTTGAGTATGGCCGCAGCCAAGACCCAGGCCATACTCCTAAGAGGCTCCACCGACAGGGCTCACCCTATCATTATGGAGATTCAGGGTGAAAGAGTTAGGCTGGGTGAGGAGGTGACATACCTCGGCGTGAGGTTCAGAAGGAACTTCGACGCCACCCCTCATCTAGCATACCTGAAAGATAGGGTGACCCTGTCACTTAACGGGCTAGGAAGAATAGGGGGTGCTTTCTGGGGCCTCAGGTACCCGGCAACCATGACCATTTACAAAGGCGTGGTCTTGGGTATCCTGAGGTACGCATCCCCTGCGTGGAGCCGTAACCTCACGCAACCGCATAAGAGGAGGCTGGCGACCATCCAGAGATTGGCTCTGCTGAGAGTATCGAAGGCCTATAGGACGGTGTCGCACGAGGCGGTGCAGGTGCTGACCGGAGCTATGCCCCTGGACCTCGTCCTCAAGGAGGACGCCCTGAAATATGAAGTGAAGAGGCAGGGGCTGGCGGCGCTCCCGGAGGGACTCCGAGAGAGGATCGGCGAGACCCCTAATAGATGGAAGAAGATAGTGAGGGAGGACTCGATCGACGAGTGGAACGGACGGTGGGTGGGAAGCCAGAAGGGCTCAACCTTGAGGAAGTACTTCCCCACCGTCCAGTCGAGATTGTTAGCGACGTGGGTCCTCCCGGACTACTGGGTCTCGCAGATCCTTACAGGACACGGCGGGTTCCGGGGTAAGCTCAGTGAGCATAGGAGAGAAATCGACCCCCGGTGCCCCGCCTGTGGAGTCCCTGAGACTGCGGAGCACGTAGTGCTCACCTGCACCACGATGGAAGGACACCGAGCCAGGTTGTCAAGAAAAACGGGTATCTTCGCCCTCGCCGAGGAGGACTTCCCCCGTTTGATGGAGAAGGACAATTACCCCTTCTTTAGGGAGTTCATCTACGGGTGGAAGGAAGTGGTCGGGCCTGCTCATTTCACGATTAGCAGGGTCCGGCCCCTCGGCGAGCCACCAGACGAGCCACCAGACGAGGAGCCAGACGGGGAACCCCCCCCGGAGGAGAGAGATGGAGACGAGGACCGGACGGATGCGGCGGACCAGGATGGCTGGACGGCATCCGGACGGATGCAGACAGGCCAGGAGTCCTAAAGGTGCTGCCCCAACAGTAAGGTGCACATCCGTGCACCGGGCAGCACCACAGAAAGATTTAAAATTGTTCCCAGTTATTAAATGGTACCCCCCCAAAAAAAAACGTGTAAATATTTTGATAAATAAAGTTTATAAATAAAGAGTTTTTATGGCAGTGGCGGGCGTGCGTATACCCAACGCACTAACCCGTCACTGCCGAAACCCGTATGCCAGCAATGGCAGGAAGGGTGTAAAAAAAAAAAAAAAAAAAAAAAAAAAAAAAAAAAAAAGGTTAGGGGTGGTTAGTAGCGCTCCTCGACCCCCGGTGCCCGCATTGTGGGGTCCCTGAGACTGCGGAGCACGTAGTGCTCTCCTGCACCGCGATGGAGCGACACCGTGCCAGGTTGTCGCGGAACACGGGTATTTTCGCCCTCGCCGAGGATGACTTCCCCCGGTTGATGGAGAAGGACAATTACCCCTTCTTTAGGGATTTTGTCTACGGGTGGAAGGAAGTGGTCGGGCCTGCGCACTTCACCATTAGCAGGGTCCGGCCCCTCGGCGAGCCACCGGACGATGAGCCACCAGAAGAGGAGCCAGACGGGGAACCCCCCCACGAGGAGAGGGATGGAGCAGAGGACCGGACGGATGCGGCGGACCAGGAGGGCTGGACGGCATCCGGACGGATGCAGACTGGCCAGGAGACTTAAGGTGCTGCTCCAACAGTAAGGTGCACATCCGTGCACCGGGCAGCACCACAGAAACTAAAATGTTCCCTTTGTTAATTAAATGGTAACCCCCCCAAATGATGTAAAGATTTTATGAATAAAGGATTTAAAAAAAAAAAAAAAAAGAGTTGATTTTCGGCAGTGGCGGTCATGCGTAAACCCAACGCACTAACCCGTCACTGCCTAAACCCGTATGCCAGAAATGGCAGGTAGGGAGTAAAAAAAAAAAAAAAAAAAAAAAAAAAAAAAAAAAAAAAAAAAAGGTTAGTAGCGCTCCGGCAGTCGTACAGTGAGGACCTACGGCTGATTTGTTCCTGAGGATTATCCCCACTCTGGTAGACCTCACGAGAGTTCAGTCGTCGTTCAGCCTTCGAACAGGTAAGACGCGTTTTTACCGTGCTCTGTGTTTAAGTGCGCTGCAGTGTGTGTGTGTTAGTGGTTGAGACCCGAGGGACACTCGTGCGAGTCGGGACTCCCACAGGACAGGAGTTTCCAAAAATTGAAAAATTTTTGGAAACGGAAAAAAAGTTTCCAAAAAAATTTTTTTGGAAAAAATTTTTGAAAAAATTTTAGGTCTAAAAACAGTTATTTAGTGCCGGACGAACAATGGACAAAAAAAATCCCGATAAAGTAGCGGAACAAAGGAGCGAAAAGATCGTTTCAGTCTCCCAGCCGGGAGACTTTAACGGTGGTGAAGAAGAGAAGGATCTCCTCCATGGGCAACGAGAGACTTCAACGATGGAGCAAGACATGGAAATGTCTCCCATGGCCGCAGAAGTGTCCAAGGACGCTAGGAAAGGGCCGTCAGCGTCAGCGTCCGATACTGCGGATACGGACGCTGATGAGAAGAGGGACTCCAATAGGAGGAGCAAGAGACCAAGGGAGGAAAGTAACTCCCCGCCCGGAGCTGACACAGAGGACCCTAGAAGGAAAGGGGAGAAAATCTGGGACCAGATTAGGGGCTACCTGGTTAGGAAAGGAATGTCCCAGGCAGCACAGACATATATTAATGGCCAGATACGTGACATTGTGGCCATAATTGTGGGGCTACAGGCCCAATGGACGATGGTCCCCGCGATTGTGGGGGAGGTGGTTAAGGAGGCTCTTAACAGCGATAACCTTCACAAGATCATCGCTGCTAAAATGTCGGAGATTGTGGGCCCCGTTGTCGCAACGGCAGTAGGGGACGTCATCGACTCAGAGTACGGAAAAAGGAAGGAGTTGGTCTCCCCCACAATAAGAAGGGTCCAGGGGATCATAGAGGACGTGGAGGCCATGAAGCAAATGGGAGACCGAGAGGTGGGCCTCCATCCTGAAGTAAAGAAGGGGAAAAAGGAAGCGAAAGCCCCTGAGGAGATGATGAAGGCGGGACCTTCCGGTGAGCCCCGGACCAAGAAGGGAGCAACCGCCGGTAGATCCGTAGACATCCAACCGGCCCCAATGCCCCAGAGGTGGAAAGGCGGAAGGGAGATGTGCCGCGGGAGGAACGTGGAGGGGGACTCCAGCGAAGAGGAGGATATACCTTGGGAGGAGGTAAAGAGTAAGAGGAAGGGGAAGAAGAAGAAGCACAAGCCGACCTCCCAGAACGAAGAGGAGGAGGATGGGAAGGAGAAGAAGGAAAAGAAGGCCATAAAGATCACCTTCGCTGGAGTCCTCGCAAGCATTCCTGCGGTGCCGAGGAAGTCGGAGGATACTCCCACCTACGTGACCCTAACAGGGAACACGGAAGGGTGGGAGCCCGGGAAGATCCATGAGCAGCTTCCGTCCCGGGAGGAGCTCGAGAAGATCGGAGCCAGCGTAAAGATGGTAAGAGTTACGAAGGCTGGCTCCGTCCTGGTCCGGACCGGAGGGGCTGACCAGGCAAAGAGGCTCCTCGAGTGGGACGCCTTAAAGGAGAAGGGGCTGAGCGCCAGATTAGCGGCGGCGAGAAGGCCACGCATTGAAGTAAGAGGCGTCCCCAGGCACTGGGACGGGGAAACCTTGGAAAGATATCTATGGGACAAAGCTGCCATGGATAAGCCGGTGGAAGAAAAGGACAGGAGGGAGTGGCTTAGACCCTGCTTCGCCACTCCCGCGAGGGGGGGCCTCACGGTGAACTGGGTGGTAGAGGTTCACCAAGTGATGAGGTCCGCCCTGATGACCCTGTCAACGGAGAGTATGAGTAGTGGGTGGTGGGGCTTGACCATCCGAGACTACCTCGACCCCCTGGTCTGCCTGAAGTGCCTTGAGCACGGCCACATGGCGAAGGCCTGCACGAAGGAGATGGCGTGCAGGTGGTGCGAGGGAAACGGGCACAAGAAAAAGGACTGCCCGGTTAAGATCCGAAGTTTCCCTCCAACATGTAGGCACTGCAAGGCCAACGGCAAAGAGGGGAATGAGCTCCGTCACTGCGCGGGTAGCAGGGAGTGCCCGACGTACCTGGAGCTGATGGTCAAGCAGGCGAAGAGAACCCGGTATGCGTAGGCTGCAGATTCTGCAGGTCAATATGGGCCGAAGACGAGTGGTCGCGGACGAGCTGAGAGCTCTCGCTAGGAAGGCTGACATCATGGCTATACAGGAGCCGTGGTGTCAGGGTAATGTGGTCGCCGGATTCGGTGTCGCGTCGAGGGTAGTCGCAATGGGCAGTGGCGAGAGGAGGCCCAGGGCGGCTATAGTGATAGTCAATCCAAACCTCGATGTTATGGAACTGAAGCAATTCACCACGGCGGATCAGGCGGCGTGCTATGTCAGATGGGGGAGGACATCCTTCGCCCTCGTCTCGTCATACATGCCGCCGAAGCAGCGGATAGAGGAGAACGTTGCCGCCGTGGAGGCCATCGCACAACGTTACAGGAGTGTGGTGGCCTGTTCCGACACCAATTCGTGGAGCACGGCCTGGGGTTCGGTGCGCACAGACGCCAGAGGGAAAGTGGTGGACGAAACCGTGGCGAGGTGTCAGCTCATTGTGATGAATGAGCCCTCTGGTCCCACATTCGTTGGAGCCAGGGGCCAGAGTTGGATAGACGTGACACTCGCCACGGCCACCATGGCGAGGCGCATAGCGGACTGGACTCTACGGTCTGACACGAGCTCCGACCACCGGGTCATAGCCTTCAGTGTGGTAGAGGAGGAAGGCGAAGTCCTTCCGGTCGAGAAGGGCTTCGTGACCCGTACGGCGAACTGGGGAGCTTTCTCCAGTGAACTGGAGGGAATATTGGTCGATAGAGAATGGGAAGAGATGGCGCCGATGGAAGTGGGAGAGTCAGTTATAGACCGCAGAGTGGCGGAGCTGACGGGCGCCATCACAGAAGCGGCCAATATAACCCTCCAGCGCCGCAGAGCGAGAGCGCGTCCGGTCCCATGGTGGACGCCTGCCCTGACGCTCCTCAAGAGGGAGTACTACAGGGCCAGGCGCAGGTACCAGGAGTGCAGGGACGAGGAGAGGAGACCTGCACTTCGACTGGAAACGAAGGGGAAGTATAGGGCATACCGAAACGGCGTGCGTCACCAGAAGAAGGAATCCTGGGACGAGTTCATCGTCAAGGAGTCAGAGAAGAATCCCTGGGGCATTCCGTACAGGGTGGCACTGGGCAAGGTTAAGCCGCTGACTATGATGGCGGCTATCAGAGTTGGAGATGCCCAGGCAACCACCCTGGAGGAGACAGCATCTATGTATATAGACTATACATACCCCAGGGATGATCCGTCCCAGGATACGGAAGAAGACCAAATGGTAAGACGCACCACGGTGTGCCCTCCCGGTACCGAGTTTTGTCCACCATGGGATTTATGGAACCTACGTCTTGCCGTGGAGAGACAGAGGATCGGCCGAGCCCCAGGACTCGACGGGATAGATGCCGCGATCCTGAGGAAAAGCGCCCCCCTCATTGAGGATGACCTTCTGGGCATCTTCAATGAGTGTCTGGACCAGGGCCGCTTCCCTAGTGAGTGGAGGATCGCGGACTTGAGACTCCTCTACAAAGGAGGAGGCAAGGATAAGGAGTCGCCCAAGGCGTACAGGCCTATATGCCTCCTCCCAGTCGTCAGTAAAGTCCTGGAGAGCCTTATAGTCACCAGCCTAAGGCCGGTCCTCAGTGCAGCTAGCCATCCACGGCAGTTCGGCTCGACCCGTGGCAAGGGAACCACAGATGCGCTGTTGAGAGTGCGCAGGGACGTGGAAGAGAGGGCGGAGAAGTACGTCATGCTCGTGCTTTTCGACATATCCTCCGCCTTCGACAGTGTATGGTGGCCCTGTGTACTCCAGCGGCTGCAGGAGTTCAACACCCCCAGCAACCTGTACTCCCTCGTAAGTAGCTACCTGAGTGACAGGAGTGTCAGAGTAAGGGGTAGTTACTACGAGGTGGAAAGAAGGATAGAGAGAGGGTGCCCACAAGGGTCGGTCCTCGGGCCGGCCCTGTGGAAACTCGTGTTTGACCAGTTGCTGGGGGAGCTAGAAGACGAAGGGTTCCTTGCCACGGCCTACGTCGACGACCTGGCAGTCCTAGTGGCCGAGAATAGCAGAGCCAGATTGAAGACTCAAGCGGAGAGATGCGCCAGCCTCGTAGCGGAATGGTGCGTGAGGCGGAAGTTGAGTATGGCCGCAGCCAAGACCCAGGCCATACTCCTGAGAGGCTCCACCGACAGGGCTCACCCTATCATTATGGAGATTCAGGGAGAGAGAGTTAGGCTGGGTGAGGAGGTGACATACCTCGGCGTGAGGTTCAGAAGGAACTTCGATGCCACCCCTCACCTGGCATACCTGAAAGATAGGGTGACCCTGTCACTTAATGGACTTGGAAGAATAGGGGGTGCTTTCTGGGGCCTCAGGTACCCGGCAACCATGACCATTTACAAAGGCGTGGTCTTGGGTATCCTGAGGTACGCATCCCCTGCGTGGAGCCGTAACCTCACGCAACCGCATAAGAGGAGGCTGGCGACCATCCAGAGACTGGCTCTGCTGAGAGTATCGAAGGCCTATAGGACGGTGTCGCACGAGGCGGTGCAGGTGCTGACCGGAGCGATGCCCCTGGACCTCGTCCTCAGAGAGGATGCACTGAAATACGAGGTGAAGAGGCAGGGGCTTGCGGCGCTCCCGGAGGGACTCCGAGAGAGGATCGGCGAGACCCCTAACAGATGGAAGAGTATATTGAGGGAGGACTCGATCGACGAGTGGAATGGACGGTGGGTGGGAAGCCAGAAGGGCTCGACCTTGAGGAAGTACTTCCCCACCGTCCAGTCGAGATTGTTAGCGACGTGGGTCCTCCCGGACTACTGGGTCTCGCAGATCCTTACAGGACACGGCGGGTTCCGGGGTAAGCTCAGTGAGCATAGGAGAGAAATCGACCCCCGGTGCCCGGATTGTGGAGTCCCTGAAACTGCGGAGCACGTTGTGCTCACCTGCACCACGATGGAAGGACACCGAGCCAGGTTGTCAAGGAAAACGGGGATCTTCGCCCTCGCCGAGGAGGACTTCCCCCGTTTGATGGAGAAGGAGAACTACCCCTTTTTCCGGGAGTTCATCTACGGGTGGAAGGAAGTGGTCGGGCCTGCTCATTTCACGATTAGCAGGGTCCGGCCCCTCGGCGAGCCACCAGACGAGCCACCAGACGAGGAGCCAGACGGGGAACCACCCCCGGAGGAGAGGGATGGAGAGGAGGACCGGACGGATGCGGCGGACCAGGATGGCTGGACGGCATCCGGACGGATGGAGACTTAAGGTGCTGCCCCAACAGTAAGGTGCACATCCGTGCACCGGGCAGCACCACAGAAAGATTTAAAAATATTGTTCCCATCAATTAAATGGAACCCCCCCAGATGATGTAACACTATATAAATAAAGATTTTAAAAGAAAAGAGTTTTTCTGGCAGTGGCGGGCGTGCGTAAACCCAACGCATCAGCCCGTCACTGCCGAAACCCGTATGCCAGCAATGGCAGGAAGGGTGGAAAAAAAAAAAAAAAAAAAAAAAAAAAAAAAAAAAAGGTTAGGGGTGGTTAGGGGTGGTTAGTTGCGCCCCGGCAGTCATAGAGAGTGGACGCACGTCAGTTGAGCTCCCGGGGATTATCCCCACTCTTGCAGTAATATTCAGAGCTCAGTCGTCGGCCAGCCAGCACCAAGGTAAGACGTGTTTTTACTAAGTTCCGTCATTAGTGCGCTGGAGTGTTTGTGTGTGTGTGGTTGAGACCCGAGGGACACTAAGCGGCGATTCGGGACTCCCACAAGGACAGGAGGTTTAATTAATTTAATTAATTAATTAAATCGAAAAAAAAAAAAAAAAAAGTTTTTTCAAAAAAAAAGTTTTTTCAAAAAAAAAAAAATTTTTTTGGAAGACTTTTTTGAAAAAATTTTAGGTCCAAAGAAACTTATATTTCGGCGGACCGAAAATGCACAAAAAAAATTTTGGAAAAGTTGACCAGGAAGAGGGAGAAAACATCGAAAACCCCATGAAGCCGAGAGACTTCAACGCTGGGGTAGATGAGGAGAAGGCCCTCCATGGAAGTCGGGAGATTTCAATGGTAGGGCAGGATAGAGAAGAACCCCAGAGGGCCACAGAAGAGGTGGCCGGCAGAAAAGTGACGTCTGCGTCCGATACAGCGGACACAGACGCAGAAGATAAAAAAAGACCGGGGCGGAAACCCAAGAGGCCGAGAGAGGAGACCAACTCCCCTCCAGAGAGCGAAGAGTCCCCTACTAAAAGGGGCGAGAAGATTGCGGATCAGGTAAGATCATACCTGATCCGGAAGAAGATAAGCCTGGAGGCCCAGGCCTACTTGAACGGCCAGGTGAGGGACATCACCAACATAATAGTTGGGCTCCAGGCCCAGTGGAATATGGTCCCCGCACTGGTTAGAGAGGTGGTAGAGGAGGCCCTAAATAGGGACACCCTTCATAGCATAATCGCAAGCAAGGTGTCGGAGTTAATTGCCCCCATGGTGGTGACATCGATTAGCGATGCCATAGGGGGCGAGTACGAGAAGAAAAAGAAAGAGTGGGTCTCCCCCACTCTTAAAAAAGTTAGACACACCGCAAAAGTAAGGGCGGAAGAGAGGAGGAGAAGTGCGGCGGAAGGCCCTAAGGAGCCGGAAAAGGTGGTAGCTGGACCATCTGGGGTGGCCCCGCCCAAGACGAGAGAGGCCGACCGCGGAAAATACGATGGCCAGGAGCTTGCCCCTACCCCAATGCCGCAGAGGTGGACGAGTGCAACCCCAATGTGTCGAGGGAGGAATAAGGAGGTGGACTCCAGCGAAGAGGACGCTGCACCCTGGAAGGAGGTCAAAAAGAAGAAGAAGAAGAAAAAGAAGCAGAACCAGCCGACCTCCCAGGGTGAAGAGGAGGCAGAGAGAAAGGAAAATAAACCTAAGAAGATCACCTTCGCTGGAGTCCTGGCGAGCATTCCCGCGTCGCCGAGGAGGCCGGAGGAGACCCCCACCTATATCACCCTGAAGGGTAACGTGGAAGGGTGGGAGGCTAGCCAGATCCACAATCAGCTCCCGTCCCAGGAGGAACTCAAGAACATCGGCGCCAGCGTCAGCATGGTGCGAGTGACGAGAGCTGGCACCGTCCTGGTCAGGACCGGAGGGGCCGACCAGGCCAAGAAGTTAGTGGAATGGGACGCCCTGAAGAAGAAAGGGCTTGAGGCGAGGCTCGCAGTGGGGAGAAGGCCTCGCCTGGAAGTGAGAGGCGTCCCGAGGCACTGGGACGGGAGCACCCTAGAGAATTACCTCTGGGGCAAAGTGACCATAGATAAGCCGAAGGAAGAAAAGGACAGGAGGGAGTGGTTGAGACCCTGCTTTGCCACCCCTGCGAGGGGCGGCCTCACGGTGAACTGGGTGATAGAGGTTCACCACGCGATGAGGTACGCCCTGATGACCCTGACGGTGGAGTGCGTGAGCGGTGGATGGTGGAGCTTGACCATCCGTGATTACGTCGATCCCCTGGTCTGCCTGAAATGCCTTGAGCACGGCCACATGGCGAAGACCTGCACGAAGGAGATGGCGTGCAGGTGGTGCGAGGGAAACGGTCATAAGAAAAAGGACTGCCCGGTTAAGATCAGAAGTGACCCTCCAACATGTAGGCATTGCAAGGCCAGCGGCAAAGAGGGGAAGGAGCTCCGTCACTGCGCGGGTAGCAGGGAGTGCCCGACGTACCTGGAGCTGATGGTCAAGCAGGCGAAGAAAACCCGTTATGGGTAGGCTGCAGATTCTGCAGGTCAATATGGGCCGAAGACGAGTGGTCGCGGACGAGCTGAGAGCTCTCGCTAGGAAGGCTGACATCATGGCTATACAGGAGCCGTGGTGTCAGGGAAACGTGGTCGCCGGATTCGGTGTCACATCGAGGGTAGTCGCAATGGGCAGTGGCGAGAGGAGGCCCAGGGCGGCTATAGTGATTGTCAATCCAAACCTCGATGTTATGGAACTGAAGCAATTCACCACGGCGGATCAGACGGCGTGCTATGTCAGATGGGGGAGGATATCCTTCGCCCTCGTCTCGTCATACATGCCGCCGAATCAGCGGATAGAGGAGAACGTTGCCGCCGTGGAGGCCATCACACAACGTTACAGGAGTGTGGTGGTCTGTTCCGACACCAATTCGTGGAGCACGGCCTGGGGTTCGGTGCGCACAGACGCCAGAGGGAAAGTGGTGGATGAAACCGTGGCGAGGTGTCAGCTCATCGTGATGAATGAGCCCTCTGGTCCCACATTCGTTGGAGCCAGGGGCCAGAGTTGGATAGACGTGACACTCGCCACGGCCACCATGGCGAGGCGCATAGCGGACTGGACCCTACGGTCTGACACGAGCTCCGACCACCGGGTCATAGCCTTCAGTGTGGTAGAGGAGGAAGGCGAAGTCCTTCCGGTCGAGAAGGGCTTCGTGACCCGTACGGCGAACTGGGGAGCTTTCTCCAGTGAACTGGAGGGAATATTGGTCGATAGAGAATGGGAAGAGATGGCGCCGATTGAAGTGGGAGAGTCAGTTATAGACCGCAGAGTGGCGGAGCTGACGGGCGCCATCACAGAAGCGGCCAATATGACCCTCCAGCGCCGCAGAGCGAGAGCGCGTCCGGTCCCATGGTGGACGCCTGCCCTGACGCTCCTCAAGAGGGAGTATTACAGGGCCAGGCGCAGGTACCAGGAGTGCAGGGACGAGGAGAGGAGACCTGCACTTCGACAGGAAACGAAGGGGAAGTATAGGGCATACCGAAACGGCGTGCGTCACCAGAAGAAGAAATCCTGGGACGAGTTTATCGTCGAGGAATCGGAGAAGAATCCCTGGGGTATCCCGTACAGGGTGGCACTGGGCAAAGTTAAGCCGCTGACTATGATGGCGGCTATCAGAGTCGGAGATGCCCAGGCAACCACCCTGGAGGAGACTGCTGCGATGTATATTGACTATACATACCCCAGGGATGATCCGTCCCAGGATACGGAAGTCGATAAAATGGTTAGACGCACCACGGTGTGCCCTCCCGGTACCGAATTTTGTCCACCATGGGATATATGGGACCTACGTCTTGCCGTGGAGAGACAGAGGATCGGCCGAGCCCCAGGACTCGACGGGATAGATGCCGCGATCCTGAGGAAAAGCGCCCCCCTCATTGAGGATGACCTTCTGGCCATCTTCAATGAGTGTCTGGACCAGGGTCGCTTCCCTTGTAAGTGGAGGATCGCGGACCTGAGACTACTCTACAAAGGAGGAGGCAAGGATAAGGAGTCGCCGAAGGCGTACAGGCCTATATGCCTCCTCCCGGTCGTCAGTAAAGTCCTGGAGAGCCTAATAGTCACCAGCCTAAGGCCGGTCCTCAGTGCAGCTAGTCATCCACGGCAGTTCGGCTCGACCCGTGGCAAGGGAACCACAGATGCCTTGTTGAGAGTGCGCAGGGACGTGGAAGAGAGGGCGGAGAAGTACGTCATGCTCGTGCTGTTTGACATATCCTCCGCCTTCGACAGTGTATGGTGGCCCTGTGTACTCCAGCGGCTGCAGGAGTTCAACGCCCCCAGCAACCTGTACTCCCTCGTAAGTAGCTACCTGAGTGACAGGAGTGTCAGGGTAAGAGGTAGCTACTACGAGGTGGAAAGACGAATAGAGAGAGGGTGCCCACAAGGGTCGGTCCTCGGGCCGGCCCTGTGGAAACTCGTGTTTGATCAGTTGCTGGGGGAGCTAGAAGGCGAAGGGTTCCTTGCCACGGCCTACGTCGACGACCTGGCAGTCCTAGTGGCCGAAAACAGCAGAGCCAGATTGAAGACTCAAGCGGAGAGATGCGCCAGCCTCGTAGCGGAATGGTGCGTGAGGCGGAAGTTGATCATGGCCGCAGCCAAGACCCAGGCCATACTCCTAAGAGGCTCCACCGACAGGGCTCACCCTATCACACTGCAGATTCAGGGAGAAAGAGTCAGGCTGGGTGAGGAGGTGACATACCTTGGCGTTAGGTTCAGGAGGAACTTTGACGCCACCCCACACCTAGCATACCTGAAAGATAGGGTGACCCTGTCACTCAACGGACTTGGAAGAATAGGGGGTGCTTTCTAGGGCCTCAGGTACCCGGCAACTATGACCATCTACAAAGGCGTGGTCTTGGGTATCCTGAGGTACGCATCCCCTGCGTGGAGCCGTAACCTCACGCAACCGCATAAGAGGAGGCTGGCGACCATCCAGAGACTGGCTCTGCTGAGAGTTTCGAAGGCCTATAGGACGGTGTCGCACGAGGCGGTGCAGGTGCTGACCGGTGCGATGCCCCTGGACCTCGTCCTCAGGGAGGACGCCCTGAAATATGAGGTGAAGAGGCAGGGGCTGGCGGCGCTCCCAGAGGGACTCCGAGAGAGGATCGGCGAGACCCCTAACAGATGGAAGACGATATTGAGGGAGGACTCGATCGACGAGTGGAACGGACGATGGGTGGGAAGCCAGAAGGGCTCAACCCTGAGGAAGTACTTCCCCACCGTCCGGTCGAGATTGGTGGCTACGTGGGTCCTCCCGGACTACTGGGTCTCGCAGATCCTTACAGGACACGGCGGGTTCCGGGGTAAGCTCAGTGAGCATAGGAGAGAAATCGACCCCCGGTGCCCGCATTGTGGGGTCCCTGAGACTGCGGAGCACGTAGTGCTCTCCTGCACCGCGATGGAGCGACACCGTGCCAGGTTGTCAAGAAAAACGGGGATCTTCGCCCTCGCCGAGGAGGACTTCCCCCGTTTGATGGAGGAAGACAATTACCCTTACTTTAAGGATTTTGTCTACGGGTGGAAGGAAGTGGCCGGGCCTGCGCACTTCACCATTAGCAGGGTCCGGCCCCTCGGCGAGCCACCAGACGAGGTGCCACCAGACGAGGAGCCAGAGGGGGAACCACCCCCGGAGGAGAGGGACGGAGATGATGACCGGACGGATGCGGCGGACCAGGATGGCTGGACGGCATCCGGACGGATGCAGACCGGCCAGGAGACCTAAAGGTGCTGCCCCAACAGTAAGGTGCACATCCGTGCACCGGGCAGCACCACAGAAAGATTTTAAATTATTGTTCCCATCAATTAAATGGAACCCCCCCGAAAGCTGTAACACTTTTTACTAATAAAGAATTAAAAAGAAAAGAGTATTCTTGGCAGTGGCGGGCGTGCGTAAACCCAACGCACTAACCCGTCACTGCCGAAACCCGTATGCCAGCAATGGCAGGTAGGGCGACAAAAAAAAAAAAAAAAAAAAAAAAAAAAAAAAAAAAAAAAAAAAAAAAAAAAAAAAAGGTTAGGGGTGGTTAGGGGTGGTTAGGGGTGGTTAGGGGTGGTTAGGGGTGGTTAGGGGTGGTTAGGGGTGGTGGTTAGGGGTGGTTAGGGGTGGTGGTTAGGGGTGGTTAGGGGTGGTGGTTAGGGGTGGTTAGGGGTGGTGGTTAGGGGTGGTTAGGGGTGGTTAGGGGTGGTTAGGGGTGGTTAGGGGTGGTTAGGGGTGGTTAGGGGTGGTTAGGGGTGGTTACCCAGGGATGATCCGTCCCAGGATACGGAAGAAGACCAAATGGTAAGACGCACCACGGTGTGCCCTCCCGGAGTTGCGCCCCGGCAGTCATAGAGAGTGGACGCACGTCAGTTGAGCTCCCGGGGATTATCCCCACTCTTGCAGTAATATTCAGAGCTCAGTCGTCGGCCAGCCAGCACCAAGGTAAGACGTGTTTTTACTAAGTTCCGTCATTAGTGCGCTGGAGTGTTTGTGTGTGTGTGGTTGAGACCCGAGGGACACTAAGCGGCGATTCGGGACTCCCACAAGGACAGGAGGTTTAATTAATTTAATTAATTAATTAAATCGAAAAAAAAAAAAAAAAAAGTTTTTTCAAAAAAAAAAAATTTTTTTGGAAGACTTTTTTGAAAAAATTTTAGGTCCAAAGAAACTTATATTTCGGCGGACCGAAAATGCACAAAAAAATTTTTGGAAAAGTTGACCAGGAAGAGGGAGAAAACATCGAAAACCCCATGAAGCCGAGAGACTTCAACGCTGGGGTAGATGAGGAGAAGGCCCTCCATGGAAGTCGGGAGATTTCAATGGTAGGGCAGGATAGAGAAGAACCCCAGAGGGCCACAGAAGAGGTGGCCGGCAGAAAAGTGACGTCTGCGTCCGATACAGCGGACACAGACGCAGAAGATAAAAAAAGACCGGGGCGGAAACCCAAGAGGCCGAGAGAGGAGACCAACTCCCCTCCAGAGAGCGAAGAGTCCCCTACTAAAAGGGGCGAGAAGATTGCGGATCAGGTAAGATCATACCTGATCCGGAAGAAGATAAGCCTGGAGGCCCAGGCCTACTTGAACGGCCAGGTGAGGGACATCACCAACATAATAGTTGGGCTCCAGGCCCAGTGGAATATGGTCCCCGCACTGGTTAGAGAGGTGGTAGAGGAGGCCCTAAATAGGGACACCCTTCATAGCATAATCGCAAGCAAGGTGTCGGAGTTAATTGCCCCCATGGTGGTGACATCGATTAGCGATGCCATAGGGGGCGAGTACGAGAAGAAAAAGAAAGAGTGGGTCTCCCCCACTCTTAAAAAAGTTAGACACACCGCAAAAGTAAGGGCGGAAGAGAGGAGGAGAAGTGCGGCGGAAGGCCCTAAGGAGCCGGAAAAGGTGGTAGCTGGACCATCTGGGGTGGCCCCGCCCAAGACGAGAGAGGCCGACCGCGGAAAATACGATGGCCAGGAGCTTGCCCCTGCCCCAATGCCGCAGAGGTGGACGAGTGCAACCCCAATGTGTCGAGGGAGGAATAAGGAGGTGGACTCCAGCGAAGAGGACGCTGCACCCTGGAAGGAGGTCAAAAAGAAGAAGAAGAAGAAAAAGAAGCAGAACCAGCCGACCTCCCAGGGTGAAGAGGAGGCAGAGAGAAAGGAAAATAAACCTAAGAAGATCACCTTCGCTGGAGTCCTGGCGAGCATTCCCGCGTCGCCGAGGAGGCCGGAGGAGACCCCCACCTATATCACCCTGAAGGGTAACGTGGAAGGGTGGGAGGCTAGCCAGATCCACAATCAGCTCCCGTCCCAGGAGGAACTCAAGAACATCGGCGCCAGCGTCAGCATGGTGCGAGTGACGAGAGCTGGCACCGTCCTGGTCAGGACCGGAGGGGCCGACCAGGCCAAGAAGTTAGTGGAATGGGACGCCCTGAAGAAGAAAGGGCTTGAGGCGAGGCTCGCAGTGGGGAGAAGGCCTCGCCTGGAAGTGAGAGGCGTCCCGAGGCACTGGGACGGGAGCACCCTAGAGAATTACCTCTGGGGCAAAGTGGCCATAGATAAGCCAAAGGAAGAAAAGGACAGGAGGGAGTGGTTGAGACCCTGCTTTGCCACCCCCGCGAGGGGCGGCCTCACGGTGAACTGGGTGATAGAGGTTCACCACGCGATGAGGTACGCCCTGATGACCCTGACGGTGGAGTGCGTGAGCGGTGGATGGTGGAGCTTGACCATCCGTGATTACGTCGATCCCCTGGTCTGCCTGAAATGCCTTGAGCACGGCCACATGGCGAAGACCTGCACGAAGGAGATGGCGTGCAGGTGGTGCGAGGGAAACGGGCATAAGAAAAAGGACTGCCCGGTTAAGATCAGAAGTGACCCTCCAACATGTAGGCATTGCAAGGCCAACGGCAAAGAGGGGAAGGAGCTCCGTCACTGCGCGGGTAGCAGGGAGTGCCCGACGTACCTGGAGCTGATGGTCAAGCAGGCGAAGAAAACCCGTTATGGGTAGGCTGCAGATTCTGCAGGTCAATATGGGCCGAAGACGAGTGGTCGCGGACGAGCTGAGAGCTCTCGCTAGGAAGGCTGACATCATGGCTATACAGGAGCCGTGGTGTCAGGGAAACGTGGTCGCCGGATTCGGTGTCACGTCGAGGGTAGTCGCAATGGGCAGTGGCGAAAGGAGGCCCAGGGCGGCTATAGTGATTGTCAATCCAAACCTCGATGTTATGGAACTGAAGCAATTCACCACGGCGGATCAGGCGGCGTGCTATGTCAGATGGGGGAGGATATCCTTCGCCCTCGTCTCGTCATACATGCCGCCGAATCAGCGGATAGAGGAGAACGTTGCCGCCGTGGAGGCCATCGCACAACGTTACAGGAGTGTGGTGGTCTGTTCCGACACCAATTCGTGGAGCACGGCCTGGGGTTCGGTGCGCACAGACGCCAGAGGGAAAGTGGTGGATGAAACCGTGGCGAGGTGTCAGCTCATCGTGATGAATGAGCCCTCTGGTCCCACATTCGTTGGAGCCAGGGGCCAGAGTTGGATAGACGTGACACTCGCCACGGCCACCATGGCGAGGCGCATAGCGGACTGGACCCTACGGTCTGACACGAGCTCCGACCACCGGGTCATAGCCTTCAGTGTGGTAGAGGAGGAAGGCGAAGTCCTTCCGGTCGAGAAGGGCTTCGTGACCCGCACGGCGAACTGGGGAGCTTTCTCCAGTGAACTGGAGGGAATATTGGTCGATAGAGAATGGGAAGAGATGGCGCCGATGGAAGTGGGAGAGTCAGTTATAGACCGCAGAGTGGCGGAGCTGACGGGCGCCATCACAGAAGCGGCCAGTATGACCCTCCAGCGCCGCAGAGCGAGAGCGCGTCCGGTCCCATGGTGGACGCCTGCCCTGACGCTCCTCAAGAGGGAGTATTACAGGGCCAGGCGCAGGTACCAGGAGTGCAGGGACGAGGAGAGGAGACCTGCACTTCGACTGGAAACGAAGGGGAAGTATAGGGCATACCGAAACGGCGTGCGTCACCAGAAGAAGGAATCCTGGGACGAGTTCATCGTCAAGGAGTCAGAGAAGAATCCCTGGGGCATTCCGTACAGGGTGGCACTGGGCAAGGTTAAGCCGCTGACTATGATGGCGGCTATCAGAGTTGGAGATGCCCAGGCAACCACCCTGGAGGAGACCGCATCTATGTATATAGATTATACATACCCCAGGGATGATCCGTCCCAGGATACGGAAGAAGACCAAATGGTAAGACGCACCACGGTGTGCCCTCCCGGTACCGAGTTTTGTCCACCATGGGATTTATGGGACCTACGTCTTGCCGTGGAGAGACAGAGGATCGGCCGAGCCCCAGGACTCGACGGGATAGATGCCGCGATCCTGAGGAAAAGCGCCCCCCTCATTGAGGATGACCTTCTGGGCATCTTCAATGAGTGTCTGGACCAGGGCCGCTTCCCTAGTGAGTGGAGGATCGCGGACTTGAGACTCCTCTACAAAGGAGGAGGCAAGGATAAGGAGTCGCCCAAGGCGTACAGGCCTATATGCCTCCTCCCAGTCGTCAGTAAAGTCCTGGAGAGCCTTATAGTCACCAGCCTAAGGCCGGTCCTCAGTGCAGCTAGCCATCCACGGCAGTTCGGCTCGACCCGTGGCAAGGGAACCACAGATGCGCTGTTGAGAGTGCGCAGGGACGTGGAAGAGAGGGCGGAGAAGTACGTCATGCTCGTGCTTTTCGACATATCCTCCGCCTTCGACAGTGTATGGTGGCCCTACGTACTCCAGCGGCTGCAGGAGTTCAACACCCCCAGCAACCTGTACTCCCTCGTAAGTAGCTACCTGAGTGACAGGAGTGTCAGGGTAAGAGGTAGCTACTACGAGGTGGAAAGACGAATAGAGAGAGGGTGCCCACAAGGGTCGGTCCTCGGGCCGGCCCTGTGGAAACTCGTGTTTGATCAGTTGCTGGGGGAGCTAGAAGGCGAAGGGTTCCTTGCCACGGCCTACGTCGACGACCTGGCAGTCCTAGTGGCCGAAAACAGCAGAGCCAGATTGAAGACTCAAGCGGAGAGATGCGCCAGCCTTGTAGCGGAATGGTGCGTGAGGCGGAAGTTGATCATGGCCGCAGCCAAGACCCAGGCCATACTCCTAAGAGGCTCCACCGACAGGGCTCACCCTATCACACTGCAGATTCAGGGAGAAAGAGTCAGGCTGGGTGAGGAGGTGACATACCTTGGCGTTAGGTTCAGGAGGAACTTTGACGCCACCCCACACCTAGCATACCTGAAAGATAGGGTGACCCTGTCACTCAACGGACTTGGAAGAATAGGGGGTGCTTTCTGGGGCCTCAGGTACCCGGCAACTATGACCATCTACAAAGGCGTGGTCTTGGGTATCCTGAGGTACGCATCCCCTGCGTGGAGCCGTAACCTCACGCAACCGCATAAGAGGAGGCTGGCGACCATCCAGAGACTGGCTCTGCTGAGAGTTTCGAAGGCCTATAGGACGGTGTCGCACGAGGCGGTGCAGGTGCTGACCGGAGCGATGCCCCTGGACCTCGTCCTCAGGGAGGACGCCCTGAAATATGAGGTGAAGAGACAGGGGCTGGCGGCGCTCCCAGAGGGACTCCGAGAGAGGATCGGCGAGACCCCTAACAGATGGAAGACGATATTGAGGGAGGACTCGATCGACGAGTGGAACGGACGATGGGTGGGAAGCCAGAAGGGCTCAACCCTGAGGAAGTACTTCCCCACCGTCCGGTCGAGATTGGTGGCTACGTGGGTCCTCCCGGACTACTGGGTCTCGCAGATCCTTACAGGACACGGCGGGTTCCGGGGTAAGCTCAGTGAGCATAGGAGAGAAATCGACCCCCGGTGCCCGCATTGTGGGGTCCCTGAGACTGCGGAGCACGTAGTGCTCTCCTGCACCGCGATGGAGCGACACCGTGCCAGGTTGTCAAGAAAAACGGGGATCTTCGCCCTCGCCGAGGAGGACTTCCCCCGTTTGATGGAGGAAGACAATTACCCTTACTTTAAGGATTTTGTCTACGGGTGGAAGGAAGTGGTCGGGCCTGCACACTTCACCATTAGCAGGGTCCGGCCCCTCGGCGAGCCACCAGACGAGGTGCCACCAGACGAGGAGCCAGAGGGGGAACCACCCCCGGAGGAGAGGGATGGAGATGATGACCGGACGGATGCGGCGGACCAGGATGGCTGGACGGGATCCGGACGGATGGAGACGTAAAGGTGCTGCCCCAACAGTAAGGTGCACATCCGTGCACCGGGCAGCACCACAGAAAGATTTTAAATTATTGTTCCCATCAATTAAACGGAACCCCCCCCGAAAGCTGTAACATTTTTACTAATAAAGAATTAAAAAGAAAAGAGTATTTTTGGCAGTGGCGGGCGTGCGTAAACCCAACGCACTAACCCGTCTCTGCCTAAACCCGTATGCCAGCAATGGCAGGTAGGGCGAAAAAAAAAAAAAAAAAAAAAAAAAAAAAAAAAAAAAAAAAAAAAAAAAAAAAAAAAAAAAAAAAAAAAAAAAAAAAAAAAAAAAAAAAAAAAAAAAAAAAGGTGTGCCCTCCCGGTACCGAGTTTTGTCCACCATGGGATTTATGGGACCTACGTCTTGCCGTGGAGAGACAGAGGATCGGCCGAGCCCCAGGACTCGACGGGATAGATGCCGCGATCCTGAGGAAAAGCGCCCCCCTCATTGAGGATGACCTTCTGGGCATCTTCAATGAGTGTCTGGACCAGGGCCGCTTCCCTAGTGAGTGGAGGATCGCGGACTTGAGACTCCTCTACAAAGGAGGAGGCAAGGATAAGGAGTCGCCCAAGGCGTACAGGCCTATATGCCTCCTCCCAGTCGTCAGTAAAGTCCTGGAGAGCCTTATAGTCACCAGCCTAAGGCCGGTCCTCAGTGCAGCTAGCCATCCACGGCAGTTCGGCTCGACCCGTGGCAAGGGAACCACAGATGCGCTGTTGAGAGTGCGCAGGGACGTGGAAGAGAGGGCGGAGAAGTACGTAATGCTCGTACTGTTCGATATATCCTCCGCCTTCGACAGTGTATGGTGGCCCTGCGTACTCCAGCGGCTGCAAGAGTTCAACACCCCCAGCAACCTGTACTCCCTCGTAAGTAGCTACCTGAGTGACAGGAGTGTCAGAGTAAGGGGTAGTTACTACGAGGTGGAAAGAAGAATAGAGAGAGGGTGCCCACAAGGGTCGGTCCTCGGGCCGGCACTGTGGAAGCTCGTTTTTGATCAGTTGCTGGGGGAGCTAGAAGACGAAGGGTTCCTTGCCACGGCCTACGTCGACGACCTGGCAGTCCTAGTGGCCGAGAACAGCAGAGCCAGATTGAAGACTCAAGCAGAGAGATGCGCCAGCCTTGTAGCGGAATGGTGCGTGAGGCGGAAGTTGAGTATGGCCGCAGGGAAGACCCAGGCCATACTCCTAAGAGGCTCCACTGACAGGGCTCACCCTATCATTATGGAGATTCAGGGTGAGAGAGTTAGGCTGGGTGAGGAGGTGACATACCTCGGCGTGGGGTTCAGAAGGAACTTCGACGCCACTCCTCACCTGGCATACCTGAAAGAAAGGGTGACCCTGTCACTCAATGGACTTGGAAGAATAGGGGGTGCTTTCTGGGGCCTCAGGTACCCGGCAACCATGACCATTTACAAAGGCGTGGTCTTGGGTATCCTGAGGTACGCATCCCCTGCGTGGAGCCGTAACCTCACGCAACCGCATAGGAGGAGGCTGGCGACCATCCAGAGACTGGCTCTGCTGAGAGTATCGAAGGCCTATAGGACGGTGTCGCACGAGGCGGTGCAGGTGCTGACCGGAGCTATGCCCCTGGACCTCGTCCTCAAGGAGGACGCCCTGAAATATGAAGTGAAGAGGCAGGGGCTGGCGGCGCTCCCGGAGGGACTCCGAGAGAGGATCGGCGAGACCCCAAATAGATGGAAGAAGATAGTGAGGGAGGACTCGATCGACGAGTGGAATGGACGGTGGGTGGGAAGCCAGAAGGGCTCGACCTTGAGGAAGTACTTCCCCACCGTCCAGTCGAGATTGGTAGCGACGTGGGTCCTCCCGGACTACTGGGTCTCGCAGATCCTTACAGGACACGGCGGGTTCCGGGGTAAGCTCAGTGAGCATAGAAGAGAGATCGACCCCCGGTGCCCGGAATGTGGAGTCCCTGAAACTGCGGAGCACGTTGTGCTCACCTGCACCACGATGGAAGGACACCAAGCCAGGTTGTCAAGAAAAACGGGTATCTTCGCCCTCGCCGAGGAGGACTTCCCCCGTTTGATGGAGAAGGAGAACTACCCCTTTTTCCGGGAGTTCATCTACGGGTGGAAGGAAGTGGTCGGGCCTGCTCATTTCACGATTAGCAGGGTCCGGCCCCTCGGCGAGCCACCAGACGAGCCACCAGACGAGGAGCCAGACGGGGAGCCACCCCCGGAGTAGAGGGATGGAGAGGAGGACCGGACGGATGCGGCGGACCAGGATGGCTGGACGGCATCCGGACGGATGGAGACTTAAGGTGCTGCCCCAACAGTAAGGGAGAAAAAAAAAAAAAAAAAAAAAAAAAAAAAAAAAAAAGGTTAGGGGTGGTTAGGGGTGGTTAGGGGTGGTTAGGGGTGGTTAGGGGTGGTTAGGGGTGGTTAGGGGTGGTTAGGGGTGGTTAGGGGTGGTTAGGGGTGGTTAGGGGTGGTTAGGGGTGGTTAGGGGTGGTTAGTTGCGCCCCGGCAGTCATAGAGAGTGGACGCACGTCAGTTGAGCTCCCGGGGATTATCCCCACTCTTGCAGTAATATTCAGAGCTCAGTCGTCGGCCAGCCAGCACCAAGGTAAGACGTGTTTTTACTAAGTTCCGTCATTAGTGCGCTGGAGTGTTTGTGTGTGTGTGGTTGAGACCCGAGGGACACTAAGCGGCGATTCGGGACTCCCACAAGGACAGGAGGTTTAATTAATTTAATTAATTAATTAAATCGAAAAAAAAAAAAAAAAGTTTTTTCAAAAAAAAAAAGTTTTTTCAAAAAAAAAAAATTTTTTTTGGAAGACTTTTTTGAAAAAATTTTAGGTCCAAAGAAACTTATATTTCGGCGGACCGAAAATGCACAAAAAAAATTTTGGAAAAGTTGACCAGGAAGAGGGAGAAAACATCGAAAACCCCATGAAGCCGAGAGACTTCAACGCTGGGGTAGATGAGGAGAAGGCCCTCCATGGAAGTCGGGAGATTTCAATGGTAGGGCAGGATAGAGAAGAACCCCAGAGGGCCACAGAAGAGGTGGCCGGCAGAAAAGTGACGTCTGCGTCCGATACAGCGGACACAGACGCAGAAGACAAAAAAAGACCGGGGCGGAAACCCAAGAGGCCGAGAGAGGAGACCAACTCCCCTCCAGAGAGCGAAGAGTCCCCTACTAAAAGGGGCGAGAAGATTGCGGATCAGGTAAGATCATACCTGATCCGGAAGAAGATAAGCCTGGAGGCCCAGGCCTACTTGAACGGCCAGGTGAGGGACATCACCAACATAATAGTTGGGCTCCAGGCCCAGTGGAATATGGTCCCCGCACTGGTTAGAGAGGTGGTAGAGGAGGCCCTAAATAGGGACACCCTTCATAGCATAATCGCAAGCAAGGTGTCGGAGTTAATTGCCCCCATGGTGGTGACATCGATTAGCGATGCCATAGGGGGCGAGTACGAGAAGAAAAAGAAAGAGTGGGTCTCCCCCACTCTTAAAAAAGTTAGACACACCGCAAAAGTAAGGGCGGAAGAGAGGAGGAGAAGTGCGGCGGAAGGCCCTAAGGAGCCGGAAAAGGTGGTAGCTGGACCATCTGGGGTGGCCCCGCCCAAGACGAGAGAGGCCGACCGCGGAAAATACGATGGCCAGGAGCTTGCCCCTGCCCCAATGCCGCAGAGGTGGACGAGTGCCACCCCAATGTGTCGAGGGAGAAATAAGGAGGTGGACTCCAGCGAAGAGGACGCTGCACCCTGGAAGGAGGTCAAAAAGAGGAAGAAGAAGAAAAAGAAGCAGAACCAGCCGACCTCCCAGGGTGAAGAGGAGGCAGAGAGAAAGGAAAATAAACCTAAGAAGATCACCTTCGCTGGAGTCCTGGCGAGCATTCCCGCGTCGCCGAGGAGGCCGGAGGAGACCCCCACCTATATCACCCTGAAGGGTAACGTGGAAGGGTGGGAGGCTAGCCAGATCCACAATCAGCTCCCGTCCCAGGAGGAACTCAAGAACATCGGCGCCAGCGTCAGCATGGTGCGAGTGACGAGAGCTGGCACCGTCCTGGTCAGGACCGGAGGGGCCGACCAGGCCAAGAAGTTAGTGGAATGGGACGCCCTGAAGAAGAAAGGGCTTGAGGCGAGGCTCGCAGTGGGGAGAAGGCCTCGCCTGGAAGTGAGAGGCGTCCCGAGGCACTGGGACGGGAGCACCCTAGAGAATTACCTCTGGGGCAAAGTGGCCATAGATAAGCCAAAGGAAGAAAAGGACAGGAGGGAGTGGTTGAGACCCTGCTTTGCCACCCCCGCGAGGGGCGGCCTCACGGTGAACTGGGTGATAGAGGTTCACCACGCGATGAGGTACGCCCTGATGACCCTGACGGTGGAGTGCGTGAGCGGTGGATGGTGGAGCTTGACCATCCGTGATTACGTCGATCCCCTGGTCTGCCTGAAATGCCTTGAGCACGGCCACATGGCGAAGACCTGCACGAAGGAGATGGCGTGCAGGTGGTGCGAGGGAAACGGGCATAAGAAAAAGGACTGCCCGGTTAAGATCAGAAGTGACCCTCCAACATGTAGGCATTGCAAGGCCAACGGCAAAGAGGGGAAGGAGCTCCGTCACTGCGCGGGTAGCAGGGAGTGCCCGACGTACCTGGAGCTGATGGTCAAGCAGGCGAAGAAAACCCGTTATGGGTAGGCTGCAGATTCTGCAGGTCAATATGGGCCGAAGACGAGTGGTCGCGGACGAGCTGAGAGCTCTCGCTAGGAAGGCTGACATCATGGCTATACAGGAGCCGTGGTGTCAGGGAAACGTGGTCGCCGGATTCGGTGTCACGTCGAGGGTAGTCGCAATGGGCAGTGGCGAGAGGAGGCCCAGGGCGGCTATAGTGATTGTCAATCCAAACCTCGATGTTATGGAACTGAAGCAATTCACCACGGCGGATCAGGCGGCGTGCTATGTCAGATGGGGGAGGATATCCTTCGCCCTCGTCTCGTCATACATGCCGCCGAATCAGCGGATAGAGGAGAACGTTGCCGCCGTGGAGGCCATCGCACAACGTTACAGGAGTGTGGTGGTCTGTTCCGACACCAATTCGTGGAGCACGGCCTGGGGTTCGGTGCGCACAGACGCCAGAGGGAAAGTGGTGGATGAAACCGTGGCGAGGTGTCAGCTCATCGTGATGAATGAGCCCTCTGGTCCCACATTCGTTGGAGCCAGGGGCCAGAGTTGGATAGACGTGACACTCGCCACGGCCACCATGGCGAGGCGCATAGCGGACTGGACCCTACGGTCTGACACGAGCTCCGACCACCGGGTCATAGCCTTCAGTGTGGTAGAGGAGGAAGGCGAAGTCCTTCCGGTCGAGAAGGGCTTCGTGACCCGCACGGCGAACTGGGGAGCTTTCTCCAGTGAACTGGAGGGAATATTGGTCGATAGAGAATGGGAAGAGATGGCGCCGATGGAAGTGGGAGAGTCAGTTATAGACCGCAGAGTGGCGGAGCTGACGGGCGCCATCACAGAAGCGGCCAGTATGACCCTCCAGCGCCGCAGAGCGAGAGCGCGTCCGGTCCCATGGTGGACGCCTGCCCTGACGCTCCTCAAGAGGGAGTATTACAGGGCCAGGCGCAGGTACCAGGAGTGCAGGGACGAGGAGAGGAGACCTGCACTTCGACTGGAAACGAAGGGGAAGTATAGGGCATACCGAAACGGCGTGCGTCACCAGAAGAAGGAATCCTGGGACGAATTCATCGTCAAGGAGTCAGAGAAGAATCCCTGGGGCATTCCGTACAGGGTGGCACTGGGCAAGGTTAAGCCGCTGACTATGATGGCGGCTATCAGAGTTGGAGATGCCCAGGCAACCACCCTGGAGGAGACTGCATCTATGTATATAGACTATACATACCCCAGGGATGATCCGTCCCAGGATACGGAAGAAGACGAAATGGTAAGACGCACCACGGTGTGCCCTCCCGGTACCGAGTTTTGTCCACCATGGGATTTATGGGACCTACGTCTTGCCGTGGAGAGACAGAGGATCGGCCGAGCCCCAGGACTCGACGGGATAGATGCCGCGATCCTGAGGAAAAGTGCCCCCCTCATTGAGGATGACCTTCTGGGCATCTTCAATGAGTGTCTGGACCAGGGCCGCTTCCCTAGTGAGTGGAGGATCGCGGACTTGAGACTCCTCTACAAAGGAGGAGGCAAGGATAAGGAGTCGCCCAAGGCGTACAGGCCTATATGCCTCCTCCCAGTCGTCAGTAAAGTCCTGGAGAGCCTTATAGTCACCAGCCTAAGGCCGGTCCTCAGTGCAGCTAGCCATCCACGGCAGTTCGGCTCGACCCGTGGCAAGGGAACCACAGATGCGCTGTTGAGAGTGCGCAGGGACGTGGAAGAGAGGGCGGAGAAGTACGTCATGCTCGTGCTTTTCGACATATCCTCCGCCTTCGACAGTGTATGGTGGCCCTACGTACTCCAGCGGCTGCAGGAGTTCAACACCCCCAGCAACCTGTACTCCCTCGTAAGTAGCTACCTGAGTGACAGGAGTGTCAGGGTAAGAGGTAGCTACTACGAGGTGGAAAGACGAATAGAGAGAGGGTGCCCACAAGGGTCGGTCCTCGGGCCGGCCCTGTGGAAACTCGTGTTTGATCAGTTGCTGGGGGAGCTAGAAGGCGAAGGGTTCCTTGCCACGGCCTACGTCGACGACCTGGCAGTCCTAGTGGCCGAAAACAGCAGAGCCAGATTGAAGACTCAAGCGGAGAGATGCGCCAGCCTTGTAGCGGAATGGTGCGTGAGGCGGAAGTTGATCATGGCCGCAGCCAAGACCCAGGCCATACTCCTAAGAGGCTCCACTGACAGGGCTCACCCTATCATTATGGAGATTCAGGGTGAGAGAGTTAGGCTGGGTGAGGAGGTGACATACCTCGGCGTGAGGTTCAGAAGGAACTTCGACGCCACTCCTCACCTGGCATACCTGAAAGATAGGGTGACCCTGTCACTTAATGGACTTGGAAGAATAGGGGGTGCTTTCTGGGGCCTCAGGTACCCGGCAACCATGACCATTTACAAAGGCGTGGTCTTGGGTATCCTGAGGTACGCATCCCCTGCGTGGAGCCGTAACCTCACGCAACCGCATAGGAGGAGGCTGGCGACCATCCAGAGACTGGCTCTGCTGAGAGTATCGAAGGCCTATAGGACGGTGTCGCACGAGGCGGTGCAGGTGCTGACCGGAGCTATGCCCCTGGACCTCGTCCTCAAGGAGGACGCCCTGAAATATGAAGTGAAGAGGCAGGGGCTGGCGGCGCTCCCGGAGGGACTCCGAGAGAGGATCGGCGAGACCCCAAATAGATGGAAGAAGATAGTGAGGGAGGACTCGATCGGCGAGTGGAATGGACGGTGGGTGGGAAGCCAGAAGGGCTCGACCTTGAGGAAGTACTTCCCCACCGTCCAGTCGAGATTGGTAGCGACGTGGGTCCTCCCGGACTACTGGGTCTCGCAGATCCTTACAGGACACGGCGGGTTCCGGGGTAAGCTCAGTGAGCATAGAAGAGAGATCGACCCCCGGTGCCCGGATTGTGGAGTCCCTGAAACTGCGGAGCACGTTGTGCTCACCTGCACCACGATGGAAGGACACCGAGCCAGGTTGTCAAGAAAAACGGGTATCTTCGCCCTCGCCGAGGAGGACTTCCCCCGTTTGATGGAGAAGGAGAACTACCCCTTTTTCCGGGAGTTCATCTACGGGTGGAAGGAAGTGGTCGGGCCTGCTCATTTCACGATTAGCAGGGTCCGGCCCCTCGGCGAGCCACCAGACGTGCCACCAGACGAGGAGCCAGACGGGGAGCCACCCCCGGAGTAGAGGGATGGAGAGGAGGACCGGACGGATGCGGCGGACCAGGATGGCTGGACGGCATCCGGACGGATGGAGACTTAAGGTGCTGCCCCAACAGTAAGGTGCACATCCGTGCACCGGGCAGCACCACAGAAACTAAAGAAATGTTCCACTTTATTAAATGGTAACCCCCCCAAGATGTGTGATTTTATAAATAAATTTTTATAAATAAAGAGTTTTTATGGCAGTGGCGGGCGTGCGTAAACCCAACGTATCAACCCGTCACTGCCGAAACCCGTATGCCAGCAATGGCAGGAAGGGAGAAAAAAAAAAAAAAAAAAAAAAAAAAAAAAAAAAAAAAAAAAAAAAAAAAAAAGGTTAGGGGTGGTTAGGGGTGGTGGTTAGGGGTGGTTAGGGGTGGTTAGGGGTGGTTAGGGGTGGTTAGGGGTGGTTAGGGGTGGTTAGGGGTGGTTAGGGTGGTTAGGGGTGGTTAGGGGTGGTTAGGGGTGGTTAGGGGTGGTTAGGGGTGGTTAGGGGTGGTTAGGGGTGGTTAGGGGTGGTTAGGGGTGGTTAGGGGTGGTTAGGGGTGGTTAGGGGTGGTTAGGGGTGGTTAGACGCACCACGGTGTGCCCTCCCGGTACCGAGTTTTGTCCACCATGGGATTTATGGGACCTACGTCTTGCCGTGGAGAGACAGAGGATCGGCCGAGCCCCAGGACTCGACGGGATAGATGCCGCGATCCTGAGGAAAAGCGCCCCCCTCATTGAGGATGACCTTCTGGGCATCTTCAATGAGTGTCTGGACCAGGGCCGCTTCCCTAGTGAGTGGAGGATCGCGGACTTGAGACTCCTCTACAAAGGAGGAGGCAAGGATAAGGAGTCGCCCAAGGCGTACAGGCCTATATGCCTCCTCCCAGTCGTCAGTAAAGTCCTGGAGAGCCTTATAGTCACCAGCCTAAGGCCGGTCCTCAGTGCAGCTAGCCATCCACGGCAGTTCGGCTCGACCCGTGGCAAGGGAACCACAGATGCGCTGTTGAGAGTGCGCAGGGACGTGGAAGAGAGGGCGGAGAAGTACGTCATGCTCGTGCTTTTCGACATATCCTCCGCCTTTGACAGTGTATGGTGGCCCTACGTACTCCAGCGGCTGCAGGAGTTCAACACCCCCAGCAACCTGTACTCCCTCGTAAGTAGCTACCTGAGTGACAGGAGTGTCAGGGTAAGAGGTAGCTACTACGAGGTGGAAAGACGAATAGAGAGAGGGTGCCCACAAGGGTCGGTCCTCGGGCCGGCCCTGTGGAAACTCGTGTTTGATCAGTTGCTGGGGGAGCTAGAAGGCGAAGGGTTCCTTGCCACGGCCTACGTCGACGACCTGGCAGTCCTAGTGGCCGAAAACAGCAGAGCCAGATTGAAGACTCAAGCGGAGAGATGCGCCAGCCTTGTAGCGGAATGGTGCGTGAGGCGGAAGTTGATCATGGCCGCAGCCAAGACCCAGGCCATACTCCTAAGAGGCTCCACCGACAGGGCTCACCCTATCACACTGCAGATTCAGGGAGAAAGAGTCAGGCTGGGTGAGGAGGTGACATACCTTGGCGTTAGGTTCAGAAGGAACTTTGACGCCACCCCACACCTAGCATACCTGAAAGATAGGGTGACCCTGTCACTCAACGGACTTGGAAGAATAGGGGGTGCTTTCTGGGGCCTCAGGTACCCGGCAACTATGACCATCTACAAAGGCGTGGTCTTGGGTATCCTGAGGTACGCATCCCCTGCGTGGAGCCGTAACCTCACGCAACCGCATAAGAGGAGGCTGGCGACCATCCAGAGACTGGCTCTGCTGAGAGTTTCGAAGGCCTATAGGACGGTGTCGCACGAGGCGGTTCAGGTGCTGACCGGAGCGATGCCCCTGGACCTCGTCCTCAGGGAGGACGCCCTGAAATATGAGGTGAAGAGACAGGGGCTGGCGGCGCTCCCAGAGGGACTCCGAGAGAGGATCGGCGAGACCCCTAACAGATGGAAGACGATATTGAGGGAGGACTCGATCGACGAGTGGAACGGACGATGGGTGGGAAGCCAGAAGGGCTCAACCCTGAGGAAGTACTTCCCCACCGTCCGGTCGAGATTGGTGGCTACGTGGGTCCTCCCGGACTACTGGGTCTCGCAGATCCTTACAGGACACGGCGGGTTCCGGGGTAAGCTCAGTGAGCATAGGAGAGAAATCGACCCCCGGTGCCCGCATTGTGGGGTCCCTGAGACTGCGGAGCACGTAGTGCTCTCCTGCACCGCGATGGAGCGACACCGTGCCAGGTTGTCAAGAAAAACGGGGATCTTCGCCCTCGCCGAGGAGGACTTCCCCCGTTTGATGGAGGAAGACAATTACCCTTACTTTAAGGATTTTGTCTACGGGTGGAAGGAAGTGGTCGGGCCTGCACACTTCACCATTAGCAGGGTCCGGCCCCTCGGCGAGCCACCAGACGAGGTGCCACCAGACGAGGAGCCAGAGGGGGAACCACCCCCGGAGGAGAGGGATGGAGATGATGACCGGACGGATGCGGCGGACGGGATCCGGACGGATGGAGACGTAAAGGTGCTGCCCCAACAGTAAGGTGCACATCCGTGCACCGGGCAGCACCACAGAAAGATTAATAAAATTGTTCCCATTTATTAAATGGTACCCCCCCAAGAGAATGTATAAATTGTAAATAAAGTTTTTATAAATAAAAGAGTTTTTCTGGCAGTGGCGGGCGTGCGTAAACCCAACGCATCAACCCGTCACTGCCGAAACCCGTATGCCAGCAATGGCAGGAAGGGCGAAAAAAAAAAAAAAAAAAAAAAAAAAAAAAAAAAAAAAAAAAAAAAAAAAAAAAAAAAAAAAAAAAAAAAAAAAAAAAAAAAAAAAAAAAAAAAAAAGGTTAGGGGTGGTTAGGGGTGGTTAGGGGTGGTTAGGGGTGGTTAGGGGTGGTTAGGGGTGGTTAGGGGTGGTTAGGGGTGGTTAGGGGTGGTTAGTAGCGCTCCGGCAGTCGTACAGTGAGGACCTACGCTTGAACCGCTCTCGGGGATTATCCCCACTCTGCTAGACCTCAGGAGAGAACAGTTGTAGCTCAGCACTCGAACAGGTAAGACGTGTTTTTACCGTGCTCTGTGTTTAAGTGCGCTGCAGTGTGTGTGTGTTAGTGGTTGAGACCCGAGGGACACTCGTGCGAGTCGGGACTCCCACAGGACAGGAGTTTCCAAAAATTGAAAAATTTTTGGAAACGGAAAAAAAGTTTTCAAAAAAATTTTTTTGGAAAAACATTTTTTTGAAAAGTTCAGGTTCAAAAATAGTTATATTGTGCCGGACGAAGTATGGACCAAAAAAATCCCGAGAAAGTTGCGGGGCTGAGGAGCGAAAAGATCGTTTCGGTCTCTCAGCCGGGAGACTTTAACGGTGGTGAAGAGGAGAAGAATCTCCTCCATGGAGGAGGAGAGACTTCAACGATGGAGCAGGACATAGAAATGCGTCCCTTGGCCACAGAAGACACGGAGAACGCTAGGAAAGGGCCGGTAACGTCAGCGTCCGATACTGCGGATACGGACGCTGATGAGAAGAGGGACTCCAATAGGAGGAGCAAGAGGCCAAGGGAGGAAAGTAGCTCCCCGCCCGGTGCAGACGCAGAAGACCCCAGAAGGAAAGGGGAGAAGATCTGGGACCAGATTAGGGGTTACCTGGTCAGAAAGGGTATGTCCCAGGCGGCCCAGTCGTATATCAATGGCCAGGTAAGGGACATAGTGGCCATAATAGTGGGGCTACAGGCCCAATGGACTATGGTCCCAGCGATTGTGGGGGAGGTGGTCAAGGAGGCACTTAGCAGCGATAACCTCCACAAGATCATCGCTGCTAAAATGTCAGAGATCGTGGGCCCCGTTGTCGCAACGGCAGTCGGGGACGTGATCGAGTCGGAATACGACAAAAGGAAGGAGTTGGTCTCCCCCACAATAAGAAGGGTCCAAGGTATAATAGATGATGTAGAGGCTATGAAGGAAATGGGAGACCGAGAGGTGGGCCTCCATACCGAGGGAAAGAAGGGTAGGAAGAAGGCGAAAACCCCTGAGGAGCTGGTGAAGGCGGGACCTTCTGGGGAGCCCCGGACCAAGAAGGAGGCAGCCGCCGGTAAATCCTTAGACATTCCACCGGCCCCAATGCCCCAGAGGTGGAAAGGCGGAAGGGAGATGTGCCGCGGGAGGAACGTGGAGGGGGACTCCAGCGAAGAGGAGAATATACCCTGGGAGGAGGTAAAGAGGAAGAGGAAGGGGAAGAAGAAGAAGGACAAGCCGACCTCCCAGAACGAAGAGGAGGAGGACGGGAAGGAGAAGAAGGACAAAAAGATCACCTTCGCTGGAGTCCTCGCAAGCATACCCGCGGTGCCGAGGAAGTCTGAGGATACTCCCACCTATGTGACCCTAACAGGGAACACGGAAGGGTGGGAGGCCGCGAAGATCCATGAGCAGCTTCCGTCCCGGGAGGAGCTCGAGAAGATCGGAGCCAGCGTGAAGATGGTAAGAGTGACGAAGGCTGGCTCCGTCCTGGTCAGGACCGGAGGAGTTGACCAGGCTAAGAGGCTCCTCGAGTGGGGCGCCTTAAAGGAGAAAGGGCTATGCGCCAGATTAGCGGCGGCGAGAAGGCCCCGCATAGAAGTAAGAGGCGTCCCCAGGCACTGGGACGGAGAGGTATTGGAGAGATACCTATGGGATAAGGCTGCCATGGATAAGCCGGTGGAAGAAAAGGACAGGAGGGAGTGGCTTAGACCCTGCTTCGCCACTCCCGCGAGGGGGGGCCTCACGGTGAACTGGGTGGTAGAGGTTCACCAAGCAATGAGGTCCGCCCTGATGACCCTGTCAACAGAGAGCATGAGTAGTGGGTGGTGGGGCTTGACCATCCGAGACTACCTCGACCCCCTGGTCTGCCTGAAGTGCCTTGAGCACGGCCACATGGCGAAGGCCTGCACGAAGGAGATGGCGTGCAGGTGGTGCGAGGGAAACGGGCATAAGAAGAAGGACTGCCCGGTTAAGATCCGAAGTTTCCCTCCAACATGTAGGCACTGCAAGGCAAACGGCAAAGAGGGGAAGGAGCTCCGTCACTGCGCGGGTAGCAGGGAGTGCCCGACGTACCTGGAGCTGATGGTCAAGCAGGCGAAGAGAACCCGATATGCGTAGGCTGCAGATTCTGCAGGTCAATATGGGCCGAAGACGAGTGGTCGCGGACGAGCTGAGAGCTCTCGCTAGGAAGGCTGACATCATGGCTATACAGGAGCCGTGGTGTCAGGGTAATGTGGTCGCCGGATTCGGTGTCGCGTCGAGGGTAGTCGCAATGGGCAGTGGCGAGAGGAGGCCCAGGGCGGCTATAGTGATAGTCAATCCAAACCTCGATGTTATGGAACTGAAGCAATTCACCACGGCGGATCAGGCGGCGTGCTATGTCAGATGGGGGAGGATATCCTTCGCCCTCGTCTCGTCATACATGCCGCCGAAGCAGCGGATAGAGGAGAACGTTGCCGCCGTGGAGGCCATCGCACAACGTTACAGGAGTGTGGTGGTCTGTTCCGACACCAATTCGTGGAGCACGGCCTGGGGTTCGGTGCGCACAGACGCCAGAGGGAAAGTGGTGGATGAAACCGTGGCGAGGTGTCAGCTCATTGTGATGAATGAGCCCTCTGGTCCCACATTCGTTGGAGCCAGGGGCCAGAGTTGGATAGACGTGACACTCGCCACGGCCACCATGGCGAGGCGCATAGCGGACTGGACCCTACGGTCTGACACGAGCTCCGACCACCGGGTCATAGCCTTCAGTGTGGTAGAGGAGGAAGGCGAAGTCCTTCCGGTTGAGAAGGGCTTCGTGACCCGTACGGCGAACTGGGGAGCTTTCTCCAGTGAACTGGAGGGAATATTGGTCGATAGAGAATGGGAAGAGATGGCGCCGATGGAAGTGGGAGAGTCAGTAATAGACCGCAGAGTAGCGGAGCTGACGGGCGCCATCACAGAAGCGGCCAATATGACCCTCCAGCGCCGCAGAGCGAGAGCGCGTCCGGTCCCATGGTGGACGCCTGCCCTGACGCTCCTCAAGAGGGAGTATTACAGGGCCAGGCGCAGGTACCAGGAGTGCAGGGACGAGGAGAGGAGACCTGCACTTCGACAGGAAACGAAGGGTAAGTATAGGGCATACCGAAACGGCGTGCGTCACCAAAAGAAGGAATCCTGGGACGAGTTCATCGTCAAGGAGTCTGAGAAGAATCCCTGGGGTATCCCGTACAGGGTGGCACTGGGCAAGGTGAAGCCGCTGACCATGATGGCGGCTATCAGAGTTGGAGAGGCCCAGGCAACCACCCTGGAGGAGACAGCTGCGATGTATATTGACTATACATACCCCAGGGATGATCCGTCCCAGGATACGGAAGAAGACCAAATGGTAAGACGCACCACGGTGTGCCCTCCCGGTACCGAGTTTTGTCCACCATGGGATTTATGGGACCTACGTCTTGCCGTGGAGAGACAGAGGATCGGCCGAGCCCCAGGACTCGACGGGATAGATGCCGCGATCCTGAGGAAAAGCGCCCCCCTCATTGAGGATGACCTTCTGGGCATCTGCAATGAGTGTCTGGACCAGGGTCGCTTCCCTAGTGAGTGGAGGATCGCGGACCTGAGACTCCTCTACAAGGGAGGAGGCAAGGATAAGGAGTCGCCCAAGGCGTACAGGCCTATATGCCTCCTCCCTGTCGTCAGTAAGGTCCTGGAGAGCCTAATAGTCACCAGCCTAAGGCCGGTCCTCAGTGCAGCTAGCCATCCACGGCAGTTCGGCTCGACCCGTGGCAAGGGAACCACAGATGCGCTGTTGAGAGTGCGCAGGGACGTGGAAGAGAGGGCGGAGAAGTACGTTATGCTCGTGCTTTTCGACATATCCTCCGCCTTCGACAGTGTATGGTGGCCCTGCGTACTCCAGCGGCTGCAGGAGTTCAACACCCCCAGCAACCTGTACTCCCTCGTAAGTAGCTACCTGAGTGACAGGAGTGTCAGGGTAAGAGGTAGTTACTACGAGGTGGAAAGACGAATAGAGAGAGGGTGCCCACAAGGGTCGGTCCTCGGGCCGGCCCTGTGGAAACTCGTGTTTGACCAGTTGCTGGGGGAGCTAGAAGGCGAAGGGTTCCTTGCCACGGCCTACGTCGACGACCTGGCAGTCCTAGTGGCCGAGAACAGCAGAGCCAGATTGAAGACTCAAGCGGAGAGATGCGCCAGCCTCGTAGCGGAATGGTGCGTGAGGCGGAAGCTGAGTATGGCCGCAGCCAAGACCCAGGCCATACTCCTAAGAGGCTCCACCGACAGGGCTCACCCTATCATTATGGAGATTCAGGGAGAGAGAGTTAGGCTGGGTGAGGAGGTGACATACCTCGGCGTGAGGTTCAGAAGGAACTTCGACGCCACCCCTCACCTGGCATACCTGAAAGATAGGGTGACCCTGTCACTTAACGGACTTGGAAGAATAGGGGGTGCTTTCTGGGGCCTCAGGTACCCGGCAACCATGACCATTTACAAAGGCGTGGTCTTGGGTATCCTGAGGTACGCATCCCCTGCGTGGAGCCGTAACCTCACGCAACCGCATAAGAGGAGGCTGGCGACCATCCAGAGACTGGCTCTGCTGAGAGTATCGAAGGCCTATAGGACGGTGTCGCACGAGGCGGTGCAGGTGCTGACCGGAGCGATGCCCCTGGACCTCGTCCTCAGAGAAGATGCACTGAAATACGAGGTGAAGAGGCAGGGGCTTGCGGCGCTCCCGGAGGGACTCCGAGAGAGGATCGGCGAGACCCCTAACAGATGGAAGAGTATATTGAGGGAGGACTCGATCGACGAGTGGAATGGACGGTGGGTGGGAAGCCAGAAGGGCTCGACCTTGAGGAAGTACTTCCCCACCGTCCAGTCGAGATTGGTAGCGACGTGGGTCCTCCCGGACTACTGGGTCTCGCAGATCCTTACAGGACACGGCGGGTTCCGGGGTAAGCTCAGTGAGCATAGGAGAGAGATCGACCCCCGGTGCCCGGATTGTGGAGTCCCTGAAACTGCGGAGCACGTTGTGCTCACCTGCACCACGATGGAAGGACACCGAGCCAGGTTGTCAAGGAAAACCGGGATCTTCGCCCTCGCCGAGGAGGACTTCCCCCGTTTGATGGAAAAGGAGAACTACCCCTTTTTCCGGGAGTTCATCTACGGGTGGAAGGAAGTGGTCGGGCCTGCTCATTTCACGATTAGCAGGGTCCGGCCCCTCGGCGAGCCACCAGACGAGCCACCAGACGAGGAGCCAGACGGGGAACCCCCCCCGGAGGAGAGAGATGGAGACGAGGACCGGACGGATGCGGCGGACCAGGATGGCTGGACGGCATCCGGACGGATGGAGACTTAAGGTGCTGCCCCAACAGTAAGGTGCACATCCGTGCACCGGGCAGCACCACAGAAAGATTAATAAAATTGTTCCCATTTATTAAATGGTACCCCCCCAAGAGAATGTATAAATTGTAAATAAAGTTTTTATAAATAAAAGAGTTTTATGGCAGTGGCGGGCGTGCGTAAACCCAACGCATCAACCCGTCACTGCCGAAACCCGTATGCCAGCAATGGCAGGAAGGGTGAAAAAAAAAAAAAAAAAAAAAAAAAAAAAAAAAAAAAAGGTTAGGGGTGGTTAGGGGTGGTTAGGGGTGGTTAGGGGTGGTTAGGGGTGGTTAGGGGTGGTTAGGGGTGGTTAGGGGTGGTTAGGGGTGGTTAGGGGTGGTTAGGGGTGGTTAGGGGTGGTTAGGGGTGGTTAGTTGCGCTCCGGCAGTCGAGAAGAGAGGACGCACGCTAGTTCTGTTCCCGGGGATTATCCCCACCCTAACTGTACTCTGCAGCTATCAGTCGTTGCTCAGCGCTTGACCAGGTAAGACGTGTTTTCACTGTTCTCCGTGTTAAGTGCGCTGGAGTGTGCGTGTGTGTGTGGTTGAGACCCGAGGGACACTAAGCGGCGATTCGGGACTCCCACAAGGACAGGAGTTAGTTATAATTAACAAATAATTAAAAGAAAAAAAAAAAGTTTTTTTTTTCAAAAAAAAAAAATTTTTATTTCTTTTAAATTTTAAAAAATTTTTGGTCCAATAGTAATCATATATCGGCGGACCAAAAATGGACAAAAAAAATTGTAACAAAGTTGAACAGGAAGAGAGCGAAAAGATCGCAGAGCCCTCAAAGCCGAGAGACTTCAACGCTGGGGTAGACGAGGAGAGGGCCCTCCATGGAAGTCGGGAGACTTTAATGGGGGGGCAGGATGTAGAAGGACCTCAGAGGACCACAGAAGAGGTCGCTGGTAGGAAAGTGGCGTCTGCGTCCGATACAGCGGACACGGACGCAGAAGAGAAGAAAGGACCGGGGCGTAAGGTTAAGAGGCCGAGAGAGGAAATCAACTCCCCTCCAGAGATTGAAGAGGCCCCTACTAAAAGGGGAGAGAAAATCGCGGATCAGATAAGAGCATACCTGATCCGGAAGAAGATTAGCCAGGAGGTCCAGGCCTACCTGAACGGCCAGGTCAGGGAAATCCTGAACATAACGGTTGGACTCGAAGCCCAGTGGAGGATGGTCCCCACGATCGTGGAGGAGGTCGTGAAGGAGGCCTTGAGTGGGGACACCTTGCACAAGATAATAGCAAGCAAGGTTTCCGAGGTTATCGCTCCCATGGTGGTGACATCGATTAGTGATGCCATGGGGGTAGAGTATGACCAAAAGAAGAAGGAGTGGGTCTCCCCCACCTTAAATAGGGTGCAAGGGATCATCGGGGACCTCCAGCTTAAGGACCAGGAGGTCGGTATCCTCAGGCATGCCGCGGAGGTAAGGGCGGGGGAGAGAAGAAAGCTAAAGAAGACCCCTAAGGAGACAGAGAGGGCGGTAGCTGGACCGTCTGGGGTGGCCCCGCCCAGGACGAGAGAGGCCGACCGCGGAAAATACGACGGCCAGGAGCTTGCCCCTGCCCCAATGCCGCAGAGGTGGACAAGTGCCACTCCAATGTGTCGAGGGAGGAACAAGGAGGTGGACTCCAGCGAAGAGGACGCTGTACCCTGGGTGGAGGTAAAAAAGAAGAAGAAGAAGAAAAAGAAGCAGAACCAGCCGACCTCCCAGGGTGAAGAGGGGGAAGAAAAAGAAGAAAAGAAGGAAAAAAAACCAAAGAAGATCACCTTCGCTGGAGTCCTGGCAAGCGTTCCCGCGGCGCCGAGGAGGCCCGAGGACGCCCCCACCTACGTGACCCTGAAGGGGAACACGGAAGGGTGGGAGGCGAGTAAGATTCACGAGCAGCTCCCGTCCCAGGAGGAACTGAAGCAGATTGGTGCCAGCGTGAACATGGTCAGAGTGACGAGGGCTGGCACCGTCCTGGTCAGGACCGGAGGGGCTGACCAGGCGAAGAGGCTGATCGAATGGGACGCCTTGAAGAAGAAGGGAATAGAGGTCAAACTCGCAGCTGCGAGAAGGCCACGCCTAGAAGTCAGAGGCGTCCCTAGGCACTGGGACGGGAGTAGCCTGGAGAGCTACCTCTGGAATAAGGTAGCGGTTGAGAAGCCGAAGGAGGAAGGGGTCAGGAGGGAGTGGTTGAGGCCAAGCTTTTCCACTCCCGCGAGGGGCGGGCTGACCAGGAATTGGGTCATTGAGGTCCATCAGTCAATGAGGCTCGCCCTGATGAACTTGACTCCGGAAGATGTGAGTGGTGGATGGTGGTGCGTAGACATCCGAGATTACCTCGACCCCCTGCTCTGCCTGAGGTGCCTTGAGCACGGCCACATGGCAAAGGTCTGCACGAAGGAGATCGCGTGCAGATGGTGTGAGGAAGACGGGCACAAAATGAAGGACTGCCCGGCCAAGACGAGACATTCCCCACCTAAATGTAGGCATTGCAAGGCCAACGGCAGAGAGGGGAAAGAGCTCCGCCACTGCGCAGGTACCAGGGAGTGCCAGGCGTACTTGGAGCTGATGGTCACGCAGGCGAAAAAAACCCGTTATGCGTAGGCTGCAGATTCTGCAGGTCAATATGGGCCGAAGACGAGTGGTCGCGGACGAGCTGAGAGCTCTCGCTAGGAAGGCTGACATCATGGCTATACAAGAGCCGTGGTGTCAGGGAAACGTGGTCGCCGGATTCGGTGTCGCGTCGAGGGTAGTCGCAATGGGCAGTGGCGAGAGGAGGCCCAGGGCGGCTATAGTGATAGTGAATCCAAACCTCGATGTTATGGAACTGAAGCAATTCACCACGGCGGATCAGGCGGCGTGCTATGTCAGATGGGGGAGGATATCCTTCGCCCTCGTCTCGTCATACATGCCGCCGAAACAGCGGATAGAGGAGAACGTTGCCGCCGTGGAGGCCATCGCACAACGTTATAGGAGTGTGGTGGTCTGTTCCGACACCAATTCGTGGAGCACGGCCTGGGGTTCGGTGCGCACAGACGCCAGAGGGAAAGTGGTGGACGAAACCGTGGCGAGGTGTCAGCTCATTGTGATGAATGAGCCCTCTGGTCCCACATTCGTTGGAGCCAGGGGCCAGAGCTGGATAGACGTGACACTCGCCACGGCCACCATGGCGAGGCGCATAGCGGACTGGACCCTACGGTCTGACACGAGCTCCGACCACCGGGTCATAGCCTTCAGTGTGGTAGAGGAGGAAGGCGAAGTCCTTCCGGTCGAGAAGGGCTTCGTGACCCGTACGGCGAACTGGGGAGCTTTCTCCAGTGAACTGGAGGGAATATTGGTCGATAGAGAATGGGAAGAGATGGCGCCGATGGAAGTGGGAGAGTCAGTTATAGACCGCAGAGTGGCGGAGCTGACGGGCGCCATCACAGAAGCGGCCAATATGACCCTCCAGCGCCGCAGAGCGAGAGCGCGTCCGGTCCCATGGTGGACGCCTGCCCTGACGCTCCTCAAGAGGGAGTATTACAGGGCCAGGCGCAGGTACCAGGAGTGCAGGGACGAGGAGAGGAGACCTGCACTTCGACTGGAAACGAAGGGGAAGTATAGGGCATACCGAAACGGCGTGCGTCACCAGAAGAAGGAATCCTGGGACGAGTTCATCGTCAAGGAGTCAGAGAAGAATCCCTGGGGCATTCCGTACAGGGTGGCACTGGGCAAGGTTAAGCCGCTGACTATGATGGCGGCTATCAGAGTTGGAGATGCCCAGGCAACCACCCTGGAGGAGACCGCATCTATGTATATAGATTATACATACCCCAGGGATGATCCGTCCCAGGATACGGAAGAAGACCAAATGGTAAGACGCACCACGGTGTGCCCTCCCGGTACCGAGTTTTGTCCACCATGGGATTTATGGGACCTACGTCTTGCCGTGGAGAGACAGAGGATCGGCCGAGCCCCAGGACTCGACGGGATAGATGCCGCGATCCTGAGGAAAAGCGCCCCCCTCATTGAGGATGACCTTCTGGGCATCTTCAATGAGTGTCTGGACCAGGGCCGCTTCCCTAGTGAGTGGAGGATCGCGGACTTGAGACTCCTCTACAAAGGAGGAGGCAAGGATAAGGAGTCGCCCAAGGCGTACAGGCCTATATGCCTCCTCCCAGTCGTCAGTAAAGTCCTGGAGAGCCTTATAGTCACCAGCCTAAGGCCGGTCCTCAGTGCAGCTAGCCATCCACGGCAGTTCGGCTCGACCCGTGGCAAGGGAACCACAGATGCGCTGTTGAGAGTGCGCAGGGACGTGGAAGAGAGGGCGGAGAAGTACGTAATGCTCGTACTGTTCGATATATCCTCCGCCTTCGACAGTGTATGGTGGCCCTGCGTACTCCAGCGGCTGCAAGAGTTCAACACCCCCAGCAACCTGTACTCCCTCGTAAGTAGCTACCTGAGTGACAGGAGTGTCAGAGTAAGGGGTAGTTACTACGAGGTGGAAAGAAGAATAGAGAGAGGGTGCCCACAAGGGTCGGTCCTCGGGCCGGCACTGTGGAAGCTCGTTTTTGATCAGTTGCTGGGGGAGCTAGAAGGCGAAGGGTTCCTTGCCACGGCCTACGTCGACGACCTGGCAGTCCTAGTGGCCGAGAATAGCAGAGCCAGATTGAAGACTCAAGCGGAGAGATGCGCCAGCCTCGTAGCGGAATGGTGCGTGAGGCGGAAGTTGAGTATGGCCGCAGCCAAGACCCAGGCCATACTCCTGAGAGGCTCCACCGACAGGGCTCACCCTATCATTATGGAGATTCAGGGAGAGAGAGTTAGGCTGGGTGAGGAGGTGACATACCTCGGCGTGAGGTTCAGAAGGAACTTCGACGCCACCCCTCACCTGGCATACCTGAAAGATAGGGTGACCCTGTCACTTAATGGACTTGGAAGAATAGGGGGTGCTTTCTGGGGCCTCAGGTACCCGGCAACCATGACCATTTACAAAGGCGTGGTCTTGGGTATCCTGAGGTACGCATCCCCTGCGTGGAGCCGTAACCTCACGCAACCGCATAAGAGGAGGCTGGCGACCATCCAGAGACTGGCTCTGCTGAGAGTTTCGAAGGCCTATAGGACGGTGTCGCACGAGGCGGTGCAGGTGCTGACCGGAGCGATGCCCCTGGACCTCGTCCTCAGGGAGGACGCCCTGAAATATGAGGTGAAGAGGCAGGGGCTGGCGGCGCTCCCGGAGGGACTCCGAGAGAGGATCGGCGAGACCCCTAACAGATGGAAGAAGATATTGAGGGAGGACTCGATCGACGAGTGGAATGGACGGTGGGTGGGAAGCCAGAAGGGCTCGACCTTGAGGAAGTACTTCCCCACCGTCCAGTCGAGATTGGTAGCGACGTGGGTCCTCCCGGACTACTGGGTCTCGCAGATCCTTACAGGACACGGCGGGTTCCGGGGTAAGCTCAGTGAGCATAGGAGTGAAATCGACCCCCGGTGCCCGCATTGTGGGGTCCCTGAGACTGCGGAGCACGTAGTGCTCTCCTGCACCGCGATGGAGCGACACCGTGCCAGGTTGTCGCGGAACACGGGTATTTTCGCCCTCGCCGAGGATGACTTCCCCCGGTTGATGGAGAAGGACAATTACCCCTTCTTTAGGGATTTTGTCTACGGGTGGAAGGAAGTGGTCGGGCCTGCGCACTTCACCATTAGCAGGGTCCGGCCCCTCGGCGAGCCACCGGACGAAGAGCCACCAGAAGAGGAGGCGCCAGAGGAGAGAGAAGAGGAAGGAGACCGAAGTGATTGAGACTGGCTGGATGACCGGACGGATGCGGCTGACCAGGCTTGCTGGACGGCGTCCGGACGGATGGGGACCGGCCAGGAGGAGCGGTAAGGTGCTGCCCCAACAGTAAGGTGCACATCCGTGCACCGGGCAGCACCACAGAAAGATTTAATAAAATTGTTCCCAATTATTAAATGGTACCCCCCCAAGAGAATGTGGAAAAAATTGTAAATAAAGTTTTTGTAAATAAAAGAGTTGATTTTTGGCAGTGGCGGGCGTGCGTATACCCAACGCACTAACCCGTCACTGCCGAAACCCGTATGCCAGCAATGGCAGGAAGGGTGAAAAAAAAAAAAAAAAAAAAAAAAAAAAAAAAAAAAAAAAAAAAAAAAAAAAAAAAAAAAAAAAAAAAAAAAAAGGTTAGGGGTGGTTAGGAGTGGGTCGAGTTGCGCCCCGGCAGTCGTTGAGAGTGGACGCACATCAGTTGAGCTCCCGAGGATTATCCCCACTCTTGCAGCAGTATTCAGAGTTCAGTCGTCGCCCAGCCAGCACCAAGGTAAGACGTGATTTTACATAGTTCCGTACTTAGTGCGCTGGAGTGTGCGTGTGTGTGTGGTTGAGACCCGAGGGACACTAAGCGGCGATTCGGGACTCCCACAAGGACAGGAGTTAGTGATAATTAAAAAAATAATTAAAAGAAAAAAAAAAGTTTTTTTTCAAAAAAAAAATTTTTATTTCTTTTAAATTTTAAAAAATTTTTGGTCCAATAGTAATCATATATCGGCGGACCAAAAATGGACAAAAAAAATTGTAATAAAGTTGAACACGAAGAGAGCGAAAAGATCGCAGAGCCCTCAAAGCCGAGAGACTTCAACGCTGGGGTAGATGAGGAGAGGGCCCTCCATGGAAGTCGGGAGACTTTAATGGGGGTGCAGGATGTAGAAGGACCTCAGAGGACCACAGAAGAGGTCGCTGGTAGGAAAGTGGCGTCTGCGTCCGATACAGCGGACACGGACGCAGAAGAGAAGAAAGGACCGGGGCGTAAGGTTAAGAGGCCGAGAGAGGAAATCAACTCCCCTCCAGAGATTGAAGAGGCCCCTACTAAAAGGGGAGAGAAAATCGCGGATCAGATAAGAGCATACCTGATCCGGAAGAAGATTAGCCAGGAGGTCCAGGCCTACCTGAACGGCCAGGTCAGGGAAATCCTGAACATAACGGTTGGACTCGAAGCCCAGTGGAGGATGGTCCCCACGATCGTGGAGGAGGTCGTGAAGGAGGCCTTGAGTGGGGACACCTTGCACAAGATAATAGCAAGCAAGGTTTCCGAGGTTATCGCCCCCATGGTGGTGACATCGATTAGTGATGCCATGGGGGTAGAGTATGACCAAAAGAAGAAGGAGTGGGTCTCCCCCACCTTAAATAGGGTGCAAGGGATCATCGGGGACCTCCAGCTTAAGGACCAGGAGGTCGGTATCCTCAGGCATGCCGCGGAGGTAAGGGCGGGGGAGAGAAGAAAGCTAAAGAAGACCCCTAAGGAGACAGAGAGGGCGGTAGCTGGACCGTCTGGGGTGGCCCCGCCCAGGACGAGAGAGGCCGACCGCGGAAAATACGACGGCCAGGAGCTTGCCCCTGCCCCAATGCCGCAGAGGTGGACAAGTGCCACTCCAATGTGTCGAGGGAGGAACAAGGAGGTGGACTCCAGCGAAGAGGACGCTGTACCCTGGGTGGAGGTAAAAAAGAAGAAGAAGAAGAAAAAGAAGCAGAACCAGCCGACCTCCCAGGGTGAAGAGGGGGAAGAAAAGGAAGAAAAGAAGGAAAAAAAACCGAAGAAGATCACCTTCGCTGGAGTCCTGGCGAGCGTTCCCGCGGCGCCGAGGAGGCCCGAGGACGCCCCCACCTACGTGACCCTGAAGGGGAACACGGAAGGGTGGGAGGCGAGCAAAATCCACGAGCAGCTCCCGTCCCAGGAGGAACTTAAGCAGATTGGTGCCAGCGTGAACATGGTCAGAGTGACGAGGGCTGGCACCGTCCTGGTCAGGACCGGAGGGGCTGACCAGGCGAAGAGGCTGATCGAATGGGACGCCTTGAAGAAGAAGGGCATTGAGGTCAAACTCGCAGCTGCGAGAAGGCCACGCCTAGAAGTCAGAGGCGTCCCTAGGCACTGGGACGGGAGTAGCCTGGAGAGCTACCTCTGGGATAAGGTAGCGGTTGAGAAGCCGAAGGAGGAAGGGGTCAGGAGGGAGTGGTTGAGGCCAAGCTTTTCCACTCCCGCGAGGGGCGGGCTGACCAGGAATTGGGTCATTGAGGTCCATCAGTCAATGAGGCTCGCCCTGATGAACTTGACTCCGGAAGATGTGAGTGGGGGATGGTGGTGCGTGGACATCCGGGATTACCTCGACCCCCTGCTCTGCCTGAGGTGCCTTGAGCACGGCCACATGGCGAAGGTCTGCACGAAGGAGATCGCGTGCAGATGGTGTGAGGAAGACGGGCATAAAATGAAGGACTGCCCGGCCAAGACGAGACATTCCCCACCCAAATGTAGGCATTGCAAGGCCAACGGCAGAGAGGGGAAAGAGCTCCGCCACTGCGCAGGTACCAGGGAGTGCCAGGCGTACTTGGAGCTGATGGTCACGCAGGCGAAAAAAACCCGTTATGCGTAGGCTGCAGATTCTGCAGGTCAATATGGGCCGAAGACGAGTGGTCGCGGACGAGCTGAGAGCTCTCGCTAGGAAGGCTGACATCATGGCTATACAGGAGCCGTGGTGTCAGGGAAACGTGGTCGCCGGATTCGGTGTCGCGTCGAGGGTAGTCGCAATGGGCAGTGGCGAGAGGAGGCCCAGGGCGGCTATAGTGATAGTGAATCCAAACCTCGATGTTATGGAACTGAAGCAATTCACCACGGCGGATCAGGCGGCGTGCTATGTCAGATGGGGGAGGATATCCTTCGCCCTCGTCTCGTCATACATGCCGCCGAAACAGCGGATAGAGGAGAACGTTGCCGCCGTGGAGGCCATCGCACAACGTTACAGGAGTGTGGTGGTCTGTTCCGACACCAATTCGTGGAGCACGGCCTGGGGTTCGGTGCGCACAGACGCCAGAGGGAAAGTGGTGGATGAAACCGTGGCGAGGTGTCAGCTCATCGTGATGAATGAGCCCTCTGGTCCCACATTCGTTGGAGCCAGGGGCCAGAGTTGGATAGATGTGACACTCGCCACGGCCACCATGGCGAGGCGCATAGCGGACTGGACCCTACGGTCTGACACGAGCTCCGACCACCGGGTCATAGCCTTCAGTGTGGTAGAGGAGGAAGGCGAAGTCCTTCCGGTCGAGAAGGGCTTCGTGACCCGTACGGCGAACTGGGGAGCTTTCTCCAGTGAACTGGAGGGAATATTGGTCGATAGAGAATGGGAAGAGATGGCGCCGATGGAAGTGGGAGAGTCAGTTATAGACCGCAGAGTGGCGGAGCTGACGGGCGCCATCACAGAAGCGGCCAATATGACCCTCCAGCGCCGCAAAGCGAGAGCGCGTCCGGTCCCATGGTGGACGCCAGCCCTGACGCTCCTCAAGAGGGAGTATTACAGGGCCAGGCGCAGGTACCAGGAGTGCAGGGACGAGGAGAGGAGACCTGCACTTCGACAGGAAACAAAGGGGAAGTATAGGGCATACCGAAACGGCGTGCGTCACCAGAAGAAGAAATCCTGGGACGAGTTTATCGTCGAGGAATCGGAGAAGAATCCCTGGGGTATCCCGTACAGGGTGGCACTGGGCAAGGTCAAGCCGCTGACCATGATGGCGGCAATCAGAGTTGGAGATGCCCAGGCAACCACCCTGGAGGAGACAGCTACAATGTACATTGACTATACATACCCCAGGGATGATCCGTCCCAGGATACGGAAGTCGATAAAATGGTTAGACGCACCACGGTGTGCCCCCCCGGTACCGAGTTTTGTCCGCCGTGGGATGTGTGGGACCTGCGTCTTGCCGTGGAGGGGCAGAGGATCGGCCGAGCCCCGGGACTCGACGGGATGGATGCCGCGATCCTGAGGAGGGGCGCCCCCCTCATTGAGGATGGCCTTCTGGGCATCTTCAGTGGGTGTCTGGACCAGGGTCGCTTCCCTGGTGGGTGGAGGATCGCGGACCTGGGACTCCTCTGCAGGGGGGGGGCAAGGATGGGGGGTCGCCCAAGGCGTGCAGGCCTGTATGCCTCCTCCCTGTCGTCAGTGGGGTCCTGGAGAGCCTAGTAGTCACCGGCCTGGGGCCGGTCCTCAGTGCGGCTGGCCATCCGCGGCAGTTCGGCTCGGCCCGTGGCAAGGGAACCACAGATGCGCTGTTGAGAGTGCGCAGGGACGTGGAAGAGAGGGCGGAGAAGTACGTTATGCTCGTGCTTTTCGACATATCCTCCGCCTTCGACAGTGTATGGTGGCCCTGCGTACTCCAGCGGCTGCAAGAGTTCAACACCCCCAGCAACTTGTACTCCCTCGTAAGTAGCTACCTGAGTGACAGGAGTGTCAGAGTAAGGGGTAGTTACTACGAGGTGGAAAGAAGAATAGAGAGAGGGTGCCCACAAGGGTCGGTCCTCGGGCCGGCCCTGTGGAAGCTCGTGTTCGATCAGTTGCTGGGGGAGCTAGAAGACGAAGGGTTCCTTGCCACGGCCTACGTCGACGACCTGGCAGTCCTAGTGGCCGAAAACAGCAGAGCCAGATTGAAGACTCAAGCAGAGAGATGCGCCAGCCTTGTAGCGGAATGGTGCGTGAGGCGGAAGTTGAGTATGGCCGCAGGGAAGACCCAGGCCATACTCCTAAGAGGCTCCACTGACAGGGCTCACCCTATCATATTGGAGATCCAGGGAGAAAGAGTTAGGCTGGGTGAGGAGGTGACATATCTTGGCGTGAGGTTCAGGAGGAACTTTGACGCCACCCCTCACCTAGCATACCTGAAAGATAGGGTGACCCTGTCACTTAATGGACTTGGAAGAATAGGGGGTGCTTTCTGGGGCCTCAGGTACCCGGCAACTATGACCATTTACAAGGGCGTGGTCTTGGGTATCCTGAGGTACGCATCCCCTGCGTGGAGCTGCAACCTCACGCAACCGCATAAGAGGAGGCTGGCGACCATCCAGAGACTGGCTCTGCTGAGAGTTTCGAAGGCCTATAGGACGGTGTCGCACGAGGCGGTGCAGGTGCTGACCGGAGCGATGCCCCTGGACCTCGTCCTCAGTGAGGACGCCCTGAAATATGAGGTGAAGAGGCAGGGGCTGGCGGCGCTCCCGGAGGGACTCCGAGAGAGGATCGGCGAGACCCCTAACAGATGGAAGAAGATATTGAGGGAGGACTCGATCGACGAGTGGAACGGGCGGTGGGTGGGAAGCCGGAAGGGCTCGACCTTGAGGAAGTTCTTCCCCACCGTCCAGTCGAGATTGGCGGCGACGTGGGTCCTCCCGGACTACTGGGTCTCGCAGATCCTTACAGGACACGGCGGGTTCCGGGGTAAGCTCAGTGAGCATAGGAGAGAAATCGACCCCCGGTGCCCGCATTGTGGGGTCCCTGAGACTGCGGAGCACGTAGTGCTCTCCTGCACCGCGATGGAGCGACACCGTGCCAGGTTGTCGCGGAACACGGGTATTTTCGCCCTCGCCGAGGATGACTTCCCCCGGTTGATGGAGAAGGACAATTACCCCTTCTTTAGGGACTTTGTCTACGGGTGGAAGGAAGTGGTCGGGCCTGCGCACTTCACCATTAGCAGGGTCCGGCCCCTCGGCGAGCCACCGGACGAAGAGCCACCAGAAGAGGAGGCGCCAGAGGAGAGAGAAGAGGAAGGAGACCGAAGGGATTGAGACTGGCTGGATGACCGGACGGATGCGGCGGACCAGGCTTGCTGGACGGCGTCCGGACGGATGGGGACCGGCCAGGAGGAGCGGTAAGGTGCTGCCCCAACAGTAAGGTGCACATCCGTGCACCGGGCAGCACCACAGAAAGTTTTATCATAATTGTTCCCATTTATTAAATGGTATCCCCCCTGATACGTGTAAATATTAAATAAAAATAAAGTTTTATAAAAAAAAGAGTTTTACTGGCAGTGGCGGGCGTGCGTATACCCAACGCACTAACCCGTCACTGCCGAAACCCGTATGCCAGAAATGGCAGGTAGGGCGAAAAAAAAAAAAAAAAAAAAAAAAAAAAAAAAAAAAAAAAAAAAAAAAAAAAAAAAAAAAAAAAAAAAAAAAAAAAGGTTAGGAGTGGGTCTCCCCCACCTTAAATAGGGTGCAAGGGATCATCGGGGACCTCCAGCTTAAGGACCAGGAGGTCGGTATCCTCAGGCATGCCGCGGAGGTAAGGGCGGGGGAGAGAAGAAAGCTAAAGAAGACCCCTAAGGAGACAGAGAGGGCGGTAGCTGGACCGTCTGGGGTGGCCCCGCCCAGGACGAGAGAGGCCGACCGCGGAAAATACGACGGCCAGGAGCTTGCCCCTGCCCCAATGCCGCAGAGGTGGACAAGTGCCACTCCAATGTGTCGAGGGAGGAACAAGGAGGTGGACTCCAGCGAAGAGGACGCTGTACCCTGGGTGGAGGTAAAAAAGAAGAAGAAGAAGAAAAAGAAGCAGAACCAGCCGACCTCCCAGGGTGAAGAGGGGGAAGAAAAGGAAGAAAAGAAGGGGAAAAAACCGAAGAAGATCACCTTCGCTGGAGTCCTGGCGAGCGTTCCCGCGGCGCCGAGGAGGCCCGAGGACGCCCCTACCTACGTGACCCTGAAGGGGAACACGGAAGGGTGGGAGGCGAGTAAGATTCACGAGCAGCTCCCGTCCCAGGAGGAACTGAAGCAGATTGGTGCCAGCGTGAACATGGTCAGAGTGACGAGGGCTGGCACCGTCCTGGTCAGGACCGGAGGGGCTGACCAGGCGAAGAGGCTGATCGAATGGGACGCCTTGAAGAAGAAGGGAATAGAGGTCAAACTCGCAGCTGCGAGAAGGCCACGCCTAGAAGTCAGAGGCGTCCCTAGGCACTGGGACGGGAGTAGCCTGGAGAGCTACCTCTGGAATAAGGTAGCGGTTGAGAAGCCGAAGGAGGAAGGGGTCAGGAGGGAGTGGTTGAGGCCAAGCTTTTCCACTCCCGCGAGGGGCGGGCTGACCAGGAATTGGGTCATTGAGGTCCATCAGTCAATGAGGCTCGCCCTGATGAACTTGACTCCGGAAGATGTGAGTGGTGGATGGTGGTGCGTAGACATCCGAGATTACCTCGACCCCCTGCTCTGCCTGAGGTGCCTTGAGCACGGCCACATGGCAAAGGTCTGCACGAAGGAGATCGCGTGCAGATGGTGTGAGGAAGACGGGCACAAAATGAAGGACTGCCCGGCCAAGACGAGACATTCCCCACCTAAATGTAGGCATTGCAAGGCCAACGGCAGAGAGGGGAAAGAGCTCCGCCACTGCGCAGGTACCAGGGAGTGCCAGGCGTACTTGGAGCTGATGGTCACGCAGGCGAAAAAAACCCGTTATGCGTAGGCTGCAGATTCTGCAGGTCAATATGGGCCGAAGACGAGTGGTCGCGGACGAGCTGAGAGCTCTCGCTAGGAAGGCTGACATCATGGCTATACAAGAGCCGTGGTGTCAGGGAAACGTGGTCGCCGGATTCGGTGTCGCGTCGAGGGTAGTCGCAATGGGCAGTGGCGAGAGGAGGCCCAGGGCGGCTATAGTGATAGTGAATCCAAACCTCGATGTTATGGAACTGAAGCAATTCACCACGGCGGATCAGGCGGCGTGCTATGTCAGATGGGGGAGGATATCCTTCGCCCTCGTCTCGTCATACATGCCGCCGAAACAGCGGATAGAGGAGAACGTTGCCGCCGTGGAGGCCATCGCACAACGTTACAGGAGTGTGGTGGTCTGTTCCGACACCAATTCGTGGAGCACGGCCTGGGGTTCGGTGCGCACAGACGCCAGAGGGAAAGTGGTGGATGAAACCGTGGCGAGGTGTCAGCTCATCGTGATGAATGAGCCCTCTGGTCCCACATTCGTTGGAGCCAGGGGCCAGAGTTGGATAGATGTGACACTCGCCACGGCCACCATGGCGAGGCGCATAGCGGACTGGACCCTACGGTCTGACACGAGCTCCGACCACCGGGTCATAGCCTTCAGTGTGGTAGAGGAGGAAGGTGAAGTCCTTCCGGTTGAGAAGGGCTTCGTGACCCGTACGGCGAACTGGGGAGCTTTCTCCAGTGAACTGGAGGGAATATTGGTCGATAGAGAATGGGAAGAGATGGCGCCGATGGAAGTGGG